>VWZD01007937.1:121653-197883 GCA_013396695.1 Sakesphorus luctuosus | reverse complement strand
CTCAATATCCTTCCTGAAGGATTACTGCTGCTTGTTTTGTTGTGGTTTTATGATTCAAGACTAAAAGGTTATCCCAAGAAATTGTGCCATTTGATGAGGTCATCCCTTCACTTCTGCTTTAATTTCTTTTATTCAGTTAATTTACAGAGGAAAAGTCTCTTAATGGGGAGTACTTTAAGGGCCCTTCCAACTCAAACCATTCCATGATTCTATGACTATAGTAATTTCCCTGTGTTAAATAACTTTCTTCTAAGTATTTTTCCAAATGTATAACTTTACCACTACTAATAAAATCCCCCTACATGATTACATTTCCATTCAATCTTCGTTTCTGTGAGAAAAGGATTTTTACTGTGATTGCTTCTAAAAATAAGGATTTTACTGTTCAAAATATCATGAGTGATCTTCAGGATTAGTCAAACAGAAGAAAAAGAGCTTCTGTGTAGGTGTCCAAGCAGCTTTTATTTTCATCAACAATTAATTTTTGCCCAGAAAGAGTGGAGATGAACTTGCAGAAAAGTTCTCAGAAGGGCTCTAAGGAAACAGAAAGAAATTTGAAGAGGCAATATATGAGAACATTGGGCCAGGTTACAATGCCAAGTGCATGAGTGCACTTTGAAGTGAACTCCTTAAAAGTGTGTCATGGGTTTGGCTGATGGGCCTAAGTTTGGGCCTAGGAATTCAGATTTGGGCCTGAAATTGTCAGCTGCCTCCAGCTGGGCTGGGCTAGCTAGCAGCTGACTTCTTCTAGCCAATGATGTTGTATTTCATACCATCTTACATCATCTCAATAAGAGTGAAATCCAGTGTGTGGGAGTGGCTTAGCTCAGTTTCACTTTAGCCAAGGTACAGAGCAGACACTGTGCTGTCCCAGGAGGGATGGACAGGCCCAAGCCCACAGCACCGGCTCACCATCATGTTATCTTAAGGAAGTAAAATGTTTGTTCTTAGTTCTTCTCTTTACTTAAGTTTGTCTTTGGGGAATCGACTTTTTTTTTAGAATGATTTGTAGTCAGAATAGTAAATAGTAGTAAAATCTGTGCTTATTAGGGAGTGGGAAGTTATATATAACTTGTGTGTGCTATATTGTAGTTTTCTCTTAATTTTCTCTTTTCTGTATAAATACATGTAGTTAGTTTCAGAAGAAACCTGGCTTTAGAGGTTTTTTTTTCCCTCTCCCTCTTCTTTCTCCCTTTGGCTAGTTAGAGGGAGGAGGACTCTTTTTCTCTGTACTTGGGCAGTTAGCGTTTTGCCAGCTCAACCCAAGACAAAGTGAAAGGGGGAACTTGAAGTAATTCTGTATAACTTCAGGAAGAATATGAGGCTATTAATTATTAAAGATTGCCTATACGATCAGTTAGGTTTTTTCTGTTAATTCAGCACAGCATATGCAGTGTAGTTTAATTTCTGTTTTCAGGGGCGTGTCACCAAAATTCAAGTGGATCAGAGTTGTGTCACTCTGGTATGTCCCTCTCATTGCTGAATTAGCTGGGAATGTAGATAGTGTGGGAGAATCTCATCTTTATTTGCAAGGCCCTTTCTTACTTTAGAAGAACACCAAAGGGCCTGTGAATGTGCAGCAAGATTTGACTGGTAAGAAAAACAAAGCAGGGATATAAACATTTCACACAGCTACTTGTGTTATTAATGCTTGAAGATGCCACGATAGTATATCAGGTAGCACTGTAAGAGACATGAAATGCGCTATCTCTTTTGTGTCTAGAAGATTAAAAAGAAACAGAACTTGTAGAACTCAATGCAATTCTTTTACGGGCAAGACCGGGCAAGACAAGAAAATTAAACTGGTTTTTGGTATGTTTGAGTTTATAAACTAAGATCTGTTTTCTTGGAAGTGCTGTACACTTTGCACTCTCAATTCTCATGTTGAACACCAGGAACTGCAACACTCCAGACCCCCTTCTGACTTCGTAAAAACGTTGCAGCCTTTTTAGTATCACTTTGGAGCCTGGAATTGGCAGCTGGATTGGAGAGTTTTTAGTCGAATGCGGGAGAGTTACAGAATCAAAGAGGACCTGCAGAGCTATTCATTTCCCATCTAACAGCTGGATCACATCCAGCTTTGAGGTGCAATCCTTTACAACTTTCCCAGACAGGTCCCTAATTAAATTAAACCCCAGAAAAATCAGGGCAGTCTTGGCAAGGCATTTTAAGATACAGCAGACTGGTGGCTGAGGAAGAGGAAATTAGGCAGCTTTGGTTTTGGCCTACAGACTGCTGAAAGAGCAGAGAAACATCTAAGCCAAGATTAGTTCTGAAAGTCACAGTTCTTTACTGGCTCTCAAGCTCATTCCAACCACCAAAAAATGTGGAATCCTCAGAAACTTATTGATATTTTTGGACTGTTGTTATCTGCCTACATGGAAGGATGGGATTACCTTGATGCCTGGAAGCAGGTAGTGCAACACCTATTTCCATTGTCATGAAATGATGGAATGGTTCAGGTTGGAAGGGGTATAAAGACCATCCAGTCCCACCCCCTGCCATGGGCTGGGACACCTTCCACTGTCCCAGGTTGCTCCAAGCCCTGTCCAACCTGGCCTTGGACACTTCCAGGGATGGGGCAGCCACAGCTTCTCTGCCCAACCTGTGCCAGGGCCTGCCCACCCTCGAAGGGGAGAATTTCCTCCTAATATTCAATCTAAAGCTACTTCCTTTCAGTTTAGATCAATTCCTCCTTGTCCTATTACCACATGGCCAAGATAATTGTTTTGTGTGACTTGAGGTGATCAGAAACAAGCACATTCCATACCAGTGCACAGAAATCTTCACAGTGTCCGTGTCCGTCCTGCTGCATGGTGGGCCATGAACTCCCCACAGAGCTCCTGATCCATCAGCTTCTCACTTACAAAACACTTCACCCCTGGAAAATGCCACTGCCTTCCCACACCTGCAGGGCTTAAGGCCAAGCTCTGCATGGCCTAGATGCCCTGGCACACTGCCTGCAGTGAGACCAGAACAGTCAGTGATCTGGCACATGAATCCCCAATATTATAGCAAAGCAGGCAGGATCTGACTCCAGAAGAACTAATACTTACATAATTTCATGCACTAAAAGAATATATAAAACCTTATTCTGTTCATTGCTTACCAGTGCTTGGAGACTTAACTTTAATAGCAACATTTTTTTCCAATTTCTTTTCCCATTTACCTCTTACAATAGTATGATCAAGAAGCAAAATGCTTTTTCACTCCATCCAGTGACTGCAGCTACTGGGTAGTGGCACGACTGATGCCCAAAATTATGTTTATTGTGTCAAGGGAGGGAGTGAGGTGAGGATTTGGGGAAGAGAGGGAATACAGACAGCACCAAAGGGAACCAATATTGTCTCTGTAGGTAAACTATCACATTGTAGAAGCTGGCAATAAAAAATGCTTTCTCTGAGAGGGAATAGTCTGAGATCCCAGAACAACTCAATATTCCCCTCAATTTTTTTTGCCATTGCCTGGCAAGAGTAAGATCTGAGATTAATTGAGCCACTGCCAAATGACAAAGGCAGAAACAAGCTGGTCTGAGGTCAATTACCAGCCACGAAGTGCTCAGGACTCTGAGCTTTTTCTAAACTGACCACACATTCACAGTCAGGATGCTTGAAATAAAATCATAGGAAACTGCAAGGAGATTTCTCTGAGGGCACTTGGGATCTCTTCAGAAGCATTGGTTTGTGAACTGTGACCAAAAATGTCTGTGCAATGTGACATCCTGGCTGGTGGCCTCTGATCCAAGCCCAGAGGGGAATGGGATAGTTCAATACACTGAGAGCAACAAACAGGAAATGTGATTCTTGCACATGCTTCTCAGCCTTTCAAAAATAAGGGTGTTTGAGAACTTTTCTAGTACATTTTTAATGAAATAGACCATCTTGTGGTGGAATTATGTTTAAGTGTGGACAGGAAATCCATGTCATTACCATCTGTCCATTACCATTTGGCTGTTGTATATTCTGTCACATTCTTCACCAGGTCATTGTTCTCTAAGGCAGTCCCTGAGTGTACCAGAGGTTTCTCAGGGGGTAAAATGTGGACTGTAGCTCCAAAATGCTTGTTCTCATTGGAAAACAGTGACTTAGAGAAGTCCTGAATGCTTCTATAAACAATTGACACTACATGCATAGAAGAAAAGGCTGGCATGGTGATGTGAAAACTGTGTGGTGAAGGGCAGGATTTGGAAGTACAGAAATGATTGGGTTTGGTGCAAACTGGGGGAAAACTCACACCTTGGGATCCTCTCCATGCTGCTCCAGTGAAATGGCTCTGCATTCACTGCTTTAAATATAAGTCCTCATATGACATGTTCAGAGTATGTGGTGAACACACCTGTAATAGTTTAAGCTGGCAAAATGCCAACTGCCTGGTACTCAGTCAAAAGGTCCACTCCCAGAGAAGGAGAGTGAGGGGAAAAAAGCAGAAATGAGGCTTTGGACATGGTGAAGTTCTTATATTTATATAGAGAAGTGGAAAGCTTAACACCAACTATGAAATAGCACATAGTGACAGGAAACAGCAACAGGCTCACCGAGGTCGCCCCAGCTAACAAGCAGAATTCTGAACCAACCAAACCTCCTCCCCAAAGGAAACCTCCCAGCAAGAGGGAAAAAAGAATTAACAGGAATATGCTCACTTCCCCAGGCAAACAGCCACGCAGACCGGCAGCAGGGCCTGATATCAGCAGTCAGGGAGCAGGAACCCTCCTGGTCCGAAGCATGGACTGAAAAGGCAGAAACTCCTCCCCCCGGCTTGTTATACTCCTCGACGCTTCCTAATGATGTCAGATGATATGAAATACCTCTTTGGCTGCTTAAGTCAGATGATACCTGTCCCCTCTAATCTGCGTCACGTCCTTTGAGGCCTGCTGAAAACTGAGGCCTAAATGGGGACCTCTGCTGACTAGAGCCAAAACTACTACAACACCTTATAAGAATAGCCATATGTCGGGATATAAATTCAGCAATACTTCATTATCCTCTAATTGGGGTTGTTCAATCATTCTTACCTTAAACAACTGGTGTTTGAAGGCCCTGTTTGACCCTAAGATCCTCTACCATGGGTAAGGACAGGTATACATTGAACAATACACAAGTGTAAAAACTAGGTGTTGTAAATAAATATTGTCTTCTAATAAGCTGTCACTTTATGGAATCAGAAAACATGAAAGTTATTCTTTTGCTTCTAGAGAGCTCATGGTAAATGAAATCTCAGTTTCTGTGCTAAAGCAAATTTCTGCTAAAGAAAATAGTTGTAAACACAGATTTCTGAGGACATTCATTTTTGCTTTGTTTTTTTCTGTAAGCCTGAAAATTGTATGCATTATCCAGAGCCCACAGGCTGAAAACAAAGAAATCTGATGGTAAATGGTACACACTGAATAGCTCATCTATATTCAAAGTCATGTTTCGAGACCTGACTTTAAATCAGTCTTTCCCTAAAGTTTGACAATGGATCTGCCTGTCACCATTGGCAATGGGCACAAACTGAAATGCGGGAAGTTCCATCTGAACATCAGTAAGAAGGTTTTTTGCTGTGAGGGTGCCTAAGCACTGGCACAGGTTTTCCAAGGATGTTTTGGATTTTCCTTCCTCGGTGATACTGAAAAACTGAGACATGGTCATGGGCAACTGGCATTAGGTGATCCTGCTTGAGCAGAGGGTTGGATCAGATGGCTTCCAGAGATCCCTTCCAAACTCAGCTGCTCTGTGATTCTCTGATTTCTTTTGAACATGGGAAAATGATCAATCATAGATTATTCAGAGTTGGAAGGGACCCACAAAGATCATCAAGTCCAACTCATAAGTCTATGGCCCACACAGGGGATTGAACCCATGACCTTGGCATTATTACAACCAAGTTTTAACCAACTGAGCTAATCTCCTGCTCCATGGTCTTCCTTTTGAAATCAACTTTAGCAAAACTACACAGAAATAGCTGATTGATCTGCAGGGTAAAAAACAGGATTCTGTTTGAAAGGTTGATGTAGGTATTTTGTTCGCTACCTCCAAATGCACATAACCAGGAACTTCAGGCTGTTTTACAAGGACAACACAACATCGTCTGCCGAGACTGAGCAGTCAAGTGTATAATTACCTCAATCTGCAGCTCCTACAAGCTGTCCCACTCCTTTCCTGTAGCTGAGTGGTTCTTGGAGAGTTATGAAGGGTTTGATATCCTTGTAAATGTCAGGGGGTGGCCCCAAAAGGAAATTTCAAATAAAAAATCTGAACATATCTTCTTGCTAGCAAGAATGAAATTTGCAGTCAGGACAAGTCCATTTTTTCTATTAAGGTATGTTGGAATTATATTAAAATGTCCTCTGTTTTTAAGCATGTTTAAAATGCCACAAAAGGCTTTTGAAGTAACAATTTCATGATTCATCCCACTCTCACCTCAGGTGTGTCACTCTGCTCAAATCATAGGAGAAGCTTTGAGTGAGATTTGGGAGGATGAAACTGAGAGCAATTAGAATTAGAAATATCATTAACTACTATAATGTACAGGCAAGAGAAAGAGTGAAGTGCAGGGGGTTTGCAGCAAGTGTTGAAAAATGGCAGCTTCACTCTTGGTTTGCTTTTTTTCTTTTTAACATTATAGTAAAGGGTAAGCAACACAGCTCCCAGAAATACATTAAACACTCATCACATAATTGTTTTTTTCATGCTGTTTCTTCCTACAAAGCTAGAAAAAAAGACTCAGTGTTGGATAGTCTGAGTTAGAGATAACAATACTGAAGGCAGAGATGTAAAGAAATCAGGAACATAGAACAGAACAGTTGCTTGATGGAGGGGAAAAGGACCCTTGATCAAGAGGGCTCAAAGATAGAGCTGAATAATAAATGAATGATTCTCACAGCCAGCTGGAGAAATGTTATCACCCTTCAAATCACACCACAGCTGAATGTGAAGCTGAGAATGTGCTTTCTTATCTCAGAGCCTCCAGGGACAATATATTCCAGGTGCCTGATAAAGAGAGTTTCCTCTGCTGGAGAACTGTTGAAAGGCTACACCACAAGACTGAATGAATTTTATCATTAAATAATAGCCTTGGCTTTTTTCATCTTTATTTTTGGAACAAGAGCAGAGCTTTTCCCAGTAAAGGGTGCAGATGCTTTTTTTTTTCATAAACACTAATGGCCACCCCATTTAATGGTGTAATAAGAAAAGGGTTAGGGAGACTTATTTGGACACCTACAGCTCTTTGACCTTCTACTCTATTCTTTATTAACAGCACTGAGGAGGGGAGGAGGGAGAGAAATTGGCTTCAAGGGGTTGATAGTCAGCGCTGCTTTGCCAGAGAGCTAAAAGCTCTACAGGACAAGTGTAATGAATGGAAACAACAGCTCATTAATTGCTAAACAGGAAGTTTCATTGTTCTGTTTGCATTTTGGCTGGTCCCATCAAAGGTGATGCATTATTAGTGTTTCACATACATGCCCATGATCCTAAAATTAATCAGCTCTTCAGGAGAATTGCACCAGGATGCTGAAAATGACAGTGCAGGAAAGGGGATGCAGGTTGGTTCTGGAGTGCCTCCTCAGATTCCTGCCCTTTACCCAGATAATTCCCTCTGGGCAAAGAAGGTGGGACAAACTGCATTGCTGTAAATCTCTGTACTCCACTGATGCTACCAGGCCTTACTGGTCATAATGGTTCCCACCATCTTCAACGAGATTTTTACCATTTTTCAGAGAATGTTTCCAGTTAACGTCCCTGGATTCTGGGTCCTACTGGAAAAAATCCTCATACAAAGCACTAATGATGTTGGAAAGAAAAGGAAAATAAGTATGAACCTTCTGTGGTCAAGACAGTCCTTGGAAAGGCCAGAGCTTATATGAATTTTACACTAATTTGATAAAATCCACATGGCACCCTCTTAAGATCTTCCTAAAATTATAGAATCACAGAATCATATAATAGTTCAGGTTGGAAGGGACCTTTAAAGGTCCTGCAATGAGAAGGGACAGCTTCAAATAAATGAAGTTGCTCAGAGCCTCATCCAGCCTGGCCTTGAAGATGGAAGGAGGAAAGAGCTCCTGAAAGATGCACTGCTGCAAGAACCTGTCCCCTCCTGCAGGCTTAAGGACTTGCTTGTGACAGCTGGATAGCCTGGACACGGGTAAAGTCAGGAATGCTGCCAGACAGGGCTCCTGAGGTATTGTGCAGAAAATTTGAGGCCACAGGACAACCCAGAAAGTTCCATGGAAAGTACTTTGCTTGTGAAACTCAGCATATTGAAGCCTCCTTTTTTGGTTTCTTTTTGGTTGGTTGTTTGGGGGTTTTTTGGAATGCAGGTACAGCCAAGGCCATGTCTTGATTTGAGTCCCTGCTGTTATTAATGCTACTTTATCCTTTTCAAAGGTTTCCAATATAAGATGAAAAGAATAGCATCATCTGTCCTCCTTCCCTATTTTCGCCTCCATTAGACAATCCAGTGCTGCAAACAGAGCTCCTTCTCCCTTGTTAGCAAATCTCTCAAAGGGAGTTTGCCAGTCATCCCACACAAACTTGCCTCATATTTTACAGCCTTTGTCTGAGACTCATCCACAGCTCATTTACTGCCCCTGAAATCTGAATTTAGAGCAAACTCCGTGACTACAGCGTGTTGGAATTTTCTATGCTAAGACATGAGAAGGAAAAGAGGGATGGCATGTCCCTCTTTGTAGAAACATTAGTTTGAGTGATACCAAAGAGCAAGAATCCTAAGAACGTGAAAGCTTGTAATGTATAAGAATCAATACTTACACCAGGACTAATAATGGGGCTTTCCACATGAGTAACTGTAGTATCTATAATGCAATTTGTGGTGCAGAATTGCTCAAGAAACTCTATTAAACTGGAGAAAATTTGCTAGAAGGGACAATAAAATTAAGGATGACAATAAATTGGATAATGAGTGAGCGGAGGATGTGAAAAAGATCTTTTGCATAAATCAGCAGCTGAAAGACATGGAAGACAAATGGGGCAATAAAAGTAGCAGCTCTGAGGATTTCTTCTATATCCAGGTTTTGGGAAAAGACCATTACTCCAGAGACAACAGGACTCCAGATCTGAGCAAGGAAGTGAGAAACATAAATGATTTTTAGATCAGTGGACCAAGATGTTAATCTAAGTGCAAGTGGTGGTAACTGCTGAGAGCAAGTGGAAACAGCTTAACTTCCATGAGGAGTACAGTGGAGTCATAATCATTATATGCAGTGATTTTATTAAATTAACACCTCTAGGTTTTGGTAAAGTGCCCAAGAATTTTTGTAATTAGGGAGATTATTATTTTTTCTCCCCTGACATCAAGTCTCCTGGCTGCACTGCCTATTGAATAGGGCTATTTTTTCATCTTTTTCTTTTAATTATTATTATTCAGAGCTTTGATATTTAGCTAAGGAAACGACATTGCAGAAGACCATTGTTGTCTAATATGTGCTTAGGGAGCAGTGGTGATATATAAATATATATATATTTTTTTAATTTAATTTGCCTTCAGTTTACTGTGCCACATAACAGATTTTTGGGGGTTTTTAGAATTACATAGAAAAGAAAATCAACAAGAAAATGTTGTGGAAGATGCTTTCTTTGCTTGCTTCTTCTGAAGATTTTACTCTCTCAGTTTTGTAGCCCTGTCTTTTGTATCCCTTCTGATAGACAACAAAAAACCCAAAAGATTTAGATTCCAAATAATCCACAGTTAATGGTAGGACTGTCTTCTCTGAATACATTTGACTGTAATTTTTTGGTCTTAATGTAATTTTTGGTCATAATAACTTGATCTTGTGCTATGGCTGTTTTGTTCTTCAGCTTCATCCTCAATCCTGTGTCTATAACACCTACAGAAGGTTAACCCAGAACTGAGACTTTCTCATGTTTCATCACAGTCTGGTCATCAAAACTGTTCTCCTGTGGCTATTTTTTGTTTCCTGAAAGGGCTGGATCTTGTCTCAAGTTTCTACAAATACAAGAGATACTTCAAGACATTCTTCCAGGTTCTGTAGAGAAAAGAAAGCCTCTGCCCTAAAATGGTTACTATGAGAGGATGCTTTGGTAGTTCTCCATAGATATCTGCCTTTCTATTGCAATCCTGTAGCTCAAGAAGGTTGGTTAGCCATTCAGATATGGTCTCTACAATGTCTATGGACATGTGCTGTGTCTGCTCAGTGGATGGGAGCCTTGGGCCAACAAACATTCATAGGAACAGCTCCACTGCCTTTGGTTGAATGCCAGCAAGAGGGAGCTCAATTATTTTGATTCTCAGAGCTCTTAGTTATTCATGTTGAAGCCCAACTAATGTTTTGATTTATGTGGGTGTGTGTTAATTCTCTGGCTGCGTTTAATGACCTCATAAGCTCCTGAACACACACAGCAAATCCTGAAAGAGCACTTCACACTGTCACTTTCTGAGGAGGTCTGTATCTACTCTAATGACTATGTCCTAATTAGCTCCTGTCATTCTAACCAAAAGTTTGACACTCCTATGATGTAAAACCAGTTTTAGGTTGAGCCAAAAGTACATGGTGTTCTTTCCTTGAAGTTGGGAGTGTGTGGAGATACATTATTGATGAGGATTTCTATAACAGTCCACGTGGATTCTCCTTGGGCAATCTTTTATTTCTATGAAAAATGAAAGCTGGTCTTGTGAATACTCACTTGCATTGTCTGTGTAACTAGGAAATGGGTATGCAATTTATTGGCAGGTCTCTGGAATGTCTGCATTATGAGTGGCTGTGTTGTTCAAGAGCAGTTCAAGACCTTCAGAGTTTCCTTTCAATTGGCTTTTCTACAACTGTTATTAAATAGTGTCAAGATGGGAGGTGTGGAATGACTGTGTGTTTAGAAGAGCCCACAGCCACATTTGATCATTTGAATCATGCCACCAGAATGAGTCAGGGCTAACACTATCTTTTAAGTGCTATTTGGTAATTAATGAAGTGTCAAGTTTTAGTCAAATAACACAAAAATACTCCGTGTATTCTATAAATATCCCCCTTAATACTTTTGTCAATATTATTTATAGATTTCTCAACTAAAATATGAAATAATATTTATGATATTATATTCTCCTGAGCACTGGCTGTTTCACAAAGGTGGGTAAAATATATTTACTGCCACGCTCTGCTTTCTTCCATGTAGATGCAATAGCTGTGAAATATTCACTGCTCTTTCTAGGCCCATCATTTTATCCCATCCCATCTGTTCTCCTACTTTGGTGAAATGCTTCTAATCACAGAAAAATATGTTGCTTATGGGCAATCCATTCCTTCCTTGGTAATTGCTGTCTTTCAGGTAGAGCACGGCAATCCCCAGAGCTTCTGGTGTCTCTCACAGTTAATTACTGTGGCAGGGAGTTACTCCACTGTTGGGAAGTGCTTTGGGGATGAAAGTGCTGCCCCTCATTCAGTGCTCTGTGTGCAGCTCCAGCTGCCCACGATGACAGGGAGCTGAACCAGGCACAGAACCACTCGATGGAGGCACTGCCAACCCTCCAGGAGCTTATTGTGGTATTCATTTTATAGGCTCTTGCCAGGGAATAACCAGCAGGAGGAGATTATGGATCAGAAGTGCTACTTATCTACTTGCTAAAAGACAAGCTGCATGAGGGTTTGGCAGTTTTCTTGTGAAGGGTTCGATCTGCTTGGTACAATCAGAAATACCCACACAGAGAAAAAGCAAAACTGACTACAAAAACATGGCTTGGATGAGCAACAACAAGGATGTTCTGTGCCACTTTTCATGGAGGGAGGGCATCTGCACTGGGTGCCCTCTAAGGTGAATAGATCAGCATCCTTGTACAGTTATGGCAATTCATGCTCAAGAGTTGATTCAGGACTGAGTTTCCCCTGCACAAGAAAGAAAACAGGATCTAAGAAAGTCCTTTGCTGTATGCAAACGTCTGGATCTGGACAGGGTCTAATACTGCCTCCCCTGGTCCCAGTGGAGCAGTCAGGAAAGATCTGAGGGTTAAAATTCTCCTGACCACACTGCTCAGCCCAGCTGCCCTCTCTAACCCCAGCCAGCTGTCCTGAGTGTGCACCTGGGGCTTGTTGGTTGATTTCTTCTGGTCCTTTATTTGGACCACTTTCATTTGTAAAGAACTACATGTTTCCGTGTTTAAAATGGTTAATAAATGTAGAATGTTGTGCATGCCCCATCCCTGGAAGTGTCCAAGGCAGGTTGGATGGGTCTTGGAGCAACCTGGGCTGGTGGAAGGTGCCCCTGCCCTTGGCAGGGGGGTTGGAATGAGATGTTCTTTATGATCCCTTCCAATCCAAGCCATTCTGTGATTCGAAAATCCTGTACTGCTTTGTCAACCTTCCTGTCCCTGTATGAAGCTTAAGCTACTTTAGTTTTGAAAGACTTTGTATGTCTTGGAAGAGATTCTGTCAGTCCATCACAGAACAGTCCTGCATTGTGGAGCTTCACCGTTCAACCACTGCCATTGGATGCAGGTGCTGTTCCCATCTCCACAGCAAAAAAGCAACTGTAGTTTACCAGAACAGCAGCAATTTGGCATCTGCTTCAACAGAATTCCTAAAAGGGAGGGTTTATTCCAGCATGTTCAAGGCTTTGAGGCTCAACTGATGCACCAAGAACTCCTGAGACCTGAATACTCATGCCAGAACCATCACCCCATCCTGCAGGATTTCCTTCAGGGCTAAGTATGACTACAAACAGTTTAATTCCTGCACATCTTTAACTTTTCATGGAAACTTGCAAAGAACAGTTGCACTATTGTGTGAAGAAAACTAGGGCAAGGGCTTAAAAGAACAGGAATAAATTTATTGGTAGATTTCTGCAGACTTCCAGAACAAATAAATAATATCTTTTATTTTGCAAATACAGGTGGGTCAAAGACTCCCTGTGACAGGTGCCATAGAATGAGCTCCTATTGACTTTCACACTGGCAGTCTGAGGGGGCAGAGCTTCCTTCATAACAGGATGATTATCTCCTACCAAGCTTCATTTTCCACAAGAAGTGTTGCATGAAATTTCTGCAATAACTGTTTTTCTTCTGGTTCAGTTACAGAACCTCGATTTTGCCTTTTCTCCTAAGCCACTGAACACCCTGCAATGTTCTTGCAACGAATCTCACTGGATTTTTAATTCTTGAAGTTTGCTGTAAATATTCTTGCAGTTTACTTGAACCTCCTGCCAGCACAGCTCAGTGTGTTAAAGACCCAACACATCTCTCGATCAGAGAAGCCCTGACAGTAGAAGACACTTTGTGAAACACAAAACTGTTTCAGAAAAACTGTTACCAGAAACATCATTAAAGCCCTACACAGTATGATTTTTGCTGGATTAATTGCAGCCACGTTTATGGAAGCCTAATTTTATCAACTGTCAAGATTATCCCTGAAATCAATAGAGAAATAATTTTTAAGATATCTCAAAATAGGTAGAAGAGAAAAGAACTTCCTTTTTCTGTGGGCCACAGGCAGAGCTTAGAAGTATTAGTTAAAATCTAGACTCATTTGGTCCAAAGTGAATCTGGGGCTGGATATGTTTTGATGGTGCCTCTGGATGGTCATTGCTATGTTGGTGAAAATTGCTCTGGATACACACACTGTTAGAGTCAGAGATATTCAAGGCACAGAATGAGGGAGAAGAAAGTTGCAAAACCCGCCTCTAAAACACACACTCCTCCCAAAAACCACAAGAGAATTGGTTAGTAAAGATTTCCTCATGATTTTAGTAAATTTAGCAAGGAGAAGAACCCTTCTTCTACCCACCACAAGCTGGTGAGCCAATCTAAAGGACCATGGGAGCCACTTCAGATGGTTCTCAGGGTAGTTCTGCTGTTACACCTGAAAAAAAGGGACTTTGCAACAGTCCCAGGAGGGATAGTCCTGATATGGTTAAAAAATTGGAGATGAATAGTAGGAGTGAGGGGCTTTCTTAATGGAGAGAAGTAACAAATCAGGTTCTGTATGAAACTGTGCTGCTGAATAAATCCATTAGTGACCCAGGCAAAGTATTAGCAGTGAGGCTGACAAAATTTGCTGCAGATATGGATCTATTCCAGAGCAATAAGGACAAAAACCACTTGTGAAGAATTGGGAAAACACTTTACAAGATTGAGTGAGAAATAAAAGCACAAAATAAATTTACCATGGATAAATGTGAAGGGGGAGATGAATGTAGAGGTGAATGCCTAAAAAAACATCTGATGGGCCTTCATCAAACCATTATGACTCAAGTGAAGGCTTGATAGTATGGCAACAGCTCCATGAGAACATTACTTCAGAGCTCAACAGTAATCAAAAAATGCTAAATCAAATTCCAAGAGTCATTAGGAGAGAAATAGAAAGCAAAATAGATCATTATGACACTGTATAAATTCATGGTTCTCCCAGACTCTGAATACCAGGAAGCATTTGGCCACTCAATATGCAAAAGTGATGTATTATAAATAGAAAAGCCACTGAAATGGGCAGCCACCCCCTGCCCAGGCTGCACTGGGCCAGTGTTACCCAGGGGCTTCCTGCACAGAGCAGGCTGAAGCCACCCAGCCCCTTGTCTAATGTAAAAGTGGCTGACATGACCCTTGGATGCTTTGCTCCTTGAGATCCCCTGCTGTGGGATGGAATGGATTCCCTTGGTGGTGACCTCTGGGCTTGTGGGGCTGCTCCTGGACCCTTTGGGACACCCCTGGGTGCCTGGTGGAGAATATCCTGGTGGTGGGATGAGACCTCTCCGTGGCAGAATCTCTGTTCCTGCTTGGCACTGAGAGGACCTTGGCTCCAAAGAGACATTTCCCAAGAGGGATGTGCAGCTGTGGAGGATGATTTCCAATAAGGAAAGTGTAGCATCACCAACTCCAGGCTGCTTTAGATCAGGAAAGCAGCAGGTGGGTGTTTCCAGCACAGACCTTGAGCTGTTTGCAAAATAGTGAAACCTGTGTGTTCAGCAGTGATTGGCCAACTCCTGCTGTGCCTCAACACCAAGACAAGGTGTAAGAATCTGGTGTAAAACTGCACTCAGGACAGCCCTGGTTGGGTGGGACACCCCTTGTGCAGCACCAAGGAACAGCCCTCCCTCAGGAGGGATCTCCTGTGACAATGACCTCACTGCTGTTTCCTCCATGGAGCAGTTTTGATGCAGAGTGTGATGACTTCACATCGGGGTGAACCCTCTGCTCATTATCCTTGGGTTCCCCTGCAGAGCCCTCTGCTCTGTCAGGGCCCTGGGCAGGTGGGACGGTGCCAGGGGAGGTGTGGCTTTGTCACCATCCCCTGTCCCTGCAGAGCCTTGTTCATCCAGGCAAAGAGAGAGTGGGGAATCTTCCCTGCCATGGACCTGTCCCAGGACAGCCTGGGTGTGATCCCAGCCCTGTGTGTCCCTGCCCCTGTGTCCCTCCTGCCCTGCTCTCCTGTCCCTGGGCACAGCAGTTCCCACTGGGATGCCCTGTCCCACTCAGCAGGCTCAGGGGAAGACGATTTGATTCCCTCTGAGTGGTGTTTGGAGAAAAAACCAAATTCTCAGGGAGTTCAGTAGCAAAGTTTAGCTCACAAACTGCAGAACATTAAGGCAGTACAAGGTATCTTGCAAATTTTAGAACACATCCAGACAAAGCAAGGCACTTCCCAAAGTTTATCTTAGCAAAGTGTTACTTATCCAGACACCACAAGGCACTTCCTAAGGCATTGCCTGGAATTTTTTAGTATGGATTCCCTGGAGCCCACACAGGGAAGCTGTGCAGTGGGTGCCAGTCACAAACAGCCCAGGAAAACTATAACACCCCACAGCTCCTGGAGATCCAGCTCAGATGGGCAGGACAGTGAGGGCACTGCCCACACTGGAACATCCACAGCTCCTGGAGCCCCTGACCCAGATACAATGGGGAGGAACAGTGACAACAGTGTCCCTCACCCTGGCCTGGAACCCCAGAGTGGCCAGGAGGTCAGAGTGACCTGGAGGGTTTGGCCATAGAGACCAGAGCAGCCAGAACCAGAGGTTCGGGGGTACCACATATCATGACCCTGCAACCTGGACATGTGAGAGCAGGTCTTCCACAAAGTCTCAGTGGCAGCTATCTCTCCCTCTTTCTCTCTTTTCTTTTACTTTACCTCTTTTCTTCATGTTTTGGGTGGCTTGGAGCTGGAGGGATTGGATTTTACCTGAGCATGGTGAATTGGTTGAATATTGCTTTGGGTGTTGTTGATTAATATGTTCTGGGCTGGTGTTGTGGTGGAACATTTTGTCCAGTTTGAGTATTGCCCTTTTCAAACCTTTGCCAAGTTCCCTTATTTTCTACCCTTAATTAATAAAGAAGCTTCTTGGGAACAAGTCCATGGCTTATTTTCTGCACATTTTCATAGGGTATTAAAGAACCCTGTATATATGTAACTATTAAAGAATTACTGTTAGCAGAACCCTGGAGCTCTCAGGTCTGGGGCTGGAGTGGTACAAGTCCAAATTCTAGGTTCAGTATTCAACATTTCCCCCTGTGTGCTTTGTAACCTGAAAGCCAAATTTACTCATCTTAGTTGCTCCTTACACAGAAGCTGTTCTGCAGACATCTCCTGTTTTTTGCTCCTGGACATTGGAGAAAACAAGTTTGGGAAAAGTAGCTTATCTTTAGTGACAGAAAGCTGAATTTATTGCATATCAACTGGCCTGTGGGACAGGGCAGTGTGTGCACATGTAACGTAAAGCAAGTCCAAGACAAAATATTTTGCATCATTAGTTTAGGGGTTTTTATTAATGTTAAAGAAAAAGTGGGGGTTGGTTTGGATTTTTTTGGTTGGTTGGATGGTTGGTTGGTTTTTAATTCAGGCTTGGAGCTCCAGTTTGTTTTGATCCTGGCTCCTAGACTTTATTTTTCATCACTGCATGACAATAGTCATTTTTCTCCTGGGATGGTCTTTCACCCTATCAGAGACTGAAAACTGTGTTGAATATTTTATTCTTTTCATTCAGTTAAGCAGCTTCACTGTATTTCCAAGGCTATTTTGCTTTTCCTCTCTGTGTACATAGCAGTATTTCCTTGCATTACAAGGTTAACACCAATTTGTAGCATTGTAGTGGGAAGGAAGAGAGAAACAGCTGAGCCCTGTGATTACAAATGCAGAAATACCAGTGCAGAAATCAGAATCAATATAAATGGGGAAATTAATATCCATCTGTCACTGAAATTCTCCACTGACTTGGGATTCAGGATTTTTAAGGCACATGTATGCACATTTTCTGTCTTCCTTCTCTTTCCATTTGCTTTCGTGCATCTTGGAGAAAGGCCTGGGAATGTCTGACTCAGGGGATGCCAATAATACACTAGTAATAAAGCAAATTAATGATGTGTTTGGGATTTTGACACTATCTCTTCTTTATTGGTCTAGCAGGAGATTCCCCTGACAACCTACAAAACCATATGTGCTTGATGAATGAATGTTTCCATTAATTACTGAGAAACAGAGGAGTCTACAAGTGTGGGCCCTACCTGTGTGCATACTCGGCAAGACACAGGAGCTTTTATCTGAGCATCTGGAGCACAGAAAAGAATCAGATCTCAACCTGCACAGAGGAGAAAAACCTTGAAGGACAAACTGACAAGAAAGTCCAAGAAGTATCTCAAACTGAGAATGAGAATCAGTGAAAGATATATATATATCTACAAGGGAAAAGAAAGAAATACATATAAAATAAAATTTAGCCAGCAAGGCTGACAAAACCTATGAAGAAAATGAACATGAAATGAAGGAGGGGACTGAAGGACAGCACAAAAAATATGGAGATGTGACACAAGCATTTGACATTTTCCCCTGGCCAACCTACAAGGAGCAGCATTTTTCACACCCTCACTTGAGTCAAACCAAGTTGCGTCCACTTGAACCAACTCTCCAGGGAGCTTGAGAAGTGATTTAGGTGATCCTGTCCTATCCATAATGGAATGTGCTTAGGCTGCCCCTCTTGCATCTCACTTTTCTACAGGCAGAGTGCTCTGACTGGGGCATTCACAGCAAAAAACAGAAACAGTCCTTGAATGTGCAGTGTGTTTGTAGCCTTGGGAGGCAACAGAGAGACCTCTGGCAGAGGGGTTTTTAAAGTGTGAAAAGAGCAGGCAAGATACCTTAGGTTAGCTCAAAGGTGAGATTTGGATCGTTTTCCTTAAAAAGGATGATTTTTTTTTTAAGTCTTCCAATATTATCAACATTTATTGATCTCAAACCTTTCTTTTTTCTTTCTTGTAGGATTCAATCCAGCAGAAAACAGGTGTCATGGAAAAGAAGGATGGTGTGGAGAACTGGGGCACAGGTTCTGACAGTCTTGAGAAATACAGGGGAAGAAATCCCTATTCAGAAAAGCTTTTCCATCCTAAAAATTAAATTTGAGCTCTGAGATTGCATCACATTCAGAGACAGGGCAGATTAATTGAATCCCTTGATTTTTGTATTCCATTAATTTGAAATGAAAGGAAAAAGAAAGAGAAACTCAACATCATCACAAGGTGATGGATCCCATGGATAGCCCTTATCTTTCCTTTTTTCAGAGGGACTCCGAATGACACGTTTAGATGGAATATCCATGTTCTACACATGTAAAATGATAGATGTCAAGTCACATCTTTTACCTTTTCCTTCCCTCTTTTCCCTTTGCAAGAAAGCAGCATGTCCCTTCTGGAATGTATCCCTGGAGCAAAAAGGGTGCCCTGCCATCCTCTGCTGTCCAGATCCGCTCTGCAGACACCCCTGGCTGCATTTCTTTGCAGGGCAACAGGACTGAAGGCAGAGAGGGCAAGTCTTCTTCAGTTCAATGGCAGTGTTGAACATCAGGGAGAAGCTTATGCATCCCTTTGTCAGCAAGTTAATGCCAACTCATTCTGAAGATGGGAACAACCCCTCAACTCTAGCAAGAATAAATTTGGTTTTATTGTTTCAACACACATTGATTCTCTGCCTAGTTTCTGTCTTCCACCCCCCTTTGGACTCTTTCTGCTTGACAGACTAATGTGTTCTGAGCTTGTTTGGGTGGTTTTCTATAGTTATTATTTTTCTGAGCCACCACACTTCTCAGGCTGCACCATGAGGATGAAGAGATGGTGGGGATATTATCATTATGTGTTCAGTTTTTTTCTATAGTTCTTATTTTTCTGAGCAACCACAATTCTCAGGCTGCACCATGAGGATGAAGAGATGGTGGGGACATTATCATTATGTGTTCAGTTTTTTTCTATAGTTCTTATTTTTCTGAGCAACCACAATTCTCAGGCTGCACCATGAGGATGAAGAGATGGTGGGGACATTATCATTATGTGTTCAGTTTTTTTCTATAGTTCTTATTTTTCTGAGCCACCACAATTCTCAGGCTGCACCATGACAATGGCAAGATGGCGGGGACATTATCATTATGTGTTCAGTTTTCCAGGGTATCCCCCCTCACTCTTAGGGAGAAGACCAAAATTACTCTGAAGAAGGTGTAACTAAATATGTTTTGAGATTTGCTCTTTTCCTATTGTAATGAGGCCGAAAGGGTTTTAGATGTTTTGATTTTTTTTTCATTTTTATAGATTTTAGAAGTACTTTTAACTGTAGTAAAAGGCAAATTTAGTGTGTTAATATTTCTAACAGCTTAAGTTCAATGTTTATACATGCCACCCTCTGCCACATACCAGTAGCTCAAATTCTTTTAGTTGTTCAGACTCTCTTCAAGGTAGAAAGCTGAAGAGTATCAGAAAGTTTTGCAGAATGAGACATGAACATGAGCCACCAACCTTGGGTCTAAGAACACTGGAAAAGCTCCAGGGCCCTGTGTGTGCTGAGGAAGAGAAAATGAAGAAGAAGGGGTCCCACTGACCCCTAACTCAGACCCTGAGGAGGTGTGACCAGGGCAGGACTGAGAGATGTGTGAACTGGGGATTGGGTGGACAATATTATGATAACCACAGAGATCAGTGTTCAAGGCACATCAGTTTGTATTCCTGTGGGCCCCAGGCCTGATATTAAAGGACTTTCACTTTTTATCTTATCCCACACCAACTTGGCTCAGAGTCCTGCTTTGCTGGGGTTTCTCACAGCATCATAACTTTTCCATTTTTTATTTTACTCCTGTTACAGAGAATCCTCCATTGGAACAAATGCACAGAATATTTCCTGCCACAGAGGTAGATTTCAATAGTTGACTAAAGCTGACATTTTCATGTTAACAGACATACCACCAGGGTGAATTCACTCCTCCTGAGGTGTCTGAGGAAAACCTGTGCTCCCCCCCATTCAAGTAGTCCCTCTATTAAATATAGGTACAGTCAGGGTGTGCAGCCAAGGCAAGGAAGATTATCTAAATTGTAATTGAGACAACAATATCTCAGTGTTTTATAGATAACTGATGACATTTTTCAGGATGACCTGCATGGGAAAGTGAAGTCCTGAGAAACTGAGTCTTCTTGTAGACAGATTATACCAATTATAGGCTATAATCATAGAACTCTGAGGTTGGAAAAGACCTCTAAGATCATGGAGTCCAACCTTTAAATTTTAAGGGCTGTTACAAAAGATGCTTCTTCAGCAGTAGTTTGTTCCAGCAACACTGCTCCTGTCAGCCTTGTCTTACATAATCTTGTATAAAACTTGCAATGAGTCATAGGAATTAATGAGGAATACACAAAGGTCTTGCTCAGAGGGGGAGAGTTTTACTCTCCAAATGGTTTCCTATAGTCACACAATTTTCATACCATCTCTAGTGCTTCCAGTGCAGGTTTGAGTGTGGAGAAGAGGGATAATGGAAATGCTGCATCCCCAGGTTGGATGTTTCTGAGACACTTATTTTTCCTTCCTGATATTTCTCTGAAATTCTTTGTTGAGATTTTCTAACTATTGCCAGTGGTGATCACAGTTATTAAATGGAATGAGCATGATCTTTAGTTGATGGAAACCAGCACGGCCCACAAAATATTAGTCACTCTAGATTTTAAGGCCTGAGTTTTGCAGAAATCCCATCAGGTCACACCTTGAGTGTTGTGTTGAGTTCTGGGCCCCTCAGTTCAGGAAGGATATTGAGGGGCTGGAGCGGGCCCAGAGAAGAGCAACGAGGCTGGAGAAGGGAGTGGAGCACAAGTGCTGTGGGGAGAGGCTGAGAGAGCTGGGGGTGTTTGTGCTGGAGAAGAGGAGGCTGAGAGGTGACCTCAGCACTGTCTGGAAGTGCCACATCAGGGAAGTTGTGGCCAGGTGGGGGTTGGTCTCTTCTCCCAGGCACTCAGCAATAGGACAAGGGGGCACGGGGGGCTCAAGCTCTGCCAGGGCAAATTGAGGTTGGAGAGCAGAAAAAACTTCTTTGCAGAGAGAGTGCTCAGGCATTGGAATGGGCTGCCCAGAGAGGGGGTGGATTCCCCATCCCTGGAGGTTTTTCAGCTGAGCTTGGCCGTGGCACTGAGTGCCATGATGTGGTAAAGGGACTGGAGTTGGCCCAAGGGTTGGACTTGATGATCTGGGAGGTCTTTTCCAACCCAATTGATTCTATGATTCTATGATTCTATGAAATAGTAAATCCTTGCAATCTGGCCAAATGAACCAGATTACAAAGGTTTATGGCCTTATCAACATGCTTTGCTTTGCATTGCATTGTATTTACTAGCCAGGTGATTAGAGGGCTCATGACCAGCTTTCAAATTTTGTAATTTCTTAAAAGAGAAGAAAACAAAGGAATGATTACACACATCCTAGACCATTTTGGTTGTTCCTCATGGAGTTACACGTTGCTTCCCATGCCCTGCTAGGCTACAGGATATATTAATTTTCTATGTGTTGCAGCCATAAATAAGGTAGTTTTCAGAAGATGGAACAAGGAATCCAATCACTAGAAATCCCTTCCTGGCAATGGTCAGTCATTACAGGCCCAAACCTATTCATCAGCAGCCTCTCATACCTTCTGCTCATACGGCTTGGCTGATTTACCCTCCAGGAAAAGTGATCGATTTGCACTTAAGTGACCCATTTCCTCCTGAGAGGTGTCAGAGAGCTGTTATCAGTCACACTCTTTGTCTTTACTTCAGTATAACTTGGCTTGGCTCCTGTCTGCCTTTCTCTGGCTTAGATAGTGCAGCTCCTCAGCCTTCACACTGCCTGACTTGAGCAAATGGATTTAGAGTTGGCACAATCTCTGTGGCAGTGGAATGTGAGTGCCAGCTCTTCTGTGTTTTGGACTGAACTTAACACTGATTGCAATTTAGGACACATCCCTATAAATCCTGAGGGCAAGGCAAGGGAGGATTCATTTCTGCAGTCTCCTTGAGAATCCTCATACCATGGTGAGAGGGAACAGCCCCATCCCACCCTCTGGGTGATGTTGCCTTCCCCACAAACCCTCCCACATCCTCAAATTTAATGCTGACTAAGCTCTACTTTCAGTTCTTATATGGTCCCTCCTGATGAGAGATGGGTTTGTTGTTCTGATGGAAATTTTTAGTACCCTTAGCAAACAGTGCCAGCTGGACTATCCACTCCCTGTGTGTCCAGCAAGCAGCATTTTCCATTTCCTCAGTACAAATCCTCTTGGCACAGCGAGTGCTGCAGAAACCCCCACACTCACGCAAACGAGGAGTGCCGCAGATTGGGATCTTGCAGGTTGGAGATTTGAGGACAAGGAACAAAATTGGATGCTTCAGAATATGAGGTTCATCTGCCCCAGGTGTCAGGCAGGTCACTGTGTGTCAGCTCAGTGACGTTCTCCAGCAGTGACAGATTGATCTGTGCCAGCAGCACTCGGCCCTTATCAGGCAGCTGCTTTTCTTGGTGCAGGCTCATGGACTTCCATCAGTATCTATGAAAACAATCTTGTTTCAGGAAAACTTTTGGAGTGAGAGGTTCAAGGCTTTCTGGATATAACACTCAGCTTATTCTCTGTTGTTGACAGAAATAATTAATTGCATTATTTGCATATATTTTTGATTCATGTCTTGTCATTACTGTTTCCTATTTTAGAAAATCAAAAGTCCCTGATGTAGGTCCAGATTCTCAAACTTTTTGATACTGAATGAACATTGACTTGCACTAGTTAAGTGTAGTAGTTTTGGCTCTAGTCAGCATAGGTCCCCATTTAGGCCTCAGTTTTCAGCAGGCCTCAAAGGACGTGACGCAGATTAGAGGGGACAGGTATCATCTGACTTAAGCAGCCAAAGAGGTATTTCATATCATCTGACATCATTAGGAAGCGTCGAGGAGTATAACAAGCCAGAGAGGAAGAGTTTCTGCCTTTTTGGTCCATGCTTCGGACCAGGAGGGTTCCTACTCCCTGACTGCTGATATCAGGCCCTGCTGCTGCTGGTCTGCGTGGCTGTTTGCCTGGGGAAGTGAGCATATTCCTGTTAATTCCTTTTTCCCTCTTGCTGGGAGGTTTCCTTTGGGGAGGAGGTTTGGTTGGTTCAGAATTCTGCTTGTTAGCTGGGGCGACCTCGGTGGGCCTGTTGTTGTTTCCTGTCACTATGTGCTATTTCATAGTTGGTGTTAAGCTTTCCACTTCTCTCTATAAATATAAGAACTTCACCATGTCCAAAGCCTCATTTCTGGTTTTTTCCCTCACTCTTCTTCTCTGGGAGTGGACCTTTTGACTGGGTACCAAGCAGTTGGCATTTTGCCAGCTTAAACTATAACATAAAGAAAATTGCATGAAGATTTTCTGGGATTTGGAGGGGTTATTTTATCCTTTTGGCTTCCTGAGTAAAACATATTTTGTGAAGTAGCAACCTGGGAGCTGTGCAGTCTCTTCTCTCTCTGATCTTCTCTCTTGCACATGCATGCAAAGAACCTGGAAAATGTCCAATATCCAAAGCTTGGTATTCACTGGTGGAGCTGATGACCCACAGAGACTAAACTGGAATCAAGGGCAATGACACTCATAACCAAGATATTTCTTCAGCATAGTCCAGCTCTTCCTGTGACAAGCACCCTTCTAGTTCCGTAGAATGCGTGACACGCTCAAGATCTACACCCCAGTTTTTCACAAGCTGAGCAAGATTCCCAAGATGTTGGAGATCAGAGACAGCTTGAGCAAGACACTATAAACTCAGATGGGTGACACCAGATGGGTGTCATGGGGGTATGAAGTCTCTCAATCATCATTTACTGTTAGAACTTTACATTTACAGCTCTGGAATACCCAAGAATTTTGTCTACAGCTCCTCATCAGCTTCCCAGCTGCAACTTCATGATATCACCATTCCCCTGTTGTACAAAGACACAAAGGCAGGCAGAGAGCTGGAGTTGTTCAGTCTGGAGAAGAGAAAGGCTCCGGGGAGACTTTATTGTGATATTTCACTACTTACAGAGGACTTATAAAAAACAGGGAGAGGGACTTTTTAAACTGGCAAATACTGATGGAACAATGGGAAATAATTTTAAACTGAAAGACAAGAGATTTAGATTAGATGTTAGGAAGAATTTCTTGACTGTGAGGGTGGGCAGGCCCTGGCACAGGCTGGGCAGAGAAGCTGTGGCTGCCCCATCCCTGGGAGTGTCCAAGGCCAGGTTGGACAGGGCTTGGAGCACCCTGGGCTGGTGGGAGGTGTCCCTGCCCGTGGCAGGGGTGGCACTGTATGGTCTTTAAGGTCCCTTCTAACCCAAACTATTCTATGACACTTTAAGGATCTTTTCAGGAAACCAGGGTGGTATAAGAAGCTTGGAAGGAAAGGTGCAACGAGGTAGTGAGATTAACATCTACCTCTGCAGATCAGAAAGGCTGAAGGAAATCTCACATAAAAACAGTGTGAGCATCAAAACTGCGCTCAGATACCTGCTTAGGTATGTTTGCTTCTCAGTGTGGGCAGCAGCCCCTCAAATTACACAAAGGCTATAAACTTGGACTCCAAAAACTTCAGAAAGTGACTTGATGAGTCTTACCTGTGTCAGCAGCACTGACTATGCTCTGAACTAGTGAGGACAACTCTCCAGGGCAGGAGTCTTCAGTAAAGGAGCACTTAGGAGTGTTATCCTGTCTCTCTAGAAAAAGTTTCAAGCCACATCAGAGCAAGGAGGGGTTTAAAAAGGGTCTGGACCAGACTCCTACCTGGTGACAGCAGCTGCAGACAGAGCGCTGCTCATTTTGCCCTGTCAAAACTTTGCCTCACCTCCTTCCCTCTCCTCAGTCAAAATCAGCTCCAGGAGTGGTTTGCAAGGGAATATGTGACAAAGATTCAGTGTTCTGGAGTGGTTTTTTAAATATAGAATCATAGAATGCTTTGAGTTGGAAATGACCTTTCCAGATCATTAGTCTGGCCCCACTGTCGTGGCTGGGGACATCTTCAACTAGCCCAGGTTGCTCAGAGCCCCATCCAACCTGACCTTGACTGTTTCCAAAGATAGGGCAGCCACCACCTCTCTGGGCAACCTGTGACAGTATTTTAGCACCTCATTGTAAAAAATCTCTTCCTCTTATCTTGTCTGTCTCCAACCTCTTTTAGTTTAAAAACCTTTTTGGCTTGTTATTTCACAACAGACCCTGTTAAAATTCTGTCCTTACCTTTCCTGAAATCTGCTTTAGTTTCTGGAAGGGACTCAAGGGTCTCACCAGAGCCTTCTTTTTCCCAGTTCTCTCGGCCTTTCCTCACTGGAGAGGTGTTACCCCTCTCTGATCATCTTTGTGGCCTCCTCTGGACCTGATCCAACAGGTTCATGTCTTTCCCATGTTGAATATGAGCCTTATCACTGGTATTTCATTCCAAATTGACCCAGTGCAGACCCAGTTGCAGACTTAACCTGCCAAACCCCTCTCCCCATGCTCTGTGTTCCTTTCCAGAGAGCTGCAGGGAGCCTCTTGCCTATACTGGGAGTTCTGGAGGTGAAAAGTGCTGGGGCAGCACAAGGCATTATTATATCCTGTAGATGAATTTTGCGAGGCTTTGACCTTTCAGAATTCTGTTGAATGGCTCCTCCTTGCAAGAAAAGAGTTAACATTCCACTTCTGTTTTTCAATCTCAGCAGAATAGATTTTGGAACAAAATGGACATGAAAATAATCCTTGTCAACTTCCTTCCTTTAACCTTTAAAGGGAGTTTTGTCTTTCCATGAACTCTGCTTCTGCTTTGTAATTTGAACTCGCTATTAGGAACCTGGCATTTTAAAACTGATACACATTTCTGATCAAAGATGCTGATGCTTGAAAGGATCTGTGTCTGTCACCAAGCCCTCTCCCTGGCTCAGCTGGTGTTATTTCCTGAGGTTTAAACAGATTGTTCCTCTTTTGGTTTTCTCATTGATCTGTCTCATTCTGTATTTCAGTATCTTTCCCAGTCAGGGGTATATATATTACCTCTCTCTTACTCCAACAGAAGAAATCCTCTCAGTCCATGAGCTCTGCACTGATCTCAGACCAAGATATTCTGCTCTCATTTTCCACTCTGCACTCCCAGCTTAGTGCAAAGCAGTTAGGATGAGAGATGACAATCTCTCTCAGGAGAGTGCTTATGTTGTTCAGCTCCATGTGATTTTCTAGTATTTAACACATTCTTACAGCATGTGACCCCTTCCTTGAGTAGTATTGCATGATTAAGGAGCTTGGGGACTTTTGGAAATCTTTTCTATTTGCATTTCTAGGTACCTAAGAACTTCAGAAAATCTGATCTTCGTTTACATATGTCACATGCTCAGATACTCTGTTTTAACTTGATTGTAGAAATTTGCAGTCCCTGATGGTTTAGTTCAATTTGACTAAAATTTCAAACTTCTCCATTGCCTACTGTAGTGTTGTAGTGCATTCATGAAAGTGAAACTGCAGGAGCTTTTAAAATGGCAGATTCTCCTTACTAACTAAACTGAACGGTCTAAACTTTTGTTTCAGCCACTTCCTTCTAAATGTGAGTTTGCCCTTCAGATCCAAGTTTGGATTTGTGTTACAGCAGTTCAGAGCAGACTCTACAGAGCCCTGCCCTATGAATCTGGTCACCTATTGATGTCATTAGTCCTGTTCCCTTTTCTCTCAATAGTGCCAACTCCCTGAGATGTTTCAGCAAACAGCAGGGATCAATAGATTGTTCTCAGTGATTATAAATGAGAACACATCATAGATTTCAATACAGTTACACTTCTACAGACCAAACTGGATATGTGCTCTTATTAATGTCTTTATAGGGAGTTGAAGATGTCATTTATTTATTGTCTTTGGTGCCAAAAGGCTCACACTGACATTGCACATCATGGCTTTTTAAGACACTCCTATGCCAGTTTTATGTGATGTGGAAGATGGGAGCATTGGACTAGCAACTTTTTTTGGCTGCTAGTCCACTACACACAGGGATTAAGACCGCATTTCCTACTGGTGGAACTTCTCAACTCCTCCCTTCCCTCAGTCATCATCTGTCGGGTTAGACCCGGATTTCATCAAGTGGCAGAAATATTATAAACGATGGATTCATGAGGACGTAGAGATCGGGGGCCTGAGGTTGCAGACCTGAGCAAGCTGACAGGAATTTATGAAGATTCTACCCAGTCCACCCCATACATTGACGTTTCCCCTGTTAATGATGTTAGTCATCATGTCTACCCATAATATTTCCCTTTAGTAATCCTATCCAAGTTCGTCTTTCCACAGACCCTCGGGGCCTTTTCCCACCAACCTTTCCCTCATTGGTTCAGATTTGGTGCAATGCACCACTTTTCCATATATNTTCCGTTTATGCCGCGTTCTCCCAGTAGTTCCCTTCTTAATTCCTCATTTGCATACCCCTTAGCCAATCAGATGCTTCCCCCCTCCAATTTTTTCCAGAAAGTTCTACCCTGACCCTAAGTCCTGAGCTCACTAATAAAACTGGCTTCTCTCGTGGACACCTGGCTCCAAGTGTGGTCCTTTCCTGAGAGCTGCGCCGGGCTGGGTGCGGGAGGAGCTGATCTTGGCTTTGAGAGGTGGCTAAAAGGGCTGATAACACTTCAAGCCTATGGCCAGGATACCTCTCGGAGCTGAAGACCTGTGCTTCGACTTCAGAAGCTACTTCATCCACCGATAATCATCTTTTCTAGGAAGCACAGAACACCCAGTGAGAGGAGATAGTTGTTCCATTGCCAAGTGGGACAACACTTCTGCTCCTCAGCAAATCCAGGAGCCAGTGGAGAGGAACCAGGCAGGGAGTCGGCGCTCTTCTGTCTCCTGCTTGCTGTCTCATTGCCCATGGAAGCACAGTCTGAAGCATGAACTCTTCAGTCCAAAGACCATTTGTCTTTGAAAGACAAATTGAGTGGTAGCTTTCCTAAATAAGTGATAATATTTTAATGGCAGAAAGACAGAAGAACAATCCAATTAGGAGAAAGGGGAAGTTTGACTGATGAACAGAAATAGCCAGGAGAAGTGGCCTGAGGTGCTGAAGGAGTGAATCCTGGCAGAGTGGCAGAGCAGCCCTGATGTGACTCTCAGAGGGAAAAAGACACACAGTGACATAGTTGTCTCCCACTTGTTCTTTTCTGGAAGTTTATTATATCGAACAAGGCCCTTTCTCAGCTCAGACTGCATTTGGATTCTTAGAAATTTGACAAAAATATCTCCTGAGAACTGGCCTGTTTCCTCTCTTTCCAAGCTGACCTTCTAATGAGGTCTCATTTCGCTTCCATAAGCTGAGAACAGAGTGTAGGACACCAGCACAAAATGTACATTGTCTTTCTAGGATTTCACAGCTGGTTTATTCTCCTACACATTTTCACTGTCTAGGGAGCAAATCCCAAAACAGTTTTCTTTTCTCTGTAGTGAGAGATGCTGTTCTTTGAGGAACCAACAGAATGAATGCCCTTAAAACCACCACTATTCTCAGATGTCCTAAAATAGCCACTTTTCCACTGTATCTTCTTCCATGACTTAAAGCAAGACTTCTGAGATGTTTTGTTGGGTTGGTTGTTTTTTCTCAAATAAATAAAGGGGGTGTGAACATTGACTGTGCTCCTGAAATGATGATCAAAAAAAATCTTTTGATCTCACTTCCAACAAAGTAATCCAATGTTCTGTGAGATTTTTTTTTAAATACAGGATCTAATCCCAGTATTATTCCAAGGGTTTGTCAGCCTCAGAATGTCCAGCCTTGGATGTCTGATGCCCAATGAGATGAATGCTACACGGCTCCCAGAATGTTGTATTTGCTGAAGAAGGTCCTTGTGACCACATGATAAATTTTAAGTGCATCACCACTCAGTTTAATACAGGACAAGAGGAATTGGCCTCACGTTGTGCCAGGAGATGTTTAGGTTGGATATTAGAAAAGATTCTTCACCAAAAGGGTTGTGCAGCCCTGTCACAGCTGCCCAGGGCACGGGTGGAGTCCCCATCCCTGCAGGGATATCCAAGCTGTGTGGATGTGGCACTTGGGGACATTGGTTAGTGGTGGCCTTGGCAGTGCTGGGTCAGCACTCAATGAACTTAAGGGTCTTTTCCAACCCAGATAATTCTGTGATTCCATGATCCAACAGAGGGTCCCCTGCTGTGCTGCAGGTGCAAATTCAGTCCTTATGCTGCTGGATGTTTCATCAGAAACTCTGAGCCCACATGTACATGCTGTCCAACAGTTCTTTGCGGCTGAGATCAAAAAGACAAGGAAGAGAAAATAACTGCTTGATGGGAGACAGAGATTCAGGCAGCTGCTCCTCACGATAAGTGACAGAGAGCAAAGTGTTCGCACTCCTGCTAATCGTGATAAAGCAGAGCCAGCCACTTGTGAGGGCTTGAAAAGTGGAAGTGATAATATTTCGTGGATGTGCTTGCACACACATAATCCTTGTTACAGGACCATTTCTTAATGGTGTTTTGGTCTGTAGGTCTCAGCAACAGCTTTAACTGATTAAAATACATTCAGCTACAGGAGGAAATAAATAGCTTTGTCCAACAGGATGGTGGCCTGGGCTATTCCAGGCTGTGACAGCAAACAACTTGTCATTTCTTCCTATAACTCCTCCCAGTCTTTACTGTTGGAAAAAGATGTGGATTCAGCCCATCAGTTCAAAGGAGATGGGACATGATAACAACATGCACTTGCCTGATGCATTTCTAGTTTTGAAAGAAACCTTTATTGTATAGATGTCACTTTTGTAAGAGCAAACCAGAAACTGTTTCATGGATGTCTTCAGACAGAACCTCAAGGACAGTTGGAAGTCACGAGGCAGCCACTGAAGGCAGGATTTGTTGGGCTGCTCAGGGCAGAGCCTGGGCTGCCTGAGGCTTTCTGAAGGCAGCTGGCACATCTCATTAGTTGGAAGAGAAAACAGAACCCAAACAAACCAAATACAACTTCAGGGTGACTTTGCAAGCTGGATTTTAGTGTTGTCTCATGTCAACAGCTAATTATTGCTCTGCATAAAGTCCCTGGGATGGTAAAATATGAGGGACTGACACTATCCATCTTCTAGTTGCTCCAGATAAGGATCACAGGCTTAACAGAGTTGGTACTGAGTTCCTATATTTAGTGATACAAAAGTTTACCCATAAAGATATTTTTTGTGCATATATTTTGTTACTTTTGTGATGCACTTAAAATAGCAAGTTTATGATCTGTGGTTTTCTGTGGAAGAAAGAATTAAATTTCATTTATAAGGACTTCCCTCCTTCCTCCACGAGCCTCTTAGATATTATTTGCTGCAGGAGCAAGAGAGGCTCATTTGATTTTTTGAAATTATTTTCCTATAGACTTGAATTTTACTCTTTGATTTTCTTCATTCTGATGAAGAAACTTGTTGATTTACATGTATGAAAACTACCTCTTTAGTCTCTTCTTCCTTTCTTCACTTGAAACACATTGATTTTCTCTAGACAGCTCCTCTGGGAGCTGCAGGAAGATCAATATTGGAAGAAAAGGGGAGGCAGCTGTAACATCACTAAGTGTATCCAAAAGAAATAATTCAGTATTAACTCAGACGATTTTCTCTTGTGGTTGAATCAAATGGACATTTAATAAAACTATTAATATTGTCAAGTATAGGTTAAAAATAAGAGGTAAACACACAAGATGTTAACAAGATACACTGCAGCCAAAATGAATTACAGGAGTGGCCACTGGGTCAGACCTGTGGCTGCGTGAAAGGAAAACCCTTCTAAGTTCAAGGTTCAAAAGTTCCATTTGGATTAATTGCTTTTGTATTAAGAGCATTGAGGGGCTGCTGGCACAGCCTTCATCTGGGAAATGTGGTGTGGTTATAGGGCAAACTTTCTCCAGAGTTGAGCTGTGAGGAAAGAAATATGTGCTTTATTACAGCTGGAGTCAGGAACTGGATGGATGGGAAGCAAAAACTCCCGCCACTTGTTGGATGTCCTTGTTTTCTGCGCTCTGACTGCAGAGAGGCACAGGAGCTCAGGGAGGCTCATACTGGTGAGGATTTTTGTGCATGGATTTAATTCAGTGAGTATAAGGAAAAGGACTGGAGAAACCAAAGAATGAGAGATCCTGAGATGTGACCCCAGCCCCTGGAGATCTGTTTGCCCCTTCTATGATGTTTCAATGCATTGGTGAGGCCACACCTTGAGTGTTGTGTTGAGTTCTGGGCCCCTGAGTTGAGGCAAGAGATTGAGGGGCTGGAGCGAGGCCAGAGAAGAGCAACAAGGCTGGAGAAGGGAGTGGAGCACAAGTGCTGTGGGGAGAGGCTGAGGGAGCTGGGGGTGTTTGTGCTGGAGAAGAGGAGGCTGAGAGGTGACCTCAGCACTGTCTGGAAGTGCCTGAAGGGAAGTTCTGGCCAGGTGGGGGTTGGTCTCTTCTCCCAGGCACTCAGCAATAGGACAAGGGGGCACGGGGGGCTCAAGCTCTGCCAGGGCAAATTGAAGTTGGAGAGCAGAAAAAACTTCTTTGCAGAGAGAGTGCTCAGGCATTGGAATGGGCTGCCCAGAGAGGGGGTGGATTCCCCATCCCTGGAGGTTTTTCAAGTGAGCTTGGCCATGGCCCTGAGTGCCATGATGTGGTAAAGGGACTGGAGTTGGAGCAAGGGTTGGACTTGATGATCTGGGAGGTCTTTTCCAACCCAATCCATTCTGTGATTCTATTCTATTCTATGATTCAAAATCCGTAATAAATATTTAGAAGATGGATCAGGCACCTACAGATTTCTAACAATTACTGGCAGAAACAAAGGGATTTACTGATCTAATCATTGCAAGGTATTCCTTGCCTAAGTGATAAAAACACCCTTGCAGTGGTGGCTGTGAGTTCATGACTTGTTTCCCTTCAGCTCTTCTTACACTGGGAATGTACAATTTCATTTGAAAAATTATATCTTCTGTGAATTTGACATAAAAATAGCTGGCAAAAGCTGCCTGGTACACTGTGACTCAACCACAGGGAGTAGGAAAACTTATTTTAGTAGTAAATTAACAACAGCAAAAGAAACTGCTCTGTTTTCCAGAACTGACAATCAAGGCACTGAGCCAGTAAATATGATTTGGCCAGGACAAAGGTTACAGTTTTTCATGTCCCTCAACACTCAGCACAGGACACTGATTTTCGATTAACAGCAGAAAAGACATGAGGAGAAATTTTCTGTGCGAGGACAATGAAGAAACAGGATTTCCAAATTTTAAAAAAAAAAAAAATTAAAGGTTTATGGAGGAGATGGTTTCCACTTGGGAGGGAAAAAGTTCATTGTATATTGTTTTGTGATATACACAAGTACTGGAGAAGGGACTGCTGAGATTGTCTAATGTCTCTTCTCCCAGGCAACGGTATCACTTTTAAAAAGATCTTCTTCCATTTATACATGGTGATCTATAATGATAAAGACTTTCCAAATCCAACTAGGCTTACATTTAAAGTTAAAGATTTGGCTTCTAGAATCGACTTTCTGGCACTCAGACTTCTGCTGGCACCATCAAGTCCTTCCTTCTCCCAGCAATTATTGAACATGTTGGCTTTAAATCTGATATTTTTTCAAAAACATATATATACATATTTAAGTTGCTTAAATGTTTTTCAAAGGTTATCTTACCTTTTATGCAATTAGTGACATTTCATTCCACTATAACATTGATCCAAGATCACAAATTTATGATGGGAAGGGGTCAAAAAGAAACTTAACCCAGCAGAATGCAAAAAAATCCCAACATCAAATAACCAAAATACAATAATATCAATTCTTTTAAACAGGGAATTTGATATCCAACTGATATCCAACCTGAAGAAGTAAGCCTTGGCATTTTGTTTTTCAGCTAAAATTGATCTGTGCCCCAACAGAAATGTCAGCTGTTAGTTTTTAAGTAAAAGGCTTTGTCAAAAGATATTTTTTGATACTTTTTCTTCCAATGAATTAATAGATTCCCTCTTGATGCCTCTTCTTCAGAGGAGGCATGTTCTAGTTTAGATATATGACTCTTGCTAAAACCACAAGGTTTTCTCCTCACCATTTCCCACCTGTTTGCTGTGGTTACTTCTACAAAGTTCCATTCCCCAGAAGTTTGCTGGGTCCAAACTCTTCCCTGCAGATGATCTGCTCACAGTCAGCACAGATAACTCATCTATTCCAAGTCCCTTGCCCAGCAGAAAACAAGAATGCATAAATTATTGGCACCACCTATTGGCCAAAAAGGCAAATTATACAGGATTTGGAGGTTAGCTTAAATGTTTTGAGTAAATATGGCTTCAAACGTTCCTCCTGATATGTTTTATTTTAATGATAGTACCCAGCAGAGCCACTCAAGCTTTGGATTTCCTTGTGCCAGGGGCAGTTTGGTGGTCTGCATAGGGATTTATCTACCACAGGGGTCACACAACAAAGGAGGAGACAAGGCAGGGAGCTCCAAGTGAGCAGATCTCACTAACCTGGGTTTCAGACTCTTCCAGGTACTTTTCCCTTAAGATGCAAGGCTCTGAAGGATTGGGGTTTTCTACTCCATCACCACAAGCATCAGCCACAACTGGTCAATGAGTCATGAATGTGAGTGGCCTTGGTTGCCTTTGGTTCTTGTTACCGGGAGAGAAGCTGCGTGATCCAGACCTTGCTCAGGCAGATGCAGAATTAGGGGAATTTTGTGATACAAAACTTCCTGAGGCAGATGTAAAATTATGGGAATTCCGTGATACAGAACTTGCTGAGGCAGATGTAAAATTATGGGAATTTCGTGATACAAAACTTGCTGAGGCAGATGCAGAATTGTGGGAATTTCATGATACAGAACTTCCTGAGGCAGATGCAGAATTAGGGGAATTTCACAAGCAAAATCCAAGACGTCCTGGCATCAATGCAAAAGATGATGATTGGAAGGAACTGCAAAGATCAAACCCATAATTTGGAGGCAGAAGCATCTGTGTGTTTGTGTTCCTGTGCTCATCCTGATTCTTGTGTCTGTGACAAGGTGTAGTTACCACAAATCCCCAGAGTGTTTTTTGACTGTGAAACAAAGCTGAGTTCAGATTTTTTTGTGGTGGCTCTCAAAGAGCAGAAAACAAGTGGAAGGGATCTGCAAACATTTCAGGTGTTTTGAATCATTTTCTATCCCAAAGTTCTGACTTGAATTATCAATATTGGGCTAGAAGTGGTGCAAAGCCTCTGGGTCATTGGACATGCTGGTTCTTTGCTGCTGCTGGTGAAGACTTGTTTGAATGATTTGCATTTTCACTGAATAAAAGAGAGGGGGGAAGAGAGAATGGCATTTTGCTGCAGGCTACTTTCTGTCAAATCCCAAAGAGTTGTTTTGTGTTGATATGAGCCTTAAGTTATCTACTGAGAGGCAGTTTTAGCTCGTGGTGTGCTAAACTGTGCATTGAGAGCATTGGACTTTGGCTCAGCATGGACTAATTGAAATGTGGAAGGAGTCTGCTGAATACTTTAGCACTATTGCAACTTATCCTCTGAAGCTTCCTTAAAGTTTTGTTCTTTTTCTCTTCCTAGTCTTGGAAAAACACTTCTCCTTCTCCCTAAAATCTTCCACCTGGAGATCCCACCTTCTACCTCATCATCCTGGTTCTCCAGGTGTTGCACATGAGCTGATCATCTCATCTCAGCATCCAACAGTCGTTCCTTGCTGTTATTACCTTGCCCAGCAGTATTGGCTCCTGTGCTCCAGTTCTTGGAAATAACAGGAATAAGTGAGGACAGTTGATAGACACAGAAAGACCAGACCTTCTGAAATTTATGAACCACTGCTTGATCCATCTACAAGGTGAATCTGGACACTGCCATGACCTAAACTTTATCAACCATATAATTTACTCATACTCTGTGAGATAGGACTGACTAGACATAGCAAATGGCTAAGCTCACATGCCTTCATTTATTTTTAAAGAGAATACTGTTCTATACATGTTCAGTTTTAGCATAACAAGCACATGCATGAGGCAGTGATAATGACACAAAAAAATCCATTTGTCACTTGGTTGTACTTACCTGACAGAAAGAACATTAATAAAGATGTGCTATCATGTCTGATTTTCTGCCTTGGATAAGTCAGAGGGCAGGTTCAGCTTCTGGAAGATCAATTTTCTCTTGAAAATACACCTCTCTTTATGGGCTTCTGCTGCAAAACACTGCAGGATTATTTATTTATAGTGAGTGTCTATTGTTGTTAGACAAGTTGAGGATAAATAATAAAAGCGTGGAGACTGAATTTAGAAAGTGCCAACTTTTATTATTACTTACTTAGATTTATAAAGCAGCCAGTGATCTACAGATTACCACCCCTGTGTGAATCCTCTGTAAGTGAACTGAGAAGAAGGAACAAGAATTTAGCATTTCCTCGCTCCAGCAACTGGGATAACAAGCCCTTTTCCTGACAGCTCCCCTGCTCAGGGAGACTCAGGGTGTCCTGCATAGTTTGCACGATGACATATGAAGAACAGCACTAAGTATGTTTTGACCAGGGAAGGGTCACATCCTGTGACTAAAAGTCTGGGGGGGAAAAAAAAAACCAAAACCAAAAAAACCCCCAATGACTGTTTAGAGTTAAAATGTTAACTAAATTTTTTTCCCATCTCAGATCTGCTCTGCAATTTGATGAGAATATTTAGGGGTGAGTGTAGTATAGATCACACAATCATAGAATGGATTGGGTTGGAAAAGACCTCCCAGATCATCAAGTCCAACCCTTGGGCCAACTCCAGTCCCTTTACCACATCATGGCACTCAGTGCCACGGCCAAGCTCACTTGAAAAACCTCCAGGGATGGGGAATCCACCCCCTCTCTGGGCAGGCCATTCCAATGCCTGGTCTGTCCATGGTCTGTCTATGGTCTGTCCATAATCTGACATTCTCCATGGGGAAAGAACACACCTGCCATGCAGAAAGCAGCAAATTTGGGGGTGTCTGTCTTACCTGATCAGGACCAGCAGATCCATCTTAATTGATATTGCCACAGAATCACTGAATCATGGAATGGTTTGGGTTGGAAGGGACCTTAAAGACCATCAGTTCCACCCCTGCCATGGGCAGGGACACCTTGTACTCAACCTGGCTGCTCAGAGCCCCACCCAGAGCCCCACATTGACTGTGGGCAGCCAGTCCTGAGTGTTTCTGGTCAGATGGTGGCAGATGAGGTTTAGGGAAGGCCTTTCCCAGGAGCTTGCAGCTGTTTAAATAGTCTCCCCACGGGAGCCACAGCACCAGAGCACTGTTTGACATCGTTATACCTCAGCTGGGACAGGGAGAGCCATGGGGACAAGGAGTCCTTCCCACTTCCTGGCTTCCATAGATTACTTTAATTGGTAAAACTATGCTCCTGTCGCTGGGGAGGGCATGTCATGAAGCAAAACACGAAGAAAATCCTAAGCCTAAGAATTCATTTGCCCCGAGGCTCAACAAAACCCTGCTGGGTAAAGCTGTGTCTACAGGGAGTCAGAGCACCAGCAGCAAGAGGAATCCCTTGGAGAGGGGACAGGCTTGTCACACCTCTCCAAAGGGGACATAGTAAACAATCCCTATGGCTTCCTGCCAGCCCTTTTCTTTGTTTGTTTTCCCAGTCATTTTTGGCTTTTTCATCTGAATGAGGATGTACATCCTCAGTGTAAGAGTCATCATCTGTGTAGGGTGAGAGAAAAATAACTCTGCACACATATATGTGAAAAGCAGGGACATTATTTTAATAAGATGCCTTTTTCCTGCTTTCACATTTGATTCAGCATAAATTCACTACTGAAATTTCTTAGCAGCTCACCCACCTTCAAACACATCTTTTTTTTTTCCTAAATTTAATTGATAAAATTTTTACAGGAACAAATAATTCTGATTTGTGACTAAACTTCAACAAGTGCTATTAAACAGGCTCCTCTAATCCAAAGCTGTTTATGCAAGCCTGTTTCATCTGTGCTAGGGATGGACATGATCCACTTTACAATTTTAAGAACAGAGAGCTAGGATTTGAAGATAAACTATAATCTCCATATAAGTAAGTTAACAGTCCCCTAGACACTGTGTTTCATACAGCTGGTATTATTCCCATAATAGATGTGAGATAAAAATCATCTTTATGTGCTCAAAAGATAAAGTAATCCTAAACACAAACCTGATATTGCCTACAGTTGTTCTAGAAATAAAATTTAAGCTTGCTCTCCAGCCTCTCTGCTCTCTGCTGTTCTGTGTAAAATAAGTAAAGAAATTCAAATTTCTTTGCCTTTGAATTTACTGCTGAGTGAGAGCTGCTGTTCTCCCAAGCCTCCTGTCTGACTCCAGCTGGTTTTCCTTTAGGAAGGGCCTTCGGCAGTGTGTGCCCATATCCCATTCCTTGAACTTTAACACAGACTAAGCAGGTCCTTGCTCTTCAAGCTCTTCACTGTGTATGTGAGAGGGTTTCTTCCACCTCAGTATCCCTCCACCGTGCCCCAGCCATTCACATTTCCACACTTAGAGGAAAATAATTTATTTGTCCAGTTTCTCCATGTGGCTCTGAGACCCTTTCCCAGTCTGCCAAAGGTCTCTGCACAGCTCAGTAAGACCCTGTAGAAGAGCTGCCCTCCATATATATACACTGCTCATCCTGTGTGGAGGTTTCCAAGGACCTCACACAAAACCTTGTAGACTGAAATCAGGAAAAAATAGGAAATTAATGTGTTTTAAAGATTGGCTTTGAGCATGCTACTCTCAGAACTTCAGCAGGAAAGAACATGTGTGATCAAGTGTGGCAAACATTTTATATCTGTGAAACTTTTAAGAAAACTTCCCTGTTTTGGTCTCATCTGGTTTGGGTTTTCCCAACAGGCAGAGTTGCAGAGATGAAGCAATGTCCATAAATTTAATTCCCTAATTTCATTTTATTTTTAAACTTTGTTTAAAAGCTTTAGGTATCTTCACCCTGAGATTAGCTCAGTTGGTTAAAACTTGGTTGTAATAATGGCAAGGTCATGGGTTCAATCCCCTGTATGGGCCATTGACTTGAGTTGGACTCAATGATCCTTTTGGGTCCCTTCCAACTCAGAACAGTCTGTGATTCTGTGATTCAAGATAAGCTCATTGAAAGCATGAATTGATCAGCTGTTGTTTTCTTCAGTCTTGCTTTGCTAAACTGGTTTGATGGGTGTTCAACTTCCATTCATGTGATAAATCAAGGAGAAACAGAATGTTCTTTAACATAAGGGAGAAATGGTGTATCCATCAGCCTTTAAGCTGCAAATCCATGTCACAAAGGCATGGGAGATCTCACCCCAACACCTCCATTCTCGCACTCTCCAACAGTTTGCTGTATAAGTTCTCATGACTGGAAACCCAAGTTTCATTCCATAATGGTTTACTTTGGAAAAAAACTTGTTCCTGCAGCTTGTGTCCACGTGATCACACCCAGCTTCTAAGTGCAACTTGGTTTTATTCCAGCACATGTTGCTTGATGGAAAATCCAATAGCAAGAGATTTCCTGCAGTTGGATGGAGTCAGGATTGGTGTCTGAGCTCCAGGCTGGCTCCAGCTTTTGCCTCTCCAACACGGTCCAGCCGATATCTCAGCTCCAGGCTTTCCAACCTGTTTGGGGAGCATAGGAAGGACAACACGTAATCATAATCAGTCCTTTAAGGGTTCCTAGATAAAAAGGCATAAATAGCCCTTGGAACAGGAACTGGAAAGCAGCTTTCGCATTTCAGGTGACGGCCCAATAGCTTTGGCTCCCAGATGACCTTCCTGCGACCCTACTTTGATCCAGAGGAGATTTAATCCCAGATCTGCTACATAAAGGCTTGGTTTCAGCATGATAGACAAAGAATGCTCTCCCCTGCCTCCCCAACACGTAGGCTGCCTGCTGACAAAGCCATTAGTGGGGCCTCCTAGGAGAGTTTGAACCTCCACAGAGAGGGTCTGGAAGGCTTTCAGCTTCCCAGGATATGACTGAAAGGGGACTGCAATTATTTCCTCTTTCTGCAGCACCCCAAGAGAGAAGATAGGGCTTGTTTCATTCTTTTAAAGGCAAAAATGTACTTATTAGTGATAGAAGAGGTGGCCTGAATTGTAGAGATCCCCTTATGTAAGAACCACACAATAAACCTATGGAAAGGGAAGAGTTTAAGGCACATGGAGTCATAGAATAGCTTTTGTTGGAAGAGACCTTAAAGATCATCTTGTTCCAACTCTCCCACCATGGGCAGGCACACCTTTCACTAGACCAGGTGCTCCAAGCCCCATCCAACCTGGCCTTGGACACTTCCATGGTTGGAGTATCCTGATGTCCACCACCCTTGGTCTATCAGATGTTGAATATCCCTTTTGAAACCATTTCTTCTTCCTGAGGCTGAAGGGACCAGCTAAGGATTAATCCAAGTTAATTGTTGTGACTGTTGCTCATTTCATCCATGAATCTCCTTTAATAATAGATCTTCTGGCAGAGACTGTCACCTAAACTATGGTTTGTGTAGAAAAATGTTCTTCCAGGGTACATCTGGTTGTATCCCAAGCAGGTGCAGTGCTGCTCCTGTCCAGAGGTTTCTCTCTCCATCCTCATTTGGCCTCTCAAAGATTATATCAGACCCAGTATCTTCCCACTAAGATGTTCCCAGTGCCAACTCCTCAAGGCTTTCTACTTAGATGACATAAATCCTATGGAGACCACCTGCCCTTTTCTGGATTTAACTTCTGGAGTGAGGCTTTCATAAAAATGGAAGAAATGGCTGAGCTCACCCCATTTTTATCTGTTTCCTCTATTGAGATGGCAATTTTCCCATGGTAGGCTTGCCTTTTAGTAAGTGAGTGTCTAACTTGCTGGCACAACAGCCTCTGAATGTTAGAAATGTGACAGGCTGGAGGTGTGCATTTGTCACTTAGAACCTGCTTTGCTTTTAAAAAAGACATTTTGCTTTTAGGTTTCCTGTAGCCATCAGTTTGTCTCCAAGTGAGACATCCACAGTGCCTTGCAGTAGGCATTTTAATGGCCCAAATGATACATTCTCCAATGAACAATGATTATCACTGTTTCCAAATCTCCTCCCACTCCATTATCTGTTGAATTGTTGGGGTTTTTTTAATTAAGTTCCCATACCAGCTGAAAACCACAGGACTCCTGTGGGTGAATTTTAAATGAGTGTATCAGATGGGAAATATTGATTTCCAGTCAATTTCTTGGAATAATAAAAAAAAAACAGCAAACCAACAACACTACAGCACATATCTTACAATGGAAAAGTTCACACAAGACACAGGAAATAGAGAAAAATGTTTCCTTCCCACTTCAGTGCAGGAGCTACACAGCATGTTCCAGCTCAGAGAACATGCAAACAATGTTCAGTCTTCAGACAAGGTCAGCAAAGCAGATGTGACTTCAAGTTTACCGCTTGTGTAGCGTGAGAACAATCCCCGGATAATGGGAAGACCTTCTGGAGAAGCCGCGGAGTGTCTTGGCTAAACTGACAATATGATTCACTCAGTGCCATTTCCACATTGCTCAATGCCCTTGGGGCTGCTGGAGCAGCAGTGATTAGAGGAAAAAAAAAAAAAAGTGAATTTGAGATAAATATCCTTAAAGATTGCAGGGGAAGGGGAGAAGAAAACCCCAAGAATCCAGGGTTTCCCTTGCAGTTCCTTATCAGGATGCCTTGCTTTCCACAGAGTAGTTGCATTACTGAAGAGGTGTGAAGTCATCTTAGCTGGAGAGACATCAAGTCCACTCCTGGATTTTCAGCCACTCTTGGCTATTCTGTGAGTTCAGACCTCTACCACAAAACCTAAATGTACACATGGCATTTGTGCTTGTTTAAGTGATTTCACGTTCAATGTTTAGTTTATTGGAGTCTCAATCCTTGATGGAGATTTTTGGAGTGTATTTCAAGGAGGACGAGGAGATGAAAACATGAATTAAATGTTTGCACTAAAAGCAGGGCATTTTCCCTGGAACCTTCTCACAGACATATCACAAAGTGAGACCTGTCCAAATAAACATGTGGTTAACTGGCAGATAAAGATTATCCATTCATAGTGTTTTATCATAATAAAAACATTAAGATGGAATTCCCTTTCCAAGCTTTTGGAGGGGGGAAGAACAATAACATTGTCAAGTGATGTATGGGGCAAAGTTAACCTTTGTAAATCTGACCAAGGCCAGGTGACTAAGGTTGGAAATTAGATTTTCATCCCACTTTATCTTGCTGGTTCCAGGATTTGATGGCTCTGAATCCTCTATGGCACAAATGGGAATCAAGCTCCAGTTTTCTCCTGATCTGCTATTCCATAAAGTAGTAATTAATTGAAAACTGAAGCTAGTAAATCTCTCTAATGTGATATTATTTTTCTCTGAGCATTTTTATCCACTAGCACAAACACCCACCATTTACTTTCTCCTTCATGCAGGAATCTCTGAACTTGTAGACTACATATTCCAAAAAAAAAAAAATAGATGGAATTGAAGAATCACTGGCTAATGCTTGAGGTCTGAGTTCCATCAGCAATCAGTTTAGCAGCATTTGTGCTGCAGCTGAATAAAATAATGTATCAAAATTCATTTAGATGCCTTAGTGAAATGCAGCTCTGTGTAACCTAGTATAGAAAATTAACTAGCAATGAGCCCTTATCATACATTCATACAAACACAGTTTGGGTTGGAAGAGACCTTTAAAGGTCATACTTTGAAAATAACTTTACCTTAGTCATGGTTCTGGAGCACAAGGAAATAACCACGGACAAAACCAAGACAAACCACCTTTCTGAAGCTCATCTGTTTTTCTGACCTGGCTTTCTGCTGTCCTGATCTTTTAGTCTTAGCTGATATTCCCAAGCTGGGACAATGAAACAAGCTGGGAAGATAAGGTGGAAAACCTGCCAGCTGGTGCATTTCAGGCAACTATTCCATGGCAAAACAGTCAATTTACGTGTTACAGAACTGAAGAGCTTCCAAAAAGTTTTCTTTTGTCACTCACAGCAGTTTTAATAGAGTGACTGGAGCTCAGCTGCCTTGTTCCAGAATGTGGGTCCTCAGTTGCAGAGACTGAGAACTTCTTGAGGATATTTAAAAGTTTTGAAGTCAGAAATCTCACCTGTGACTCACTCATAGTCTTTCACATGATGTCATGGAAATAGTTGTATCAAAAAAGTAAAAATCTTTATTTTACCTCCATTCTGGACAGAAACAGAGACAAACGGAAACCCAGAACGGTTAGTTTGGTGCATTTACTTAACTTTTCCACATCATTTGAGGTTTCTTTTGCATTTCAACTTCTAGTGCACCAACTTGTGCAAAATTGAACTACTGACCAAAATTCCATCATTCCCTTCATCTTTCATTCCAGAGAGATCACAAGAGTAAATCTGGAAAACACAGCCCTTGAAATCATCTAAGTGAGTTCAGAATTAGCTTTCCCCACCTCATGCTCAGACAAAAAAAGACAACCCCCAGCAGCTCTTCCTGCTCCTGCTACTCTCCCAAACTGAAGGATGGGGGGGTTGGCATTAAACAATTACTTGCACAGGAGTAAAATTAATGTGTGATTTTAGGACTCCATTCTCACTGTGGATTGCCAGGTTGCTCTTTGCCCTAAGCACAACCAAGGTTACACCAACAGTGCTCTTTTCAGTGACCTTAAGTTGGTGCTGAAGTTATTAGTGAAAAATGACTTCTCTGAAAAGCACATGAGACCACTGAGCAACTGGGTAGGGAATTGGGGAATATTTCCAGGTACAAGCCAGAGGTGGTGAAGAATAAGGCAGGGGGTACCTTGCATGTTGTTGATCTGTGGTTTTAGCTTTTAGACTACATTTTAACTTCCTAAAACCAAAGAGGGACAGGGAGCAATCACATCTCAGAGCAAGGACATATTTTTCCTATCAGTGTAATTCATATTTCTCTCTTGATTTCCCTGCTCTTATATAGCAATGTACAGCACATATTATAGCAATCCTGCACAGCAGCACTGCTAATATTTTATGCAACACTACACAGCAGGATTCATAAGACTATACACAGCCTCATATGGGCTCTCACTTCAAGGGGTTTTAATGCCTGACTTGGAGATATGACTCTTTTATGCCTGTGCTCTACATAAAATTGGCAATAGCAGTGGAGATGCAGTGAAAGATCAGCTTTGGATGGTTAGGGGGAGAAATTAGAAAGAGCAACAATTTGGGGAGAATGGCAACAACAGAAGTCATGTTCTAGATGAGTTTTAATGTGCTGCAACAGCTTTTCCTGTTTATTTTTCTCTGCATGTCTCTAAATGTTCAGATGTTATTCGAGTCCATGGATATGAGAGAGTAAAGATGTTCAATTTAAATTATCCAGAAGAAAGTTAGAAGCCTTCCTGCTACCAGGTCACTGTCCAAGCTCAGTAAATCTTTCTGATCTGACTGCACACTTTCATTTATCAGTAAGATTCACAGCAGGATGGAATATCTGCCAGAAAAGCTGAGAAAATTCAGATGGAAGATCCAAACTCTCATTTTTGCCTTCCACAAGTTACAAAATATGATGTCAGTTTATCACAGGACATAACAAAGTCACTTTTTCTTAAGTCTTTAAATCAAGGCAGGTTAGTTCTCTAGAACAACCTGATGTGGCTCAACCATTCAGTTTTCCTAAAACTTTGCAGAACTCCCCCTCCTGCCTTTGTTCTGCAGCAGGTCACTCCAGGTGACTCTTGACCTTAAACATAAAAATCTTTGAGTGTGAAGGGACTGAGTGCCAAAGGGACAGAAGCATGACATTTAAAGGACACACATGTATTTGCTGAGAGTACGTAGCCAGTAGTCATCCTCTTGGATCACTGCTTCCCTGCACATCCTGTTCCCAGATGAAGTGCTCTTTCTGCCTTGTTTATAGAGAAATGCATTGCATGTAATGGTTATTTTCTTTTAAAAATCGAGGGAGATATGAGCTGTAGGCAGTAATAAAAACTTTCCCTTTTCTTCTGAAAACAATGTCTTCTTTACGGTTCAGTGTAGCAGCGTTGCCCACAGGGATGATTTCCAATATCACAGTGTCCTCACAGGCAAAAGAATGATATTTCTACTGAAGCATCAAGAGTCTCATTGCTCAGATGATTAAAGAACACAAGAACTGAGATAATGAGTCTGATGTTCACATTAACACATATTTTATCCTCCATGGTCAACCCTTCCAAAAAGCCAAGTCTTGCTTTACCTTGAAAGTGGAAAGAGACAAGTGTTTATGCAGGAAGGGGAATGTTGGTCCTACAGGCCACTGTCTCACACTCAGACTCTGTCCTTGCAGGCAGTTTGAGCATCACACAGCCAGGACACTTCATGCCAATAGGCAAAAAAATTTTTGGCAACAACTGTGGATGAACTTTCCAAGGCTATCATAGGAACAGTCCTGGCTTTGCCAAAGGAAGCTTTCCCTGTGGTTGTGAGCTTGGAGTGTCTTGGATGTTTATACCATTCAAATCATTCGAGAGAATGATTTTCATTGTCAAAGCCCAGAGACACATTGCTGTATTCTCCATGGTGGAGATGGAAGGAGGTGCTGGGACACACAGGATGTGCCTTTCCCGTGAGCACTGCTATCCAGGGAATGTCTCAGAGAAGGGACTGATGAGCTGCTTTTCACCATGTCCTATCCTGAGGATCAAGAAATCATAGAAAGTTTTGGGTTGGAAAGAATCTTCAAGACTATATAGTTCCAACCCCTCGCCATGAGCAGGGGCACCTTCCACTATCCCAGGTTGCTCCAAGCCCTGTCCAGCCTGGCCTTGGACACTTCCAGGGATGGGGCAGCCACAGCTTCTCTGCCCAACCTGTGCCAGGGCCTGCCCACCCTCACAGGGAAGAATTTTTTCCTAATGTCCAATCTAATCCTACTCTCTTCTAGCTCTGTTCCTCCCAGCTCTTACAGAGATACAAAATCTGAACAGGGTGTGATGGCAAGAGAAAGGAAGGATGGAAAAGCAGAGGGGAAAGCAAAGGGGAAAGCTCAAGAGAACACATCCTCACTTCTCCCTGCGTCTCTTCTTTCCTGAACCTTCACTGTTCCCCCACCCCTTTCAGCACTTCATTATCCACAAGTCCCACTTGCCCTTTTATCTTCCCTTGGCAGCATTATCCTTGAAGAGATGAGGAAAATTTCTATCTGCAGGTCCGCTAATTTATGGTCAAAAATGCTTTTGTACAAAGTTTCTCTATTTGCACAGTAATAGATTTGTGTGCACACCCCCTTCCTCGCTTAAAATTATCTTTGAGTCTGTAATTACCCAGCAAGTCTTTCAGACTTCCTTTCTCCTGCTGTGCTTCACAGTGAACACTATTTTATTGTTTTTGTTTTAATCTTCTCCATTTCTACAGCAGATTGATGACACATTTTTATAGCTCTGGCATTAACACAGAAATAATGATGTTCTCACCCTGTCCATTTCTATAGATGATGCTGCATCCTGATGATTTTGCACCACACTGGGTTCTTCACAATATTCCCAAGACAGTCAGAATAATGACTGATCCTTTATGGGGATGTTGGTCTACCCAAATCCAACTGTGCCCATGTCCAGGGGTAGAAAGGACTACTCAAAGCATGAAAGCCACACAGCAAAACGCTATATAACCATCCTGGAAATAGCTTTAAAACTTTTAACATGCCTGAACATGAGCCCAGGGTTGCCCAGGTGGCCAAGAAGGCCAGTGGCCCCTTGTCTGTCCCAGCCCTGGTGTGTCACAGCCCAGGGCAGTGCCCTCCCTGTGCTGGCACTGCTGGGGCACCTCCAGTGCTGAGGGCAGGTCTGGGACCCCCAGACAGGAGAGACACTGAGGGGCTGGAGCAGGTGCAGGGCAGGGAACGGAGCTGGCAAGGGGCTGGAGCAGCAGGAGCAACTGAGGGAGCCGGGGTGGCTCAGCATGGAGAAAAGGAGGCTCAGGGGGGACCTTCTGGCTCTCTGCAATCCTTGCCAGGAGGGGGCAGTCAGGGAGGATTGGGCTCTGCTCCAGGGAACAGGGACAGGAGGAGAGGGAACAGCCTCAAGTTGCACTGAGAGACATTCAGATTGCATATTAGGGAATATTTTCATAGAAACAGTTGTTAATGATTGGAACAGGCTGCCCAGGGCAGTGGTGGACTCACCATCCCTGGAAGTGTCCAAAAACTGTGTGGATGAGGCACTTAAGGACATGATTTAATGGTGAATATGGGGGTAGTGCTGGGTTGACAGTTGGGCTTGATGATCTTAGAGGTCTTTTCCAACCTTAATGATTCTATGAACTCAGGCTGCTTGGGGACAAAAATTTGCTAATCTTTAGCTGAGTAGTCTAACTCAGAAATGTAATAGTGGTGTGAAACTTGTGAAAATTGAGAGATAATGTGGAGGGAGCTGTGGGTTTGGGGTTTGTTTTTGTTTTTTTTTTTTTTACATACACTGTTCAACGCAATATCAAACTGCTAAAAAGCTGTAGCTGTATTAGGGCAAAGAAATGTATCAACTGATCCTGCATGTCTCTGGAATTAATGCCTCAGAGCTATCAGTTCTCCAAGCCTGCATTAGGCACTGGGCAAAGCCTTGTGGAAGCCCAGTTGGGGATGAGATTAACACTGATAGACACTCCCCAACCCTGCAGCTCTTGAACCTCTAAGCCAACTTGAATAAAATGTTATAGACAGAGAGCAGTCTCAGACATATTCTGACTTCTTCAGCTTTATAATTATGTGACTGCACAACAGTGGGAAATTCTGCTTAATGTCCTCTCTGAAAGAATAAACCACTCAAGTGCTCATAAAAAGCCACAGGTGTGACCCTCTGCATTTCTGCATAATTCTCCTGGCACTCAGCCATGACTTGTGCCAGAAAGAGCTCTCTCCAAGGCTGGAATTGTGTCCCACTTCATATAGAGGCTCCTTTATGTGTTTCTAGATTAATTTCTTCTAAACCCAAAAATCTCATTAGCAGGCTAGAGGGGAAAACCTGAGGAACAGAGTACACCAAATCTAGAGTTCAATCCATAAACTAGAGAGGTCTGACATGATGCAGTGATGTTTTTGAATACTCATGATTTAGATGAAGCAGCCTTGGAATCAGACCACAGAGCTCCTAACAGTTTGTGGCAGGTGTAATGCCAAGAGGTGCCAGGCATGTAATTTTCTCCAATTAAAATAATTACATGATTGATCATCAATTACTGCACTTCTGAAAAATAACTGGGAATCCCTCACCCATGGATATTCTGAATGACTTTTTAATACTTTCTGTCAAAGAGATATGATAATCACTGCTCTGTATGGAGTATCATATTCACCAGCTCTCTCATGCCCAGTTGTCTTTTGGCAGGTTGTTTGTAGCTGTATTAAAATGGCCTCACAAATATGAACTAAATTCCTTTTTATGCATTTTTCTAGCTATTTCCAGCAAGCTGAATCACCAGATTTTCAAGATGTAGGAATGGTAAACTGGGATAAATCCTTTTTTCCCTTTCTGTACTTGCCTTTGAATATTTTATCTGCAATCCTGAGATCTAGCACCAAAAATTAGTCTGAACTTTATTGTATGTTAAACCACCAGTAAATCACTTCTCTGTCACTACATAGAGGTTTGTTGGAAACTTTTCCTGGTAGTCTTTTAAAATAGGTCAGATAAGGAGCATCACCCTCTCAGAAGAGAAGACAAACCTCACAAGGGCTGGGGAAGAAAAGGCATTTTCTTCTGCCCCAAGATCCCTCTGATCTGCTGCAAACACAGTGTTTGGCCAAAGCAAAGCTGTCTGGATGCAAGAGCATCCTGTGATGGCACAGAAAATGCAGTCACTGTTGTTAAGTGGGAACATGAACTCCTGAGGGAACCATACAACATCAAAGGGGGGGACAGTTCTTCAAGCAGTGGCCTGGACACTATCCAGGGCTGCAAAAGAGTCCACAGTTCATGATTATCCCAAATAACATGAATGCAAAAATGCTGTGGGGTTATAAAAGTTGCTCTCCAGCAGCACAGCCCTTCTGGACATGATAGTGTAGGAAAAGAGACTCTAGCAGAAGAAGCAACTTCCCAGAGGAGGTCCCTTCATCTCCAAGTCCAACAAACACAGGCAGGGATGGAAGGGCAAGCAGGTGGATTTCTGGATGCTATAGAAGGGGGAGAAAAACAATAAAGCACTGTCAGCCTACAGAAACAGGAAGGCACACGTAGCACATGCCTTTGTGTAACACATAAACCATCTCAGAGGTTTACAGAAAACCCTGAAGACCTGCAGGACCTTGTGATGGAACAAGCGTGGTCTGACTTCAATGCAAGGTTAATTTTCAGGTGTAGAAAACCAACTAACATCTCAACTTCACTCCCAAAATCTCTCCCTTCTCCCCCTCAGGAGCATGGGGGACAGGGAATGGGGGCTGTGGTCAGTCCCTCTCACCTCTCCAAAGGAAGGACTCCTCACACCTTTCCCCTGATCCAGCCTGGGGTCCCTTCCATGGGATGCAGTCCTTCAGGAACAGGCTGCTCCAGTGTGGGGTCCTGGCAGCAATCTGCTCCTGTGTGGGCTCCTCTCCATGGGACCACAGCTCCTCCAGGACTCTGCTCCAGCACAGCTTCCCACGGGGTCACAGCCTCCTTTGGGCATCCCCTGCTCCAGTGTGGGGTCTCCAGGGGCTGCAGGTGGATCTCTGCTCCCCCCTGGACCTCCCTGGGCTGCAGGGGCACAGCTGCCTCCCCATGTGCTGCCCCAAGGGCTGCAGGGGAACCTCAGCTCCGGCACCTGGAGCGGCCCCTACCCCTCCTGCTCTGCCCTGAGGGCTGCAGGGCCATTCCTCACACAGGTTCTCACTCCTCTCCCCCACTGATGTTTCACAGCAGTTTTTTATCCCTTTCTTAACTATGTTGTCCCACAGGTGCTGCCACATCGGGCTATTGATCATAGACACTCAGCCCTCCTGTGAAATTCAGATTTTATAGAACACACTTGAAGGCAACAGGAAGGACTTCACAGAGCAAATGAGGTCAGACTTGGGCAGTCCCTGGTTTACTTCATGCTCAGTGCCTAGTTTGGGACTGAACTGCTGCTTATCCAGTTTTCAGTCACCATCAACTCCCAGCCAGGGCAGCCTTTTTTTCAGTGGTTTTTGTTTTAGGAAGAGGATTGCAAGGGTTAAGTGTTTTGTTTATGAATCCTGACAGGATTGTGCAGTGTTTCAAACATATTGAGGTATTTTTAGACAGAGGATTCTAAAATTAAACATTCAGCCTTCCTAAAAACACCCTGTCACACTTCAATGGTTCCCATTGATGAGACATGAATACAAAATACATTTTAATTTCCTACCACAAAACAGAAGGAAAAGACAATGTTTCTCCCTCTAAACAGAACGAGAGGAGTATTTTCTTGAAGTGGCAAATCTCTCCTCTCAATGCTGCCATCCTCAAAAGGCCCTGCTTGGTGACTCATCAGGTTTATGGGGGAAGTAGAGAAGACCCTGAAGACCTCTGCCCTTGAGCTTTCAGGTGGGAGGCAAAGCTTTGAGAGCAGCAATGCCCTGAAAACAGATATTAAAAGGGTTATGTGTTGTTGGGTGTCTAAAGTGTTTGCTGGAGAGTTTAGTGATAAAATCAGGGGGTTGTCCATTATATCAGAGGTAAAATCCCATCTCCAGGAGAGTCAGAATTTCTGAAGGATTTCCAAACCTTCAGAATTTCATCCATCATCTTGTCCTTTCGGTTTCTTTTCCAACCTTTTAAGAAAGGATGCCATGCAATAACAGCAAAACCTTTAGCTCACTCAAAACCAGGCACTACCAACAAGAGCTTTATATTTTCAGATGCTCAGATTGGTTACACCCATGTAATTCTTTTGCTGCTGTAGAATTTTTTGGTATCCTTGACTCAGCTGAGGCTTTCAGCCTTCCTCTGGTGTCTTGCAAACATAGCCCAAGCTCAGGCATTGAATTTGGGCCAAAAAATAAAATGTCTGGGCTTGGGAAGGCAGCTCAGATACCTCCAATTATTAGCACTTTGCCCAATCCAGATGACACTGCAGATTTCCAAGGCTGCCTTGGGAAATAGAGTCCTGCAGGACACGAGCCATTTCTGTCAAACAACTAAACTCCTTGTATTAGTTCCAAAATCCCATATCTTTTTATGTGTGAAATCAATTATAAAACTCTTATGTGTTCCTTGGAGAACATATTTCGGCTGATTTTTGGAAACTGAAATGATTTCACTGGTAAGCTGTCATCTTGCTGAGCAGAATAATAATCACTGCTGGGTTTGTTCACATTCCTGCCCATAACTAAGATTCCAGAATAATTTAAAAGCAGGCCACATTTTTCTTGATGGAAAATTTCTTCCTGAATACTCAGAATCAGCTTCTCCCCCACACCAACCACTGGCTGATCTCCTACCATGTTATGACAATCAGGGATCTGTAAACTAGTTGCTCTTTTTGAAAGCAACAACGATTTCAACAGCCAAATGGAGCAGTGCCTGCCCTGGTGGTGGAGTATCCACCCCACATCTCCTAATTACTTTACAAGTTCAAAGCAATTTTGCCATCAGGGTGAAAACTTCCTGAGCAAATCACTTTTAGATGATGTTAGTGAGCCCACTTGGGTTTCTGACGAGCTCCACTGAGACCAGGTAGAGAACTATTTTTACAGTCTGGCTGAGAATACTTTACATGGAAATAAACTGACTTTTAAATCTCCATCTCGAGGATGTCTTCTGGGACTATCACTTGTTTGTGCATGCACAATCCTACGCAGGGGCTGATGAGTGAGTCATCCTGCCTGACACCTTATCTGCACAATACCCTGCAATCTGGAGAGTGTGGTCACAGCAGAAAGGGGTTTTACTACTCCTGGATGCCCAGGCTAAAAGCTGAAGCAGAAAAGGAGATTTTTTTTTTGTTTGTTTTTCTTTCTGTGAGTTATGGAAGTCCAATACATTTTTTAAAATTCCTGACTCTGATTCACAGTTAAAAACTAAGAGGAAATAAACCCTTCTTTTGCTCTTTTGCTCTTTTGCTCTTTCTTGTCTTTGAACTGCATCTCACTTATTTTGGTTAATCACTGTTGCTTCCCTCCAAAGAAGAAATCTGTCTTTACATTATTTGAAAGGCAACATGAACTTGGTTTCACATTCTTATCTATACAAGAAAAATCAAGTCCATGTCTGCATGAACTCAGGAGTAAACACAAGTGAGCAAAGCCCTTCTGACCTCAGACAGAACCCATGCAAACATCTCCTACGTCAAATCCTGGAGCATCCAGTGTAGTTTCTGGCTTGTCCAAGCCCCTCTGTTTTAAAATCTGCATCTTTATCCAGGCCAACACTCCCTGGCTCAATCCAGACAGCACAAATGGGTGACAAAATGCCTACAGTTTCCCTTTGAGGGAATCCATCCCTTTCAGAAAAGGGATGGATTCCCTTATGAACTGAAGAACACCATGCCTTATGAACTGAAGAAAAAAGAAGACAAAGAATCCAGTGAAGTTGTTAAAGGGGTTAATTTCTCTCACTAATAAAACATCTCTTCTTTATTTCTAGTCTGAATTCCTCTAGTTTGCTCTTGCCTCACCTTCCCCCAGCACAGTGTTCTTTCCTCCTGGATGGAAGAGCTCTGTTCTCCCAGGAAGGGTGTTTCTGTAGCAATACTCATAAAAAGGAGACAAGTCAACTCTTAACTCTGCTTAAAAGCAAAGGTGAAGAAAAAGCTTTTACATGTTTTGTAAAAGTTGCAATTTAAAAGCCAGTTCTTGCAGCTTTTTAAAAAGCCCTTTACAATTTTTTTTCAGTATTCTCCCTGAAATACAAATATCAGGCTTGGATAAAAACTTATGTATTTGTCCAGTTAAGGCTGCATTCACTGTAATGGGTTCAGGAAGCATCTGGACAACATTCTCAGCACACTGGTGTGATTTTGGGGGTTGTCCTGCGCAAGACCAGGAGCTGGACTCAATGATCCTTGTGGGTCTCTTCCAATTCAGGATATTCTACGATTTTATGATCCTATAATATAACCCATCTGAAAATGTTCTATTCATGGCATTGGCATTGGCCACACATGCAACAGCTTCACGTTGCTCAGTGGTTCCTCCACCATAACCCCACTGTAGACATTATTGACCCCTTTAGTGCTTCACTTTTAAATCCCTGGAGGAAATTGTTCATTCAGCCAGGCAGACACAGCAAAATGGTGATGTTTATGCCCCTTATCGGAAAATACTATTTCCCACAGGAGTGGAATAAAGTCACAAGTGCAAGAAGTAGCCTTTCTCCTTGGGAAAGCAGGGAAGATAAGTTGGAAGAAAGTGCAAGGTGGATCCTACGGCCTGTGAACTCTTTTTATATGTAAGGGTGAAATGACAGCCTGTTTGTTGATGATGTTTCTTCGGGCAGTCCCCTGGTGTAGTGGAGGGCACTCCAGTCTCCGAATCTGAAGGTTGCGAGTTCGAATCTCAGTGGGACTGTCTCCGGCAGTTCAAGCCTCCCTGCCATCCGATCCTGTTAGATCTCGGATGCTCAGCAGGGTCAGCCCTAGTTAGTACCGGGTGCTGTAGATAGTCCTAAGGACTTCACTGTCACTGTCCAAGCTTGCTCGGCCATGGCAAATGAACCTTAGGACTTAAACGGTGGGGCCAGTTCTGCGCACACTGAGCCTCACCTAAAAAATCCACTGCGCAGGCTCGGAGGGCACACCCACAGGGGTAGTGCCCTTCCCAAATCTTCATTTGCGAAGATTGGCCATTATGTTGATGATGTTACTGTTCTTGTTCCCCTAGTTATGGGAAGCTTCCTACCCTGAAACAGCCTGGAAAGGTGATCCAGGCTGGACAAAGCAAACCCACCTTTGTTTGAACTCCACATCCATCAGCCTGTTGATAGTTCACCTCTCACTTTAGCTGCCTAAATTTTTCAAGTGCTGTAATTTAAATCAGCAGAGACATCACAATGTTATTTCTTCACTGAGCTCTTTGTGTCACAGTACCACACCAAGCTGACACCTGACACTGCGATCTGGGCATAGAACCAGTCAGCCAGTGGGCTGTTTCTCTTTACCTTTGTTATTTCCCTAGTTTTGTCATCCCCCTTTATTTTGGGCTTAATCTGCCAGACTGTTTGAATTCCAGGAGCAAAAAACTATCAGATGGATTCACAGTGAACCATTTCCACTTCCCCTTCTTGACAGCCCAATTCAGCCTAGAAATGTCTCTTGAGTTGGGATACTAAAAATCAGGAGCCTGGTACAGTTAAAACCTTTTATTTTGCTTCTTTATTACATTGTCTGTCTAGACAGGATCTATTTATACTTGACTGTACACCTAATTTAGACAAATAAGTTCATTTTGGTAGAAGTCAAGCCATAAATGGCACAGGCATTGCCTTCCCTGATCTTTAAACCTGAGCCATCTCACTGTGTGCCTATCCAGGTTGCTGCAAATGAGGAATTTCCAAGCAAGGACAGATGGGACACAAGTAGGAGTGGGTTGGAAGTCACACAGCACCTCCACTGCCTGCAAGATCACAGAGGAAATCTGATCTGAGTGTAATTAATCTGTGGAGGCTCTCAGAAACCCCTCTCTTTTCTCTTCTCCAGCCTCCCACCATTGTTATTAGGCTTCATTCGCTGCTCAGTTCTCTCTTCAGGGGAAGATAAAAACCTATAATGAGTCACACCCACTTGTAAGGTCCTGTATCATGAGCTGAAGTAATTTTCACATCTGTATGATGGATCAGCAAAAGCCTTAGTTGCATATGTCTTAATAAATTGCTAATATTCTTTGTCTTGATAAAAGGCCAATGATTTCTTAGGGGGCAGCTGCTCAAGCTGTTTTCTTATATCTTGCAATAGCAGCACCACAAATCCCTTTGGGCCACCTCCCCAAAAATGCAGATCAAGCCTAAAGGACTGGGAAGAGCAAATACTTGATTATTTCACTGTGGCACAGGATGATTTTGGCAAATTTTATGATGGAAACAGGAATTAGGGAGAAGGGTGTGCCAGCACACATCACAGCACCTCCTCTAAGAGGGGCTTGCTGGGGCTACTCACGTTGCAGAGTTGAATTGATTCAGTTCCCTTGGACCTGAGCTGTTTCCATTTAATTGCTCAGGAAATGTTTGCCCTGGGTCTCTTCCCACTCCAACCATTTTGTGATTCCATGAGCCATGGCAGATGCAATCTGGAGGGGGCTGCAGAACCCCTGGTCTCCATGTTGCTATAAAACTCTGTCTAATTAATATGGGCAGACAGAGGAGGTTTCTTTGTTTAATTGTGCAGGGCCATGGGATAAAACTGCTGAGAGCAAGGCTGATAACTCACAGGTAGGAACAGACTGAAAGGAACTCCTGCTCAGCATTCTCTACCCATAAATCCTGCACATATTAACAAGTTCCTTTCTAAAATTAATTTATTTTTCCTCTCCTGGTTGTTTTCCTTTCAAAGTGTCCCCATCCCTCCCTGTTCACCAGAACCAACTCGGCAGTGCCTGTGACAATGTGCAATTGTCAATGAAGTGATGGAAAAATACATTAATTTTAGTTTTTGTTGTCAGCTCTGTCAAAGGTGCTCAGGGCTCACTACAGTGGGCTGGTAAGCCAGGAAGAGGTTTTGTTCCTGCAGCTTCTCTTTCCCTCCTTTTCAGTGTCCCATGGCTGGTGTCCCACAGCTGATGTCCCACTCTAATTCGTGGAAAGGATCACAAGGATGTCCCAGTCTATTGTTGTCCAGTGTTCTGGACACCGTTTTTGGAGTTTTGGAGACAGAGATTAGAAGCTCAGGGTTCAGGAGGACATTCACATAGAGAGGAGAGCTCCAAAACCCAAACCACTGCTTAAAAAAAGGTTCCAGTGCCTTTGCTCTTGGATATGAAGGAAAGGGAATGTGGCAACTGCTCTTGGCTCCACTCAGTGCTGTCAGTCTCTAAATGTGACATGATCACACCCACGAGGCACTATGGGCAGAAAGAGCTACTCTCTGAATCCCAGGGTTATTTAGCCTTGAGATAGCTTTATGAAGATCCTCAGTCACATCTCTAGCTTGGCTGAGAAGCTGAATTTAAATTCTTGTCGGTTTTCTGAGAGGAGAAAGAAATAATAAAGGCCTCTGTGACCTCTTAATCGACTAAAAAGGCAAAGGCAAAATTTAACCACCTNTAGTTAAAATAGTAAAATCTGTGCTTACTAAAAAGTAAAAAGTTATATATAACTTGTATAAGTGTGTGTTATATTGTAGTTTTCTTTCAATTTTCTCTTTTCCATATAAATACATGTAGTTAGTTTCAGCATAAACCTAGTTTAAGTTTTTTTTTTTTCCCTCTCCCTCTTCTTTCTCCCTTTGGCTGGTTGGGGGGAGGAGGAACCTTTTTTCTCTGTACTTGGGCAGTTGGCATTTTGCCAGCTCAACCCAAGACAACCTATCTTTGGGAGCCAGAGACTTTGTCCTTGGTTTCTGTAGTGTTGCAAGGATAAATGGCATCCAGTGCTGGCCATGCCCATCATTAGGAGGACCCTGTCAGCGCCAGGGATGGGTGAATGGATTTTGAAGCAGGCCCTGGGGACATGAAAAAACAGCTTGCACAGGGCATGTCTTCTGTTAAATTTCTCTTTTGACAAGCTCTTCATTTTGGGAAGGTATGAGGACACGAATTAAGTTTCTTGCCTTGAGAAAAGCCATGAAACACTTGAGCACTGAAATCAATTCCAGATAGTTTCAGTCTCCAAAGTTCAGCTGTCTCATTTTTCTGGGGGGAAAAAAAGAAAAAGTTGCAGACAATATACCAAGTCCTGAGCCATTGATTGCAACACATAATGAAAATGCCTGAAACTGGAGGAGAATTAAGAAAAAAAAGCCAAATTGATGAATACAGAGTTCCTGTCCCACCACATCTTTGCTTGTCTGCTTGTATCTCACTTGCCATATAAATTTATTCCACATAAAAGGGCATTTCCACCCCTTCATGTGGGCACTTCCTGATGGGACAGGGCTAGGAAGACCCACTAAGTGAGCTGAGACTGTCAGGAAAGACATTTTTGCTTGAGATTAGCAGGAGAACTCTTTTTTTTTTCTTTTTCTTGTCTTATGACTGCCCTGTGAGCTTTCAAAAATTTTGTAGAAATCCTTCTTCTGGGGTTGAAAAAAACACCTGATTTTATAATTTCCAACAAATAGTAAGGAGAGCAATGAGCTTGCAAAAACACAAAAATTACTATGTGCAAGAGGTTGTGGGGGTTTTAGTTGTTTTTTTTTCTATTTTGTTAATAAACCTTTTTCTAATGCCTCTACTCATTACCTACACTGAAGCTAATTATGCAGAGCAGGAGCCTCCTAACCAGGTTTGAGGGACTCAAATTTGGGGATGAAGCTACAACCAATCACCAGGTAAGGGTTGGTCTTTTGTCCCAGGTAAGAAGGGGAAAAAAGAAGGCACAACCTCAAGTTGTGCCACAGGATGATTAGATTGGATATGAGGGGAAATTACTTTATAGACAGGACTGTCAAATATTGGAACAGACTGCCCAGGGCAGTGGTGGAGTCACCACCCCTGAAAGTGTTCAAAACACAGGTAGATGTGGCATTTGGGGACATGGTTTAGTGGTGGCCTTGTCAGTGCTGGCGGAGTGGTTGGATTTGATATTCTTGGAGATCTTTTACAACCTAAATAATTCTGTGATTGTATAACATGCAAAGAAAAGGGTGTCATAGAACATTTGCCAAGGAGGTTTCCAGCAGGCTGAGACACAGTTACTGCAGCAAAGCAGTTGCTCCCATCTTTTAACTCCCTTTTATTTTCCCATTTTTTTCCTTTCTAAATATTTCACTCCATTCCCACATTCAGCTTGTGCTTGTTAGCCAAAAACATCACCTCCCAGAGGCATTCAGGCATCCCACCTTACCAACCCAGATACTGCTGGCAGGTTCCCAAGGCTGCATTCCAAAAGTCATGCCATGAATGCCAGGAGTCAGCTCTCCAAACCCCACCAGACCTCTCTAACCTGCTCTTTGGGGGTCAGGGATGTGGCTGTTGATCTCTTTGGGGTGGATGTCCTTGGGGAAGTGCATTCCCAGGCCTGGGAAAGCACAAGGGAAAGAGGGTTGTGTCACTGCACCCTGTCCAGCCTGGCTGTGGCTCTTTCCAATCCTTGTGTTCATGCAGAAGTTTGTAATAATTATCTTTATGGCACTGGGTTTTTTAAAATGCCATCATGAAAGCAATGATCATTAATGACATTACCCAAAGTGTGTTCTCATGCAGCTTCTGCATCCCCATGCAATAGTTTGGAGACCCTCCAAGAGGACTTCCTCTGGGAGCTGGCTCTGCAGCCAAGCAGCTTCCAGTGCTAGGAAACGTTTCCTGATACCCTGTGAGTTTGTTCCCTCGGGGACACCCTCACCACTTCCTTTCCTGCTGGTGTCCACCTCCTTCACAGGCTTCAGATGGGTCCCCTGGCACCCTCAGCCTGGCCATTTGGTGCCATGTTTAGGCCATGGCAGTTTGGAAAGGGTGCCTCCCATTTTCATATTTCAGTCCTTAAACCAAAACCTTTTGCTTAGTGCTGGTGATGTGATAAAGGTCTTGCTGATGGATTGAATCATGTGCCCAACCACCAAACTCTGTTTCTGAGCTGTGTATTTGTCTCCTCACAGAAACATAAGAGTCCCATTGCTGTATTTTTCCCTCTGATGGAACAGGGAAGGGAGGCAGAGAGAGCCTATAGATTATCAAAAACATCATGGGTCATGAAATAAATCTCCTCATATATTCCCCACATCTCTCTGCTGATGCCGTAAGGTTTTTCTATATTTGTAGATTTTAATCTAGCTGAATAGTTTCACAAACTTAAGGTAGCAGTTTGGAGTTTCTAAGCCCCTTTCTCACGGTTTAGGTCACATTCTTGAATTCTGTTTAAAGTTCTTTTCAAGGAAGAGAGTTTGCCAAGGATATCTTGTTTGGGACACATGCACCTGGGAGAGATACTGTAGTCAAAGCAAGATAGAAGGCCCCAAACCCTTGGAGAAGCTCCAAAGGGGCAGACCCAGCAAGGTTCTGGAGGTGGACAATTCTCATGTTGGATTTATCCATTAGATATGATAATCAATTAGTGTTATAAATTTGTAAGAACCCTATGCTGGGTGTGCACTGATGCATTTTGTTGCACCTGAAAGTGCTTTTATTAAAGGACCTGCTTTCTATTTTGTCTTCACTAATATTGTCTGGAAAGTTCTTTTTTCCTGATTTAGGCAACAGTGCCATCTGCACTGAGGCTGAATTTGGTTTTGCTAATGACTAGGGGATGAAATGTGAAAGGCTGGAATTGGGGGATATCGTTTAAGGAGGAAGCTTTGCATGGTCAAAACATGAAAAAACAGAGCAGTGCTTACCTGCCCTGACTGAGGAGCTCAAATCCAGATTCTGGGTGGTAATGAGGCACTTCTTTTGTTTCAATCAGCAACAGATGAGGGGTAGCACAAACACAGAATCATAGAATATCCACTAGGACAATCAGGTCCAGTTCCTGGGCCTGCACAGGACTACCCCAGAAATCCCACCATGTGTCTGAGAGCATTGTCCAAATGCTTTTTGAACTCTGGCAGGCGTGATGTCTGTCCACAGGTCCCCTCCACAGCACAACACCCTCTATTGCCTCAGTACAGGTTGTTCAGTGAGCTCTTCCCCTGCACTGGGATAAACAGGCTGTTATGTTTTGCTAGGTTGTTAGGGACTTTTTGTCTTCTTACTCTATATTGTCAAATAAAAGCAGAAGAACAGTAGAAAATTGTAAAAGAATAACCATAATTTAGGCTAAGAACTTTTCACTGTGTAGCTTAATTCCTTCGAAAGGCTGGGGGAGGGTGTAAGTATCCCTGAGACAATGTTAGTTCCTGAAGAAGAACATATTCCAAGACATAACCAAAGCAAAACAAAAAGTGTGAGAAAGACCTGTTGCCATGGGAACAACGTGTATCAAACTGATGTCAAACATTGTGCAAAATAATCTCACCGAGTTGTAAGATGCGGCGATGAAGGAGGCTGCAAAAAGGGGCTTCAAAAAGAGGCTGTCAGTGTTTTACTTACACTATTTTTCATATTCTGCTTGTCTGTGTGGTGTGCAGATATCACACCCACACTCCCACCCACAACACTCAGCTGCGTCTCTGAACTTCCTTACCTCTACTCCAGAAATTCAGGTTGTGATGGGGGAGGAAAGACAAGGAAAAGGAAAAGAAAGGAAAGGAAAGGAAAAGGAAAAGGAAAGGAAAGGAAAGGAAATAGCATTCAGATTTTGAAAATAAAAAATAACAATGCATCTTTGTAGTACAAGATAGACGTTAGTCAAGTGGGCCAGATTGTGTTCTCACCTCAGTTCTTTGTTGCACAGTTTTCAGTCATGCAACTCCAGGTTTGTGCCAGTGGAATTGACATTGGAATCACTGGGAAGAACCTTGTTCCATCCTCTTTACACCTTCCTTGAAGGTCTTCATGAACATTAATGACACCTCCAGAGCCTTCTCTTCTCCAAGCTGAGCAGTCCCAGCTCCCTCAGCCTTTCCTCAGAGCAAAGATGCTCCATTCCATTCATCAGTTTTGTGGCTCTTCACTGGACTAGAGCCCATGTCTTTCTTGTACTGGGTGTCCCAAAACTGGGCACAGCACTCCAGGAGGGATCACTCCCTTGTTCTGCTGGGAATGCTTTGTCTGATGCAGACCAGGACACTGTCAGCCTTTTTTGTCACAAGGGCATATTGCTGGATCATGTCCAACTTGATGTCACCAATATCCCCAGATTCCTTCCTAACAAGCTGCTTCCCATCCGGGTGGCCCCAGCACAAACTGGTGCAGTGGGTGCACAAGGTTAACCCTCCCAGGTGCAGGAGTTCAGTGAGGTGACAGAAAAAGAGACTTGCCTTCATCCTCTCATGTTGCAAAAGGAGAAACACAAGCTGCTGATACACTTCTGTGCTTTCAGACACGACGGGCCCTGTGAGCTGCTCAGAGAATGGAGCTGAGGCTCCTGAATTACCAACATCAGTATTTCTGCTGTTGCCAGGGGAAGCACCTGGGTCCCCAGTAGGATCTTGCAAAACCAAGAAGAGAGACCCTGATTTGCAGCAGAAGAGAAAGAGCATCATCCCTGAGGGCTGGAATGGATTTGGAAACAGGCAGCAGCTTTAGGAACCAGCAGTTATTTTTCTGTACAAAACAAGAACGTTTTTTCCCATTTGGCCCACACCAACTTCCATGTACTTTGCACTTTTTGACCTTCTGTTTCTGTCCTAACCAGGTACAGAGATGCAAGCACATATATCCATCTCTAAACAGTCTTTCTAAGTTCCTCTGATATTCCCTGTCCTATTTTCTCAGAGCACTTCTAGGGCTCATTAATGCAAACCTTCAGCTCCAGTGAGCAGTGGCCTCACTATCCCAAAAGTGTTATCCTAATCCTGCTGTATCCTCTTGTCTCACCTTTGCTGTGCTCCCAGACGTGTTCCACCTTGTTCATACATCCCCTCTGCTGCCTTGTTTTCTTTCCATCAGATCTCATCCTGCGGAGCCTGGTAAACATGACCAACTTAAAATCATAGAACCACAGAATCACCGAGCTGGGAAAAGAATTCTAAGATCATCAAGTCCACCTGTGAGCCCAGCATCACCACCACATCCACCACCAAACCATGTCCTCAAGTTGCATATCCATGTGTTTTTTGAAAACTTACAGGGACGGTGACTCCACCACTTCCCTGGGCACTTCCTCAGACTCGTTATGGTTCATCTTGTTCCATCCATGTCCTGGCATGGGATATTCCTCTTCCACAAGCTGTGCCAGAATCCATCCCACAGACTGCTCCCTGGCTGGCAAAATATCCCAGTTCACCTCAAACATGATGTACTAAGAGGTCTCTGCAAAGGCCAGGCACTGAAATCACATCACAAAGCCATGTAAGAAAATATAAATGCTTGGTGGTGTAAATCTATGAAGACAAGGACAAAAAACTTACAGTTGCTGTAAATATGAGCAGCCTCCTTATTCCAGGTGACTCTTTGGTTCCTTACATCTTTACAGGGAACTGTGCTCCTTCCAGGTGTACACCACCTCCTTGATGAGCTCAACTAACTACCAATTTGGGAGCATAAACCTGAACTACAACCCTGTATGAAATCATTCAGATTGGTCATTTATTGCCAAAGAAGGATGTTGCTCTGAGCAAAACTGGATGCCTTTTTTTTTAATCCTTTATCCCATGTTTCAGTTGATGAAACTTTGCCAAAGACAACAATGCCACTGGATAAAATAAGTTTATTTCAGATTTCTGTTCAGGAGTACACCAATTTTGTGCAATCAAAACTGTTTACAGAAGGCACCTGATTTCAACGAATTGCCTATTTTAAACCAGAAAATTTGTGAGAAAACATGGGGAAAACTGTGAGATTACACATTCTAACTTTGACACTTTCACAAGAAAAACTGATGTTTTCACATATGAAGCAAACTTGCACAGAAGTATCTACTTTTAAAGGTTGAAACAAGAATAAACAGAGCCATCTTTCCTTCTTTTTCACAGCTGGCTTGTGATTTGTGAAGTCAATTTGCAGCTTTGAACTCTATGCAGAGTTGCACCAGTAAATCCCTGGCAGACCCAGGCAACATCCACCTCTGCTAGCAACCTTTCTCTGAAATGAAAACAAAACTCACTGTACTGTGTGGTATTTCGTTCTTCCATCTGGATTTTAGGATTTACCTGGATTGAGGGGTTTTGTTGTTTTCTTCTCTGGCGTTCCTAACCCTGGAGTGGCTGCATTTCTGCACCATTTACAGCTTGAAAAATACTTCGGGGTCATTCAAGGCACTCCATGGTGGGCTTGTGTGGCAGAGCTGTACAAGCACCTGAACCCAGCTAATAGCTGGGAATTCTGCAAGATCCAGGGATATGGGGACCTCAGGGGTGGGAGTTTAAGCTTCTGATGAGGTGTTTCAACATGTGGAAGAACAAGTAGTCCCATTCACTTCCAAGCGTCTTCTGGGAGACACCAGTTTTATGAGCTGCTAATGAACGTTTTCCTAAAGCTGAGCTTTATGCCTTGTTTTTATTATCCACCTACTGAACTCCACATGAGACAAAAAGAAGACAGAGCCCATTACACCTCCTAAGTGTTCACTATAAAGTTACTGGGAAACAGGGAAGAGCAAAGAGTATCAGTGTCCCCTCTTCTTGAGTCTGCTGGAAATTTTGGAGAAGCCAGCCCTGGATATTTCAATGCCTGGAATTACAGAAAGGATGGGTGGAGCTTTCTTGTTTTGTTTGTTTATGTTTTTTTTTTCTCTTTGGAAACAAACTGAAATGATGAGCTATTATTTAGAGCTGGCCCTTTGCCAGGCTGCGATTTCAGGATTCCAAACAGCCTGGAGGTTAAAATCAGGAGAGAGTAAATTTTATGCTTTCACTCAAACAAAACTAGTGTTGTTGCCTGACTTTCTGGCTTCCAAGCTAAAAAAACAGTGTGAGGGATGGATTTTTTTGGTCTGGATTTCTCCACAGTTGCAGTGGAGTCAGCAAGAACATGTTGAAGTGAAGCCTTTCCCTTCATCCCCTGCCACTGTTCATATGCCACTGCTTTAGAAGCAGCACAGTCTCAAGGAATGAGATGGGTCTTCATGATGTGGAGTTTTAAAAATGAATATTCAAGCGATTCCAAAAGGAAATTAGGAAACTTTTAACTCTCCAATAAGGTAGTGGGATATTTTTGGTTATTAAAGCCCCAAGCCAGTTTGGTAAGAACCCATGAATTGGAATAGGTGGATAGAAATAGAAGAAATAGCTGAAATTTAAGCCCTTTGAACATAGTCCTCTTGTTTCATCCAGTGTTTCTCTCTAAGTTTGAACCTGGCAACAGCAGTGGTAATAAAATATAGGCAGCTTTGCTGCCCAACAGGGGTGTTCTTGCCCTTCATTCTGGAATTCCATGAAGTCAGATCACAGGAAAACTCCCTATGTGCCTGACACAGCTCTTGCCACATCTGATTGAATTAATTTTCAAATAGGAATATTGTAAATTAATGGTGTGGATGGAGAGACCCCACTTTGGGATGGGGGACACTGCAAGCTCTTCCACAGACATCATCTGTGATTGTGGTCACTTCACATGGTGTCTGCCCTTCAGCTCTTTATAAATATTTAGGTGTGGATTTACAGCAGAAGATTGAGCTGATTTTAGGCCACTGGCCAGCTGCTTTTCCTGATGTTCTTCCAGGCATTCCAGCTTGGTTTCCATGCATTCCCTTTGCCTCAGACCCAGGCAGACATTTATTCTCCCTCTTGCTTAACAGGCCTGTGAGATTTGAGGGGCATCATGAACCATGTTCACCTCTGTATCTTACAGAGCTTCACTTCAGCAATCTGATCAAGCCTGAAGAATGGAAGAACTGGTTTTGGGGTTGAAACAGAGCCTGAAAAGCACCAAGTGGCCTGACAAGCACTTCTTGCATCATGAATTCATTCTGAAAGTACAGGATTTTTTCCTAAGTAGATATTGTGGCTCCTCTCTCTAATTCTGCACATTTCACTGGTATTCAGATGGGAAGAGTGACCATGGAGGGGAAAACTTTTGGTTACAGAACTGAGAGAGGGATGTGATGATTTTTTGTAAATTATTGAACTCTGATAGTAAAATAAGGCAATAAAATCATGCCTGGATTCCCAGAGTGGCATGTAAAATTGGCCCTGCAAGGAGATGACAGGCTAGACAGAATAATGTTTGGAGTCTTCATTTTGATGAATGTATTCAATTAAACATTATGGATATATAAAAAGATCATCAACTGGACTAAAAATACTCCATGAACAAAGAGCCATAGAACATAATAGGGTTTGGTGTTTCCCTTTGTTTACTCCAAAAGAAATTGGAAGTCTTCCATGTGTTTGGATTAGGATTAGTGTCAGTGAAAGTAGAGAACCACTAGTCTTGACTTACCAGTGGTTTCCAGCTGCGGTCCATGGACCTCTCTGCTGGGTGTGGGAAAGATCCTTGCCCATTGTTAGTCAGCTGAAATTCATAACACAGATGCCTCCAACCCCACTAATGCAATTTTACAGCTGCCAAGATGAAGAGGGTTGGAAATCTCAAGGTCCAGATGCTCAGCTGGTGCAGGCTGATAGTGCTCCACGTCTACGTCAGCAGACTTGGCTGTGTCTCCTCAGCTGTATCGGGAAAGATCTCATCATTGGCCTTCTTGTAGTTCTTTGTGCTCAGGGCTGTTCAATACAACATGTTTAATCAAGGAGCCACATCTGGCAGGCAGACAAGAGTCTGCTCCACAGCTATGGAGCATCTGAGGTCAACATTACCTGAGCAATGGTCGATAAATCAAGGGATCGAGTTGCCAATCCTTATAGTACCAATGAAGTCTGTAGCTTTGTGCACATTTCAGGGTTCATAGATCCAAAGGGTTGAAAAAGGTGGCACAAAGCCAGATGCTCTGCCTTTTTTTCTTTTCTTTTTTGGACACATTATATTTGGGAGAGAGAAGCTGGGGGATGTTTGAGGATTTCTCCCTTAGGCTGCCTTGAAACACAAACTAAACAAATGAACAACCTTGTTCTGAACCAGCCAGACTACAGTGCCTCTGGCACATTGCACTGTTGCTTCTGCCACAGGGGCTTCCACAATGGAGAAATGGATTTTAGTGAAATAATGCTTTGGGAGAACTTTATTTTTCCCAGAAAATTTCTTTCCGGTGAACAAAATCCCTTCTTGGGGTTATTCTACAGAGCACGTTGGAGGCAGTTAGAAAATGCAGGTAATGGATTCTATGTTGTTTGTGGAAGAAAATTATTCCTCAAAACGGAGATTTGCCGAGGATCATAGAATCATAGAATGGATTGGATTGGATTGGAAAAGACCTCCCACATCATCAAGTCCAACCCTTGGGCCAACTCCAGTCCCTTTACCACATCATGGCACTCAGTGCCACGGCCAAGCTCAGCTGAAAACCCTCCAGGGATGGGGAATCCACCCCCTCTCTGGGCAGCCCATGCCAATGCCTGAGCACTCTCTCTGCAAAGAAGTTTTTTCTGCTCTCCAACTTCAATTTCCCCTGGCAGAGCTTGAGCCCGTGCCCCCTTGTCCTATTGCTGAGTGCCTGGGAGAAGAGACCAAACCTCACCTGGCCACAACTTCCCTTCAGGCAGTTCCAGACAGTGCTGAGGTCACCTCTGAGTCTCCTCTTCTCCAGCACAAACACCCTCAGCTCCCTCAGCCTCTCCCCATAGGACTTATGCTCCAGTCCCTGATTCATCTGCTCTGAATCATCAGGTGCAGCCCTTTGATCCCCTTCCACTGGCCAAAGGAAATTGGTTTCATAATTATGAACTTAGCCTGAAGCGACCCCAGGTATTGGGGTGGCACAAAACAAAAGAGGATCTCCAGCCCTTGTGCACAAGTGGTGTCATCCTCAGAAATATGAAGCAATACAAAAGAAAAATGCCCAAAGCACAAACGTTTGAGGAGAGACAATGTTCACTGGGTTGTAAATTGACTGAGCGATAATTATCTCACCCACAGGACACTGAGTGAGGACACTGCTACTGGATCAGTTCCTGCACCAACATCCTCCTTGGTTCAGGATGGATCAGCCCAGTACCACCTGACATCCAAATTCCCTTCCTCACATCCTCTGGAGTTCGTGGGGTCAAGCACTTCCAAAAATTCAGTCACCTTGGGCAAAAGCCTCTCTGGAAGATTTGCTACACAGGAAGTGCAGGGACAGTCATGCTGGGGAATGGCTTGGGAATAGCGTGATATCAAATCAAGCGCCACACGGTTGTGTTTGGGGAGGAGATTGTGGGTAAGCCCCAGTTCTCCAACCTGATACACCAGGGACACACACAATTTGGCTACTGCCCCCAAGAAGATAGAGAAATGACATAGGATAACCAAAGCTTTGGGACCTAATTGAACCAAAAGGCTTGTCCAGCCCTGGCACAGCTGCCCAGGGCAGTGGTGAAGGGATGTCAAAGCCATGTGGATGTGGCACTTGGTTAGTGGTGGCTTTGGCAATAATTCTAAATGCAACCTAAATGATTCTGTGATTCTCTGACTCTGTCAAAAGATCCATGAAGGCTGCCCCACTCAGAAACCTCCCCTACTCACCAACTCAGAGTTGTCTCACAAAGGAGACAATCCCAGGCACAAAGGCTCCATCCCACCTCCCAGGCAGCTCTCAGCAGACTCACTGGAGCTCAACTTTTAGGGCAACTTCTCATCTACCATTTGACCACCATGGGAAATGCTATTTGATGAGAGTGGTGTCTCTGGCTCATTTCTGCATTACCTGGAGGTGAAGGTGCTTTGTTCTTACAGTGCAAACTGTGACTACTCATCAACTGTGCACCTTGTCACTGTCAGCACACCATTAATTTGTGTGTCAGACAAAGCACCCACACCATAAAATCTGGATCTGAGCCAGCACTTGGTGCCAGTTCCTCTGAAAGGGAACTGTGAAATTTGTATCCAGACAGAGCAGAAAATGCCATGATGTCAGTAAAACAGCTCCAGATTGCAATTCCTTTTGCATGCAGAGCTTTGGTGCATGCTAAACAAAAACTATAACTTGTGGGTGGGCAAAGTTAGTTACAGATGATTCTGGGTTGGTTTTGGCTTAGAAAAGAACATAAAGAAGAGCATAAAGGGAGGCAGGGCAAGCATCTCTGTGGAAAGGAGGGGAAGGGGTGACTGGGAGAAATTTGTGGGAGCAGGAAGAGGAAAGGTCCGTGTATCCCCTTTCCTTCCACAAACCTCCGTGTCACCTAACATAGAACCATCATTGTGAGAGGTTTTTCTCTGCTTTAAGGGGATTTGGGGAGAAAAAGTGTGAGTGGGCAATTGTCTCTCTTGCAGTTCTGAGGTCTTCACTATCACACACTCAGCCTCCAGCTTCTTACAGTGCTTTTGGTTCTTTCCTGAAGCCATACTAACTATACAACACTACCAGAAAATGACCTAAACTGTTTCCAGATCTCATCTCACAAGCCCCTGGAGAAATTTTTCAAGAAAGACTGTGCTCTAAAGACCTTGCAGAAGAAAGCAGGGAAGTCTGGGCATAAAGCAAGTCAGCAGAACAACCATGATGATTTCCAACCTAATTGATGTTCCTTGCCCTACGGAGCTCAACTCATCAAGCTGAGCTTCTCTTGTCAGGGTGAACAAACAACTCATGCCCAGCTGATGGGAACAGTTGCACCAACCAGATACAACAGGAATAATCTTGGTCTTTGATTTTTATTCCAAGCTAGTGTCGGCATATAACTAATGAAATCTGCAGTCAGAGTTAATTATTACTAATCAAGTGATACTGTGCAATATGTCTACCTTGCCAGATCCCTATGTAAGAGCAGGTTTTCATGCCCTGATGTTGGCCAGATGGTTTTTTGCCATACATTAAAGAAAATAAATAGTAAAATACTTCATCTACTCAAAGTGCATGTTTTGTCCACATCTGTTGAAAAGATTAATGATTCCTCTTGATCTTGCCTTACAGCAACTCAGAGTTGTAAATTACAAACATTTCCTTTTTTCCCCCAAATACGTAACAAACTAAAACAAAATCCAAACTGTTGAGTTTTCCGAAGTGGTAAAACTAACCAGCATAAGAGAGGAAACCTGGATGAAAGTGAAATTTAACCTCAAAAGGGAATTTACAACAATCAAAAGTTGCATTCTAAGGTTTTTTCAGGGTAATCTGTAATTTGATATTTTCAGCACCGTCATTTGAAAGATGCAGAAGTAGGACAGGACTGTAAAACACTCCTCCAGCTGGGAAGACAGTGGGAAAAAACGTGTGTGTTGCTTTGCTTTTCCAGACACACTGCTCCACCACTCAGCCAGGGCATCAGTCACCCACCCTTGGATTTCAGCACTTCTTTCACCTCAGCCCTTTGCCACTGAACCCTTCCCAGCAAATAAAACAGTTACTGCTGGGCTTGCTGGTGTCCCAGACCTGACCTACCCTGCAAGGGCATTGCCCTGTGCTGTTTAAACGTCCTCAAGTTCCTCTCGGCTGTGTCTCCCAGTAGACCTCAGTCAGATGAATATGGAGCAAGAGGGAACCATTGAGGAGGAGCAGCTGTTAGTTATTTAAATTTTCACATGATTTGTCATTTTTGGCCGATGCAATTATTGCCCATTTATCAGTGTGGTCTCTGAGTCTTCATTCACTCTCTTGAACTGTTCTAAATGGAAAGAGGGTTCAAGGAGATCATACTAAGGATTAAACTCTCTCCTTTTTTTTTTTTTTTCTCAAATAGTCCAGGGCTAATTAGGTGATCTTTAAGGTGTCTTCCAACCCAAACCTCTCTATAATTCTGTGAATCTATGACAATAGCCAAGGCAGGGAGCAAGCAGGCACAGCACTATGGACATCTCCCACTCCTCTGTTTGGACTCAGAGGGAAGCAAAGTCTCCTGGAGTGATGTCCAAGTTAGTGGAGGAGAATCTGATGAGAATCAACAATAACTTCAGAAAGACAGACCAGAAGCTGGAGGCAGTTTGTAAATGTGAGGCTAAATTAGGAACTGGCTGTTATTTCATGACCAAATCAGACAGAATCTGTCTCTCATTTTGCTACATCTGCCTGGCAGGGTCTTTTTTTAGGGGCTTTTTCATGCTATTTAAGAAGGCATACCTGAGGTCATGGGGGGGTGTAGCCAACAAGGGGATCCTGGCACAGGTACAACTCTATCCTGTACTGCATCTGGTCTGGTCTGCATCTGTCAGACCAACACATCCCAGCAAGCAGAAAACAGAAAATATTAAAAGGGAAGCATGTTCCCTGTTTCCCCTTCCCCAGTGAGTAAATCCATGCTTCCCTGTGGTAAGCCAACCGAGCATTTTATCAAAGCCATCAGTTCCTGGGTCTTAATTTGACAGTGGGGACTCTGTCAGGTCACAAAGTAAAGCAGAATAACCACAGGAAAGAAATCAACACCAAAGCAGAGATGCACTGACAGGAAGCAGAACTGCTCAGCTGTCGTAGCAGGTGCTTTCTGCTGGAATAGGTTGCTTGTAGCAGTTTGACACAACACTGGACACCACACAAATCCTTGCTCTCTGTATTTCCACTCTTGTATTCAGTTTAGTTTCTTTTAACCAGATAAAAGACAGCCATGGAGCTGAGTCAGCTGGCAGCAGAGCCTAAATGCCTGTCTCAAATCCTCAATGAGCTGCTGAGTGCTGAGATGAAGCTGAGTAATCCTGGAAAATAAGGATGTGGAATTGGGGGTACTTAGGTCTGATCTGGACTCAGCAGGTGAGTCTGGGTGAGAATCATCCATTTGCAGGGTACAAGTTAGTCACCCTCAGATTGCTTCAGCATCCATGACAAGCTATATAAGACATCGTAGAGAGTGATGCATCTCCTCCTAAACTGGGTTATCATCAGTCTGTCAGGAGAATTTTCCCTTGGAGGTGTCAGGCTCTCGTTTTTCACTCTAATGGAAGGTCACAGTAACTGGCTTAGAGTGAGACATCTCATTTTAGATTTCTTCAAGTTAAGGGAGATGAATACCTCCATGGAACCTCTCCTTGGTGCCATATCTGTAAAATGAGAATAATTTAAAATGAGAATAATGGTTCTGTGCAACTCAGGGAACCTTCACCAGCGAGTGGTTGAAGGCACTAAGAAAACCTCATGGGAGAACATGAAATTCTTGATAATGAAGATGTCACCCCATCTTTCATTAAGGCAGATAAATCTTTGCTCATGATATTGGACATCACCCACAGCTTTGCAAAGCAAGATACTCAGGACTGCAGGAGCAGAAATCTTCAAGTTGTCCTCTAATTATATCCTTGATTTAGGAGCACTCAGTTTGCCCTTGTAGGGACATCATTGCTCCAGCCTTGAACAACTGCAGCAGCTCATCTGCCCCTTCAGCCATCTGCTCACCCTCTCCCATTACTGGCAGATGTTTCTTCCCCTCAGATGGAGAGCAGTGCTTTTGGTGTATTATCCGGTGAATTTTGAGCAGGAAGGGGAGTGGACAGTTCAGGTGGCAGGACCTGTTGAGGGTGAGCTGAGTTGCAGTGGGATGAGGAGGGAGCAGCCCTGCTCTTGGCCAGACATGGCTTGCCTCAGCTGCCCTCAAACAGTGTAGGCTTAGCTTGGATATTAGGAGGAAATTCTTCCCTTTGAGGGTGGGCAGGCCCTGGCACAGGTTGGGCAGAGAAGCTGTGGCTGCCCCATCCCTGGAAGTGTCCAAGGTCAGGTTGGACAGGGCTTGAAGCAACCTGGGCTGGTGGAAGGTGACCCTGCCCATAGTAGGGGCTGGGACTGGGTGGTCTTTAAGGTCCCTTCAAACCCAAACCATTCTATGAGTCTATGAATCTGTGGTTCTCTGCCCAAAAAAAAACCCGAGGTGACTTCACTGCCAGTTCCTTTGGTGGATACAGCTGCAAGTTTTCTAACTTCTGAACAGTTGTTGTTTATGCTGTTGTCAATACAGAGAGGCAGAGATGGTGTGGATGAAGCCCAAGGGAAACCCTCTCCTAATGTCCTACCCTGAAATGATGGGAAGGTCAGAGCTAGTTCCCTGAATCTCCCAGAGTCAACCCCCCTTTCCCATCCCTCCCCCTGCTCTGGGGACAGACAGACCACCAATGCCAGAGTCAAGCTCATCCCAGGGTTCATCAAAATGCTTCTGTTGAACAAATTTTCTGCTGCAAGAAGCCGGATTGCACAAACAGGCAGATGTTTGCAAGCAAATGTCCCAAGGAGGATTGAAATCCCCAGACACATTTTTTTTAGATCACATCTCAACTGCTGTCAGCATGCTCAGATCACTCACTGGAGACAAAATACATAGAAACAACCAGAAGAGACAATAAGAGGTGGAAATTTCCAAGCAGTACCTTCCTTCATTATGAGAGATGAGGTTTGTTGACAGGGTGCAGCAGTGCTCTGAAATCCCACCAGAGAATGGGGCCTTGATTCCGATAGAGACAAGGAAAGTCTGCTCCTAATCTGAGAACAGGTAAATAAAATATTGTCATCCAGAAGAGAAAAGGACTTTGCTGCACTCCTGCATTTGATTTGGGTCAGATGGTTGGACAACCCACTTCTGCCATCCAAGGTGGCTACAAACAGTTGTATGCCTTTTGGATAACCCTCTTTTACTTCTACTGGGCATCCTCGTTCAACCACAGCCCAGCTTTTCTTTGCTCAAAGGAAGGTCTAGGACACATTTCAAAGCATTTATACTGAACCATCTCTTCCATGTAACCTCCCATCCAAAGAGTCATCTGTCAATAAGTCTCTGTAATAATCCAACAGACTGAAACACTTTTCAAGTCTCCAGGTCTGAGCTTTGCAGCATTTTGTGACATCCAGGAAGCCAAGGCTGGAATTAGTGGCTAGGGCTTCTTTTAAAGACCTGTAAGATCCTTGTGAAGGCAGAGCTCTCCTCTCCCATCACCCACAGAAATGGGATGACTGATGTAGCTCCAAGAGACAGCTCAAACATAGGGATACAGATGTCCTGGGGCAATACATTCATCACTCCCCTCCTCCAGGGAAGCTATTCAGGTGTGTGTATATACAACTCATACACTCACAAAATTAGCACTTTTGTTGTTTGCACATACATTTGCAGTGCAGTTATGAGAATTCCCTCAGTGCCTCAATCCAGTGAGTCAAACAGAGTCGATTTTCCCACCATCTGCATGGAATATCTGCAAGAGAAGTGCAGTCATGTCACACAGATGTAAACACATGGACCTCTCACAACAAAGGATCTTCTTTTCCAGCATGAGCCAGACAATTCAACTGTGCAGTGCCCCTTCAAGCCCTCATTTTCCCTAAGTGCATTTAGGACACAGTTCCTTATTTATTGTTGGGTTTGCACTTTGGAGCTCACTTGCTCTACATAGGACCACCTTAGCACATCTCATGCTGATGGATGTGAGTATTGTGAGTTCCTGAACCTATCACAGTGGGTTTTGATGCTTCTGTACTGTGACAATCTCAGTCTATCCATAAAAGAAAAGGATTACAGGAATTGAAGTTATCAATAATCCTGTCCATATTTGCAGGTGCTACAAATCTTTCTTGCACTGTAGTGCCCCAAAGTGCCCACGCTACTGTGCCAAGGGAGGTTTAGGTGGATATTGGGTAAAAGTTCTTTACCCTGGGCACTGAACAGGCTCCCCAGGGAAGTGGTCTCAGCCCCAAGCCTGCCAGAGCTCAAGAAGTATTTGGACAATGCTCTCAGACACATAATGTGTCTCTCCTGTGCAGGGCCAGCAGTTGGACTTTGATGACCCTTATGGGTCCCTTCCAATAAAGGACATTCCATGATTCTGTGGTCTTGCTTCTGCAGAACTTCTCCACTTCTGTCCTCTCCACAGGTTTCATAGTTCTCCAGCTCCTGTGCATTTCTTTTTTATACTTTGTGCTCCCATCCCTCCAGAAAAATCTTTCCCATGGCTTCAGGCAGCAGAAATGGCAAAAATATTTTATTCAGCCTCTGAGGGGACTGGCAAAAATTGTGTTTGACAAAGATGGCTCCATAAACAGGGTCAGGGACCAGCTGTACCCACGGAATTGGCCCTGGAGCAGTTTCATTTCAGCAGATGTGAGCTGCCATCCCAGCTATGTGGGCCTTATGCAAAGGGCTGTGTGAGACCCTGATGAGTCACACTTGGGATATATTCATGATCTAATCTCTTGAAAACATTACCTAAACAAAACTAGTTTTCATTTCGTTTCATGTAACACAATTCATTAATGTCACCAGGCAACACATTGGCTGAGGAATCAGCTCCCTTGGACTTTGGACTGGACCCTGGACTGCAGTCCTGGGCCTCTCTGTGTACCTGTTGTCTTTCCAAACAAGCCAGGGATAGGCAGTCCAGCCAAGCAACCAAGTGCCCAGTTAGTGGGGCGAGACTGCCTGGAGCCTTACATGAAATATGCTTGGGAGGAGTTTGAAGCTCGAAGCCAAGGCTGTCAGGGAATAAAAAGGTCCTATTTCGGGTGCTCTTGCTGAACATTCCACTTGAAGGCATTTCCTCCTTGTAAGAAGGAACATGAAACGGTCAGACACCCTTAAACTGAGGTTTTAAAAGAGAATCTCTAAAGTGGAAAAAGAGAAGGAGAAAAGGAAGGAAGGAAGGCAGGAAGGAAGGAAGGAAGGAAAAAGGGAAAAAGATTTCCAAGCCTCCAGGTCAACAGCAGCTCCTACTGCTACAGGTTATTATCTTCCTGGGATCATCAGTGTTTTCTTAAATGTTAAACTGTGTGTGGTTTAGATTTCACACAGCAGCTTTAGCAGCATCACACCAGAGCAGTTAAGTAACCATGAGACCTCTGCAAAGGCCTTGCTATTTCAGTTTTTATAACAAAGGAAATAATACAAGACAAGTCTGAGTGCCTCCTGTCCCAAAACAGATCAGGTTTATACTTTCTCCAGTATTAGCCTCCCATAGAAATGTGTGAGGAAACATTAGAGATGGGCTTGAGAGACGGGCTGATTGCAATGGGATGAAGTTCAATAAGGCCAACTGCCAGGTCCTGCCCTTTGGCCACAACAACCCCCTGCTGCGCTACAGGCTGGGCACAGAGTGGCTGGAGAGCAGCCAGGCAGAAAGGGACCTGGGGGGACTGAGGGACAGGAAGCTCAACAGGAGCCACAAGTGTGCCCAGGTGGCCAAGAAGGCCAATGGCATCCTGGCCTGGATCCAAAGTAGCGTGGCCAGCAGGCCCAGGGCAGTCAGCCTTCCCCTGGCCTCTGCCTTGGGGAGGCCACACCTTGAGTGTTGTGTTGAGTTCTGGGCCCCTGAGTTGAGGCAAGAGATTGAGGGGCTGGAGCGGGGCCAGAGAAGAGCAAGGAGGCTGGAGAAGGGAGTGGAGCACAAGTGCTGTGGGGAGAGGCTGAGGGAGCTGGGGGTGTTTGTGCTGGAGAAGAGGAGGCTGAGAGGTGACCTCAGCACTGTCTGGAACTGCCTGAAGGGAAGTTGTGGCCAGATGGGGGTTGGTCTCTTCTCCCAGGCACTCAGCAATAGGACAAGGGGGCACCGGCTCAAGCTCTGCCAGGGCAAAGTGAAGTTGGAGAGCAGAAAAAACTTCTTTGCAGAGAGAGTGCTCAGGCATTGGAATGGGCTGCCCAGAGAGGGGGTGGATTCCCCATCCCTGGAGATTTTTAAACGCAGACTGGACGTGGCACTGAGTGCCATGATCTAGTTAATGGACTGGAGTTGGCCCAAGGGTTGGACTTGATGATCTCAGAGGTCTTTTCCAACCCAATCGTTTCTATGATTCTATGATTAAAAATTAAGACTGTTGGGTCCATAATAGGCTGTTTTCTGTCTCTGTTTAGTTTTTTAGTGGAGATGCAGCACTAGGTTGATGGGAGGTTTTTCTGAATTGCTCTATGAAAACTGAAAAAAATAAGCTTTTTTTCATCTATAAACTGTCTTGTAAAGAGAAGTTTCAGTTACAAACTCAGCCATTGACTGGGCATGGATGGTTTCCCTAATCCTCTGTCTTCCCAGTCCACACCAACAAAGGGAAGGCAACAGAATTTATCTTCTTTCCTTTGCCTCTGGATGTCTCAGGTTGGTAACACTGCAGAGCACAGCAGGGTAATACAGACAGCACCACAGTCAGAAATCCCATGTCCTGCCAAGTCTCCCCTATGCCACACAAGTAAGGTTTGGGTTTATGGTACCTTTCCATTTGCAGTTCTCTGTGGGAGTCCTTCCACATCTCTGGGATGGATATAATTGACTTTTCTTGGCGATCAATAAAACCTCTGAGTTTTGCCTCTTTTTGTACTTTCTCAGTCCTTTTCATCAACCTGTTCTCTCCCTGTGTTTATGTTGGTCTTTGCTGAAACTTTTAGCCAAATCATTCCATTCCCCAACCTTTGTGCAATCACCTTTTTTACTTCTCGTGGCTGCCCAGCTGCTCCATGTTCTCATTTTTTCTCTTTCCATGTGGAGGTAAAGTAGCTTTTGCTTCCATTGCTCCTCATCCTCTGCAGGATCTGATTCCCCTTCTACTCAACATGGGATCTTGTGTCATTTGTTGGAACTCGAGATTTCCATAGAAAAGGAGCAAAAAACCAGAAAATCTTGCCTTGCATGTCCATGATGTAAAAAAAATATGTATTAACCCTTTGCTGCTCCTTTAGGCTGCAAAGAACTAGACTTGCCCACCTAACTAGGCACAGAGAACTTTTCCATATCTTTTTATACCTCCTCTTCAATTCAGTGTCGCTGCTTAATGTGTTCAAAATTACACCTTTTTTCCCTTCTAGAAGAAAAAGCTAAATGGTCAGATTACATTCTGTTTCCCACTTTGAATAGGAAATTGCTCCTTAAGCAGCCTCCTCCATGCAATCAGGGCTGAAAATAAGAGGCACACTCCCTAAGGGTCTATCACGTGGAGAAATGAAACTCCACACGGGAATACCTTTCCTGTCTCGCCAGGATTTGGGGAGCAGGTTGATCTCTGGCAACCACATGAGGTTACTGGGGGCTTGCAGAGGTAGAGAAGTGGCAAAAAGGAATCATAGAATGATAGAATGATAGAATGGTTTGGGTTGGAAGGGACCTTTAAAGGTCATCCAAGTCCAACCCCCTTGCAATAAGCAGGGACAGCTTCCAATAGACCAGGTTGCTGAAAGCTCCATCAACCTGAACTTGGGCACTTCCAATGCTGGGGCATCCACGTCTTGTCTGGGAAACCTGTTCCAGTGTCTCATCATCCTCATCATAAAAAAGTTCTTCCTTATATCAAATCTAAATCTACCATTTTTATGTTTGAAACCATTGCCCCTTTTCCTATCACTATAGGATTTGGTAAAAAGTGGATCCCGTCCACCAGAAAACCCATTGTCCTGCCTCATGTCCTGGAGTCCATGTCACTCCACTTGATACTAGTTGAAGGTTTCAACCCAAAAAATCCTCCTCACGATCCTGCTCCTAATTATGCTAAACATGAAACACAGTGCAACTTCTCTGGTGTAATTCTGACCTCATCCTCAGCCTGTTGGTTTTAAATAGAAAC
>VWZD01007937.1:101026-121587 GCA_013396695.1 Sakesphorus luctuosus | reverse complement strand
CTCAGCCTCTCCTCACAGCACTTGTGCTCCAGGGGTATTTTGCTCTGGGAATCCAGTGCTCATGACTCCCAAATGGATTGGGGTCACCCAGGCAGCTCCACAAGCACTGTCATGAGCTGTGCAGGTATCCAAGGTTTTGGCATTGTTTTCCATGGATGTCATGCATCCCTCCTCTAAACTGCTTGGCATCTTGATGAACACAGACGTGTTGATGAACACTTACTCTGTAAATACCCTTATGGCAGTCCATACCTGCATTCCAGAGCCTGAAGAATCTCCATAAATGTGAATGTCCTCAATGTTGGCTTGAAGAAAGAGACCATCGCTTTCTCAGAGTTGTTTCAGGATGCTCAAGTCCTTTTCTATTGTAACAAAACTAATCCATTGATGTTAGAACAGTGGCATTCCAACCCAGAGCCCAGTCCCAGTCTGGGCACAGAACCAGTGATCCCATCCCCAGGATTTGGGGTGTTTCCCAACCAAGCACACCCCAGACAGCAATAGGTTTTCAGCCCTGCCTTTCCATGGTTTTTATTTTCTTGCAAAGATCGAACACTGAAATTCATTGATGGCACGAAAATAAAAGAAGCAGCAAAACATCAGCCAAGTGGCCAACCTGTAAAATGACCAAGAGAATGCAGCACAGACCACACAGAGATTCAACAGAAGTCAAATTGAGGAACAGGGAATGAACACAGACAAGACCCACCTGATTCCCCAATGTCTGTGTACATTGTGAAAATTAGCACAAAATGAAGTATTGTGGGATTAAAAGTGATTCCTGAGTATCTCCACATGTGTGTTCATTCCTAAGTGGCAGCAGCCCACTTCTAACACACTGCTTTTGCAGATTGCTGTCTGAAGGATCTGGAGCACAAGTGTGATGAGCAGCAGCTGAGGGAGCTGGGGGGGCTCAGCCTGGAGAAAAGGAGGCTCAGGGGGGACCTTCTGACTCTCTTCAACTCCCTGACAGGAGCGGGGAGCTGGGGGTGAGTTTGGTCTTTTCTCATAGTTTACAAGTGACTGGACAAGACGAAATGGCCTCAAGTTGTGCCAGAGACGGTTTAGATTGGATATTAAGGAAGATTTCTTCATGGAAAGGGTTGTCAAGCCCCGGAACAGGCTGCCCAGGGAAATGGTGGAGTCACTGTTGCTGGAAGTGCTAAAAAATGTGTAGATGTGGCATTTGAGGACATGTGTCAGTGGTGGCCTTGGCTGTGCTGGGGGAATGGTTGGATGATCTTAGAGGGCTCTTCCAAGCTTAATGATTCTGGTATTCTGTGTAGGCAGACATGCATTGCATCAGGGGTTTCTCCATGGGCAGAAGGTTTGTAACTTCCAGTCATCAGGAATCAACTGTCCTTTACTGAACTGCTGAAACATCCCAGAAATTATCCCATTTTTTCCTGTGTGAACTGCCATTTTTGAACACTTTCATGCTGTATTTATTTAGCATCAAGCTCCACTGTCATCTTCTCAATCTTCAGGTCCTGAAAAAGGTGATCTTACAAAAACAAACAACTGAAAACAAACTAGTGACAACTCAGTGTATAGGATGTGGGACTGACAATGATGTGATGCTCTTTGCAAGTTCATTGACTTTGTTGGTCTCATTTGTTGAATCTCAGGAACTTTTTGTGAACAGGAGAGCTCAAGAAACAGCCACCAAAGAGGGCAGAATGTCTCACTAAGAAGTAAGAGGTTGAACTAACAACATACTTCTCAATACAAGAAGTAAATAAAATAACAGTGCAATAAAACTATGCTATGGCAAATGCATACAATATGAGATGTCCGTGGGTAAAAAATACAGGTGAAAATAAAATTGATACTTCAAATCAAAAAGAAAAAACTATTGCTAAGGATGTTTGCAGATAACTCATAAACCAAGGCAGAAAATCCTGCCTTTGAAGGGGTTTTTTACAGTTATTTTGTCAGAAGCAAAGTATATTGTGGATAGTTCATTATAGAAACATAGAATCATGGAATGGTTTGGGTTGGAAGGTACTTGAAAGACAATCCAGTTTCTCCTCTGCCATGGGCAGGGACACCTTTCACCAGCCCAGGTTGCTCCAAGCCCAGTCCAGCCTGGCCTTAGACACTTCCAGGGATGGGGCAGCCACAGCTTCTCTGCCCAACCTATTTCAGAGCCTCAGCACCCTCACAACCAAGAATTTCTTCCTAATATCTAATCCAGACCTACCCACCCTCCTTCAGCTCTCCCAGCTGACACAGCCAAGCAAGTGGAAAGCTCTGCACACAAGTTTCTCATCCATCATGGGGTGTGTGCTGCTGCTGGGAACAGATGGATTGTGGCAGCTTGTATTCACACCCACCCCCATGTCTCCTATAGTCTGACCCAAGAAGAGAGAGAATATTCAGGCACTAACATGCCTTCAACAGAACCCACGTTGCCTTGTAGAGTTGTAAATCCCTGTGCTCTGGAGAGCTCCAGGAAAGGGCTATGTGTGGTGGAAACACCACCCTGTGCACTCCCAGCTGCTCTGCATTTGTTAGGCATGCAACAATCCCCATTTCTCTCCATGAAACCACCAAAAAAAAGGAAAGAAAACCATTACCAGCCAACTTTTACAGCATGGATTAAAACTTCACATCATCCCTCCAGCCTCATGTGCTCCCTCCAGGAACTGGCACTGATTCACAAGGATTTGGACCCTTTCCTCCCACTCTTTTGTTGGGTGTCAGCCTGGCCACGCTGCTCAGAGGGTTGTCCCTGCTAATCCTGCCTCCCAGCTTCTGGATGGATCGTGGGTCATGGGAGTAATACATGGGTAGGGCTGGGCAGGGGACTGGCTTTGTGGGAAGGCCGTTCTCCACATCCTCGCTCATTTTCCGTGTCCCCATGAGCTGGGGTGAGTTTCCAGCCTGGCCTCGGAAGGGTGGAGGGGAAATCACAACTATTCCTTTTCCCCAGGGGACAGCACTGCAGGTATTAAAGTTACTTTGGTCTTTGCCTTTAAATCCAGATGGCTTTAGGATTTAATTAGTAAGTGATTTGTGCTTTTTTATGTTTTCCTCCATCTGAAAACCAAATCTGCGCCAATCTTCCATGGAATGCATACAACATGTAATTTATAAAGTTCTAAAGTATAAACAGGGGCACAAATGGAAGTGGTGACCTGGAAAACACTTCAAATGAAAAGCAAACCAGCTGTGACAAAGCTGGTTTTGCACAAAGAACGTCCGATATCTTTATCAGGATTGCACTCAGATGAACAGGGTTCATCGCAGCCCCAGTTTTAGGAAAGGATTGCAACAGAAACCTCACTTCAGGAAAAGGGAAAATAAAAAATGGCTTTCAGCAGACAGAAGTGACATGGGTTTGTGAGCAGATGCACTGTTAGGGAAAAGCCAGATTGACTTCAACTCTAGGTTGAACCAACTCCTAATGATCGCTCAAAGAATATCCCATGCAGAAAGATCTGACAAGTTTTAGTAGGAAACAACTTTTTGTTTCATTCTGGAACATTTGGCAAACACAGCCAAGACTTGTCTTTGAACACCCCTTATGAATATTTTTCTCTATAACCAAGGATCTCTGGTGGCCCTTTGCTTTCCAAAACATCCCTCTGCTTCTTTGCCCACCCCTTCAGAAAGAGAAGACTTTCTGCCCTTGAACTGGAAGAGCATCACAGGATTTGAAGTCTGATCGTGAGGCCAGGAAATATCAGGGAATTGCAATGAGATATACCTGAATAAACATTCCTGGGAGGACCTGGAGCAGCTTCTGTGGACACAGAAGAGTAATGAAGCCACCAAACCAAAATTATTCATGATGTTAACCAAAGTGCTTTGATACAGAGTAGTTACAAGACTGTGTTATCCCAGAAACAAGCAACCTCAGAATGATACTCAGCTCCTCCTTTCTATTTTGCATAAGCAAAGAAAACATAGTGATGGCAGAGCCAGGAAAACCACAACAATTTCTTCCCAAACACAAGCACTTCCCTTTGAAAAGTAAAAGCTGCCTTAAATTTTAATGCTTAGAGTTCAAAGGATCCAGGCCAAGTTCAGATCACCGGGGATGATTAAGGATTTCTCTGAAAATTGGAAACACCAGTGTGTTGACATTGTTGTGTGTATTCAAGACTAGCAGATGTAAGGGGGAAGGTTACCTCTGGTGATATTTCATCCCAGGTACACAGAAAAAATGACCCTGAAAACATCACCCTGGCCTTATTCTGGGAATTGCTATGTATTTCTTGAAAAATATCCAAGAAATTGTGTATTTGCTGCTCAGGTTGGGGCAGGATTCAGTGTGTGGACGAAGCAGTTTTGAAGTGGTTTGCTGTGTCTGCCTGTAATTGTAGCAAGGTTTGGGGCATGATGGTTTCTTGGTTTTGTTTTTATTTTTTAACCATTAATGATGTTATTGTGTGTTTTGGGGCCTGTTAACTGTAAACAGATGTGGGCTTATCAGTGCTCCAGCAATGACTTCTACTGTTTCAACTCCCCTGAAAACCAAGGACTTGTGCTCCTGCTTCGTGAGTCATAGACTGCTTTTCCTTTGCAGTTGGAAAACTTACAAGTAGAAATTTATTCTGAGGTGACAGAGAGTGGTCGCGGAGCCCTCAGGACTCCTACACTATCAGAAAAGCAGGCTGAGGTTTGCTCACCCTGAATGAAACCCACCTCTCCCCACAGCTGTCCCAAAAACGTGCATGGATGTGGTAAATACAGGAGGAAAACCACAAGGGGTGATGGACTAGAAATCCTGTCATTCCAGCTGCAGGGAAGTGGCTGAGGCAGCTCACTGGAAACCAGCCCTGCATATTTGATGGTAGACACCCCAAAGTTTGCCCACTCTGGCTTCCAGAAGACTCTTCAGCTGGCCTTGCCTCCCATTCAGCACTAATGCTGGTTTGCAAAGGGGTTGGCTTCAAAGTGGGCAGGCAAAGAGGAGTTTTTCTGAAATTTGTTTCAGAGTCTAAATAGCAGAGAAACTCTTCTGAAAACCTGGCTTTGATGGTGGGTGATGAGCAGGTGAGCATTTGCCTGAGAGCTTTGGAAAAATCAAGCCTGTGATGCTGAGTAATAGAATATGTAGAGAGAAAAGAGCTGATCTCTCACTGACATTCTCCCCCAGCACTGCAAAATTGCTCTTGGCAACACATTTTCCAGAATCCATTTCCATGTGAGACAAAGGCTTGTGCTTTCAATCTGAACAGAGGGGGGAAAGATGACAGCAGGGACAGCCTTCTGCTTCTTGGGCAAAAGGCTTCTAAACTGAACCAACACAAGGACAGGTAGGTGTTTTCCTTCACCCACTCATTTGCAAAGTCCAAGTTGTGGGATTCACATTGCTGGGCACTGCTTGGGGTCCACCAGGATGGTGGTGGTGGTATAAGTTGTCAAAGTCATGGTAGAAGAGATGGGCTGATTCCAATGGGATGGAGTTCAACAAGGCCAAGTGCAGGTCCTGCCCTTTGGCCACACCAACCCCCTGCAGCGCTCCAGGCTGGGCACAGAGTGGCTGGAGAGCAGCCAGGCAGAAAGGGACCTGGGGGGACTGAGGGACAGGAAGCTCAAGAGGAGCCACCAGTGTGCCCAGGTGGCCAAGAAGGCCAATGGCATCCTGGCCTGGATCCAAAGTAGCGTGGCCAGCAGGCCCAGGGCAGTGAGCCTTCCCCTGGACTCTGCCTTGGGGAGGCCACACCTTGAGTGTTGTGTTGAGTTGTGGGCCCCTGAGTTGAGGCAAGAGATTGAGGGGCTGGAGCGGGGCCAGAGAAGAGCAACGAGGCTGGAGAAGGGAGTGGAGCACAAGTGCTGTGGGGAGAGGCTGAGGGAGCTGGGGGTGTTTGTGCTGGAGAAGAGGAGGCTGAGAGGTGACCTCAGCACTGTCTGGAAGTGCCTGAAGGGAAGTTGTGGCCAGCTGGGGGTTGGTCTCTTCTCCCAGGCACTCAGCAATAGGACAAGGGGGCACGGGGGGCTCAAGCTCTGCCAGGGGAAATTGAAGTTGGAGAGCAGAAAAAGATTCATTGAAGAGAGAGTGCTCAGGCATTGGAATGGGCTGCCCAGAGAGGGGGTGGATTCCCCATCCCTGGAGATTTTTCAAGTGAGCTTGGCCGTGGCACTGAGTGCCATGATGTGGTAAAGGGACTGGAGTTGGCCCAAGGGTTGGACTTGATGATCTGGGAGGTCTTTTCCAACCCAATCCATTCTATGATTCTATGATTCTAAGTGCAGGCAGTGGCCATGGGGCATAGAAGAGGCAAGATTTGTACAATTTTTTTAGGTCAGCCCATGCAGCTAAAAAAGAAACACACAAACCCCCCTCATGTTTACGGCAAATAGTCCTTTTTCCAGGTCCTGAAAGCTTCTTTCTCATTAAACCTTCCAGTAATAGCTGAGGCTGAGGGAAGATGTTACCTCTTCCTCGAGACGCAGCCTACGGAAATAAGATTCTTTGTTTAGGATTTGCTAATCTGACCTCCTTTCAACCACAGTCCCTTGTACCCTTCATTTATTAAATTCTGTTATCAAACTTATTGGGGCAGAAATCCCCAAGTATATATATTTATTTTTCTTTGCAATTGCTCTCTGTTGGCTGAAGGTCTTCCCAAAAGAGGCATTGATGCTGAAATCCTAAGAGCCAGGCTCCTCATGCTCAGTTTCTTTGTAGCTGTTTATATTTGTGCCAGAGAAACAGGGAATGCTGCTACATTCCCTGCTGGACAAGCTTTCCCCTGGTAAAAGGGTAGAGTAATATCAGCCCCACAAATACAGCTGTTTTTCAGTGGTGTAAATAGCATTGGGAAGCACTAGAGAATCTGTGACAAGGAGCAGAGCCAGGGACATCCATTCCCTTTCTTCCTCCATGTGTGTTGCTCGTTGCTTTGACCCCTTGAGGTCGGTGCTGGTTTGTGCCCGAAGGCATGAAAAGTGGAAGATAAAAAATCAGGATCATGTGCTCCTGAGAGAACAGAATTCCTTTGCAACAAAGCAAATTACCTCTTCGTGGCAGGGAGTGAGCGATTCACCCCCTGGATCTGAAAGTACTTCCTAATCGGAAAGGAGATCAAAACCAGAGAGCTGAACATGTTCTTCCATTAGCAGAGAGAAGAGAAGGCTTTAACCTTACCCATTAACTCTCTGAAGGTGCATAATTAATGTCTGGAGTTAGAACAAGAGCTTTTGAATGAGAACTAAGGCAGGAGTTAAAGACAAGTTTTGAAGGGCTGTGGCAAACCCCCTTTGAAGCGGTTGAAAGGTCTTGCTTAAGGAAACAAATGACTGGACTGGGTTCAAGAGCCAGCAGAGGAAGTCCTTTCTCTACTGTTAGCCAGAGGTTAAGCTAGATGTGATGTTGCCTCTTGTGATTAAATGCTGTTAAAATTGTCCGTGTGTTTGGGGTAAACAGTCACACTCTTCCTCTGCTGATGGGCCATGAGTCGTGCACCTCCCCAAACTGTTCAGCCATCCCACGAAGTGATGCTCGTGCTGCAATGCCCCATCCTCCACAGGGACATGAGCAGCACCAGAGTCCCACCAGCTTCATCCAGGAGCAGATGATGGGAGGGGGGTAATTTCCTCCCCCTGAGCACATACACAGTATCATTAGGCTATTAATAGGGATCCAGGGTAACAGCAGATTCTTTAATAAACTTATCACTTGCCTTCAGATTGTTGTCTACAAATCCCAGTGGTAAATGTGGTCTCTGGACTGCCTCACAGCCTATGAAAAGTAATTAAGAAATCAGACCTCTTGTTAGCAAGCTGAAGTTTGCTATTCAGGGATCTACTACTCGGCAGAAAGCACCGAGGTACCTGCAAACCAATAAAAATGTTGGAACTTACAAAACATTGAACTTACAAAAATTAGAACTTAACAGAAAAAGAATTGCCTAAATCAGCATAACCCTCTGTTGAACTTTTAGTTCTAACACCTTCTCTTAACCAGAATATTGCAGAGAATATGCACCTCCCAGAGCAGCACAACCCCCATGGAATGGCTGCACTCCTGCATCTCCTGCCTTCGATGGGCAAGCCCTGGTTTTTACCCTCTGTGACCTTCTGTGAAAAACACCAAGCACTTTATTTTTCCCTTGATGGTGTGAAAAATTCCCAGCAGAAATGATAGGTCTGGGATTCTGACGTCTGTTGCTGTTGAGTGTTTTTCAATATCCTTTACAGCCTGAGCTGATTTTCATGAGGTACTTGCTATCAGATGTGCGTTTGCTTCTTGCTCTCTGTTACTGCTTCATCCTTGCCTTGTAATCAAAATGTCATCCCCTTTCATGGAGAAGTGCTTTTGCTGCTCCCTGTGCATCAGGCATTTTGCTGCTGAGACAGTGAATTTCCCTCCACTGACACCTGCCGTAAGTTCCCTTCGCTCATGTAGACCTGAGGTGCCTGTAAGGTATCAAAATAATCCCCATTCATAAAAGGCAGAAAGAAATCACTTTTATTTGAGCTTCAGAGGACAGCCCACCACAAGAGAGGCAGAGAGCTCAGATGAGGAACCACCTTGAAGACCATAGAATTGTGGAATGGTTTAGGTTGGAAGGGACCTTTAAAGGTTATTTAGTCCAACCCCCCTGCCATCAGCAGGAACACCTTCCACTATCCCAGGTTGCTCCAAGCCGCATCCAACCTGGCCTTGGACACTTCCAGGGATGGGGCAGCCACAGCTTCTCTGGGAAATTTGTGCCAGGGCTTCACCACATCTCGTCCTCCTTAATCTAAGCCTGCACTCTGGCAGTGGGAAGTCATTCCCACCTGTTCTATCCCTCCATACCCTTGTCAAAAGTCCCATCTTTTTGATGCCCTTTAGGTGTGTGAGGATAGAAAAGTGAGAAAGTTGTGAGGAGAACAAAACCGCACATGCTGGAGCAACAAATCCAAATGTCTGAGGCTCCCTGGCAAGCAGGGGAGGATGGTGTCCAACCCAGCTCCTCTGCAAGCAGCTGGAATAAGAAACCATCCATTGACACCTGAATTCCTGTGGTGAGTTGTCATGAATTTTTGAGGACTAATAGTTGCTGCTCACCTCTGTGCAGGAAAATTCCTGAAGTAACAAAGAAATTGGGCTGTAGGCACAGGTCAGAGAGCTGCAGACTTGACATCCTGCATTTCAATCTACCCCTAGAATCATAGAATAGAATCATAGAATCAATTGGGTTGGAAAAGACCTCCGAGATCATCAAGTCCAACCCTTGGGCCAACTCCAGTCCTTTTACCAGATCACGGCCAATCTGTGTTTAAAAACCTCCAGGGATGGGGAATCCACCCCCTCTCTGGGCAGCCCATTCCAATGCCTGAGCACTCTCTCTGCAAAGAAGTTTTTTCTGCTCTCCAACTTCAATTTGCCCTGGCAGAGCTTGAGCCCCCCGTGCCCCCTTGTCCTATTGCTGAGTGCCTGGGAGAAGAGACCAACCCCCAGCTGGCCACAACTTCCCTGATGTGGCACTTCCAGACAGTGCTGAGGTCACCTCTCAGCCTCCTCTTCTCCAGCACAAACACCCCCAGCTCCCTCAGCCTCTCCCCACAGCACTTGTGCTCCACTCCCTTCTCCAGCCTCCTTGCTCTTCTCTGGCCCCGCTCCAGCCCCTCAATCTCTTGCCTCAACTCAGGGGCCCAGAACTCAACACAACACTCAAGGTGTGGCCTCCCCAAGGCAGAGGCCAGGGGAAGGCTCACTGCCCTGGGCCTGCTGGCCACGCTACTTTGGATCCAGGCCAGGATGCCATTGGCCTTCTTGGCCACCTGGGCACACTCTTGGCTCCTGTTGAGCTTCCTGTCAATTAGTACCCACAGGTCCCTTTCCACCTGGCTGCTCTCAGCATCCTCTCAGCTCAGCATCACTACTCTGAGAACAGTCTAAATAAGGTACAAGGATAGCTGTAGTCCTTCTGCATCAAGAAAACATCCCTCAACAAGGGATTCATCCCCAATGAACCATTCAATTTGCCTCTAAAATATGGACTCACAGTTTCTCAATGAGTTGAGGAAGGGCCCTGACTGAGAATGGGTCAGGCATATAACAATACACCTTGCTCAGGCAGGACATTGTCAGACTTTGATAACCCTGGCTGGATGCTTCTTCAATGCTTTTTTCTTCCATAATTCCATCCCTTGCTTTCTGAAGCCCTCTAAAAGCCAGGCATCCACATCTCGCAGCGAGGGATGTGCCACAGGAGACAGGATGAGTTGTGGAAAGGATTCTCCTTTTCTCTGTGTCCTTTCAATTTCTTTTCACATTGTTGCCAAAACCAAACCAAACCAAACCAAAACAAACAAAACAAAACAAACAAACAAACAAAAACCCCAAAACTTCTTGGGCTTTTAAAAAATTCTTTGCATTAGACATAAAAAGAAATTAAATCTCATTTCTCAGAAATGGATGAAGTTTTGCCTGAAATTTCACATCCAGTCTGGGGGCTTCTGTTTAAGAAAGCCATAAATTAACTGGAGGAACTCCAAGGTTCAGCAAGAGTGGCAGGTGTGTTTAAAAGGGACTTTAATGAATCACTGAAAAAAAATAAAGAGTTTCTTTATTCTAGAAATAAGAAGACCGAAGGGAGATATAATGGTCTGCCTATCTGAAAACAAAAACAAAACCAAAAAAAACTGCATGTAAAAAGACGGATCATTGTTCTTTGTGCTTAGGGAATTCCTTTGGGGGCAGGACACAAATTAATTAATTTCCTTTGCAGGAAAAGAACTTTTGGTTAGAGATGAAGCCAATCTTCCCAAGTATACTGCTCCCAACAAATGGGCTGGGAAGCATGGGAGTTCCCAGGTCCTGGTGAGTCGCAGGATTGGGTCAGTCACCCCACATGGACAGACCTTCTGTTTACTTCCACTTCACAGCCTGCCTGGCCCCACAGTTCCCCCCAGCTGCATTCAGAAGATGACAGTATTTGCTAGTGTCACCTTAGCTTCCCTGTCAATCTTTCTCAAAATGGCTTTGGAAAAGCCCTCCCTTTCCGCTGACCAGCCCAAAGCGCCTTTTCCATCTCTGTGAGTTTCCCCCACTGTATCTGATGGGATCAAACCTCTGCAGGTCACATTTGCTGGTTCATCTGCTGTCATGGTGCAGCTTTGCCCAGCTGCTCTGTGCTCACCCAGTGTGCAGACAGCAACAGTTGCAGATGGATGGACATTCCCAGTTAATTGGGCATCAGTGGGTAAGACAATAAATATAGTTCCAAGCCACATTTTCTTCCAACACTAAATTTTATCTCTTTCATACATTTTCCATCCAAGGTGTGAGGTTGCTCTATCATGTGATTCTCCATCTTTTCAACAGCTCTGGTGTGACAAGTTTTATCAACATCAATAAATAAATTCTGCCAAGGAGTGGGCTTTAGACTTGTTCCCCAGCTGCCCTTTGCCCAAAGTCATTACTTTGATCCCTGGCTGGTTTGTCTCACTCCAGTTCTCACCACAGCCAAGCCTGGTTTGCTGAGAAGTTCCCTGCAAGGACCTCTCCCAGCAGGCAACATGAGTGAGAATAGATTTGAGGTTCATCTTCCTCCCTCTGTACAGGTTTCCAACACTACTGCTTGTCTTTGCATCCTCAAATATCCCTGAGGACAGTCCGATGGCAACCACCCAGATATGAAATGTTGGCCCCTTGCTTGGAATTATTGAAAAATCCTCCCAGGAGCTTTGTGGAGTGGACATGGTCTGTTCCAGATGGGCCTTACACAAAGTGCAGACACAGGATGGTGCATCACATCAACTCAAGGTTCAGGATTGCTCCTTGGACCTCTTTCATTTACCAGCACAGACATATCCTGCTTTCTCCACCTGAACCTTAGTGAGAAGAGACTCAAATCCCTACATGTTCAGTCTGAACATGTCTTTTTGATCAGATGGACTTGTTTGTTTTCTCAGAACAAAAATGATGAATTAAAATGAGAGAAAATAGCCCCAAGTCTGCTTTCTTATCTCTCTTTCCTTGCTCAGTGATTTCAGTATAAATTGTTTAAATATGCCTATGTGTAATTTTCACTTACATTGTCTCTTTTTTTTTAAGGAAAAGTATAAAATCAGAATGTTTCTTGCCATTTCTGAAGGAAAAAAGGTATTTGGAAAAGGAAAAAAAATATCACAGGTTGGTTTTTTCCCCACTTAATTTGTTTGAGGAAGCAGATCAAGGTACAATGTCAGGTTTTTGCGCTGAACACCAGGGTTTCACCAGCACAGGTTTAAAATCCTGTTGTCTTGGTGGCTGAGTGATGCTGGGTCTGTTCTGGGCACACTGGTCTCCAGGCTCTGTTCCCATTTCAGCCATGCTTCACCTTTTCAAAAGCACACCTTTTTCTCCTTCCCTTGTTGCATCTTCTCAGGACGGAATAAGAGGAAAAACTGCTGCTTGGACTTGTGATCCTTTTCCCAACATGCTGAAGGATTTAAAACAACATTAAACCTCTCTGGCATGGACTGCTGTGGGCTCCCCTTTGAGTGAGAGTAGGTGTCCCCCAACAGCTCCAGAGTGACAGCGACCTTTGTCCCACTGTTGTATGGCCACCGACCCAACCCATTGATGTGCAATGACATGGGATGCCTTGGACCACATTTAGGATGGTACCTGTCACACCTTCCTCCTTTGGGCTGGGATGAGGTCAGCCCTCTCCTGCTTTTCTTCATTTTCCTGGATGAAGCAGCCAGATAGGACAGTGAGAGCCCAGGCTATGACCCAAACAGGCCAAAGGGAGCCAGTTGGCCCAGAGGACAGCATTCATCATCCTTTGTTTGAGCAGATTTTGTCTGTCTGCAGGCAGAGATGTGCAGGTTGGCATCCTCCCAGAGCTGAGCTCAGTGCCTTCCCTTCAGCTGGATCACTGCTATCAAACACCATCTTCTCTCTCTTTTCTAAAGACCAGATCCCTCCCTCTCCCCATCCCTGATTTCTGGTCCATCATCCAGCTCTGAACATGATGGAGGATTTCTCTCCCCACCCATGTAAAAAGGGTTTTATCAGCACAAAGACAATTTGCTCTTCTAAGACTTATACTTTCTAGCTTACCTCTATTGCAACCTCCAGAAACACTGTTTTTCACCCTTGTGTGAGGCTCCAGTTTTGGAAGCTTCTTTGAGAGTGTGTCCAGCTTTACTTCATTGCATTTAACACAATGTTTGATGTGCTTTCAGTTCATCTCCAAACTGCTGCTCCTCAGACCCAGCACAAGAACATGCTCTGTGCCTGCTGACAACACCAATGCAGCCAGGAGGTCATTTCATCTTAGAAACCTGGCATGGTTTGGACTTGAAGGGACCTCAAAGACCATTCTGTTCCACCCCCTGCCATGGGCAGGGACACCTTCCACCATCCCAGGGTGCTCCAAGCCCTGTCCAACCTGGCCTCGGACACTCCCAGGGATGGGGCAGCCACAGCTTCTCTGCCCAACCTTTGCCAGGGCCTGCCCACCCTCACAACCAGGAATTTCTTCCTAAAATCTAATCCAACCCTTCTTTCTGTCAGTGTGAAGCCCCTCCCCTTTGTCATCTCACTACATCACACTGTATGTGTTTTACACCATTTATAGAGCAGCACTAATAGTGACGAATTTTTCAGAGGGAATTGAGGTTTCCCACAGGGCTGACAGCATGTATGGAGTAAGGGATTTTCTGTAGGGGAAAGGGAAAGAAGGACACCAGCAGATCTCAGCTACTGAGAAAACTGAGCTCATCACACCCAGGATCCATCCACTTGCTGTGAGGACTCCCAGGAATAGTAAGGTACAGAGCCTTAAAATAAATGCTGACAAGACAGAAGGTTAAAGTTTGAAGTGATTGTTGCTTGAAGTGATTTCTTGGAGCCTCAGACAGTGTGACAAAACTTTTGCAGGGCTCTGTGAAGTCCCCAGACCTGTGGAAGGCCAGATGTTCAGTAATTCTAACATCTCACAGACATATGAATCAGAATAGCTCCGGTGAGGATACCACTCATCTGCTAAATGAACAAATAAAATTAGGTCTATTTGAATGGTATTGATTTGCAGGAGCCAGGGAACTTGTGTTCACCGCTCTAGAAAACAATGGAAAACTTACAGCATCCCTGTAGAGCAGTGAAACTGAGGAATACAGCACTGTGAGCAGCTCTCTTCCTTTTAATCCTCTTTTCCTCAGGAAAAAGGCAGTACAGTCAGACTGTGTATTTTATCTGCCTCCCTGTGTCTGCCCCAAAGAAATTTTAGTTCTTTTTCGAGTGTTAAACAAATTTGACAAGCAATGTAAAGCCTGAAAGATATCATGGCATATTAAAGATGAAATTTACATTAAAATACTATGTGGGAATGATTTCCAGTGCCTCTGTGACACGACTAAGAGAGTCTGCAGATTGTTTCACTCCAGAGATTCTCCACTCAAAAGAACTGGATAATGTCTGGGCTCCCTCTTTTTATCCCTCATCCCTCTGAGAAAGATGCTCTCCAATCACATGACCAGTATTGCTCTTTAAGGAGAAAAAAGCTTTTATTTTCTGCTGATCCTTTTCAGCCCAAAATGGCAAAATGCTACAGACAATGAGCTAAAGGCTAAGAAAAATTAAAGCATAAGCAGGGGAAGAGTGGGGCTTTTATCTTTGCCTGGTTATTCATGCTGCTCTCTTTCTCAGCACTTCTCTCCCACTTGCCTGGCAAATTAAAAACATATGGAGATAAAATAAAAGGTTTCATTTCCAAAAGTTGCTTCTTTTTATTTTATATTTTTTTATATACTGTGAATGGTTCTCAAGCCCTTTCTGTTCAGCTGAGGATGGGACTCCTGCAGTCACGCTTTCTTCCAAGCATGAAAGGACGTCAGACACTCAAGAGCTGCATTACACGTTTGCCACATGATGCAGAAAATCAATAATGCCATTTTGGAGAACTCCCAGAGCAGAACAATTCTGGTCAGCATGCACAGTCCTTGCACCCTGGAATCCTGTTTACTTTGCTTCTAGGTAAATTGGGGTGCAGAAGCAGCCTGTGAATTTATCACAGGATAAGCCCAATACTCTTAAAATAGTAAGTGCAGCTGTAACCACCCTAATGGATGGTCTAACCTTTAAGAGGGCTGAGCCATAAGGCTTCCTGCTCTTTCCTGCTTGGAGATGCCACGGAATGAACTGTGAGGCATCTGACAGTGAGCCATGAAGTCCAATAAACTTCCAGCCAAAATGTGATCAGCCAGTGCTGAGCCCCCACTTGCCCACAGGTGCCAATTGCTGCCTCAGCAGTAAAGAGGGAACAAATGCAGATTTCCCACATTATTTCGATACATATGGTGGAGAATTAAAAGTCTCAGAGCCTGGTTTTTAGCTGCAAGGCACACATTGTGTTCACAGGGGTTTTTTCTCCCCAAACAGGATTACCTTGTGTGTCCTGGTTTTTTGGGGGATGATCCTTGGGAGATGACATGCCCTGAAATGGTGCTGTCTAGGAAAGCACCAGCACAGGGCCAAATCACACCAAGGTGTACAGGATGGGCAGCCAGGGCTGGAGGCTGTGCCTGGGACTGTTTGGGGACATCAGATATTTATGATCCACCGCTGAACCAGCTCTTTTGAATGGTGCAGGGATGACAGATATGGATGAGCCATGTCCAGGAGGCTGGAACAAATCCTGGCTGCCCACAGTGATGCATGGAAGCCTCCAGCCTGTGCTGGTGCTGGACTCTTCATCAAAGAGTTTTTTATTAACTCCAGCTTTGGCCCCAAGACCTCTGCTATAAAAACATGGTCAGCCCAAAATCACAAAGGCAGGATTTGCCATTTAGGGTTGATGATATGCTGGCAGAGAGTAGAACTTGTCCTGGGAATTTTATACATCTCATTTCTGTCTCTGGAGACTACTGAAGTAAGAGAGGAAAAAGCAAAGCAAAACCGCTTATTGTCTTTTATTTTCTCATGGTGCACAGTTGAGGAGGAATAACACAAACACCACTAAACCCAATGTCTCTTCTGGGAGAAAATCTTGTTGTGTTGGGAAGAGGCTGTTGACAGATAACTGGAAGCGCTGAAAGCGTCATTTTGTTCGAGCTGCCTCGTGCTATTTATAATCATTGACAGTGTTAGAGCTGGAGGCAGATTAAATGGGAGGCACAGAAGTGACAACTGGAGTTTTAAACCAAACCAAAGTGGGTTTAAGATGGGGATGGGTTGTTCCCAATTCTGCTTTAAAGGCCCATGAGACCTTCTGTGCAGTGAAGAAAAGTGACTTTTTGTGCCAGGTTTTGGGTTGACTCTCTTTCCTGCATCCTGCCTGGCCAGCAGAGGTGGACAAGCCTTACCAAGTGTGAAATGAGCAGCAAAGCCCCCCTCAGACATCTGTCAGCAGTAGGCTAAAAATACACTAAACTGGGCCACCGTACTGCTGTGCCATCCAGCCAAAACTCATCCAAATGCCAAAAGTTATTCTTTGCCCTCTGTCACAGAGGAGCTCATGGGAGAAACGTGCAATGATCCCTCACAATCTTTATGGTCCATGAAACGTTCACTGTGACCACTTCAGGCGAGCCGCCGTCTCCCCCAGGGCCTGTGCATGTGTGCAAAATTAAGCTCATTTTCAAGCTGCTTTGCCCAAATTCTGCTTCCACTTCCAGGCCTGCAGCTCTGCCTGATGAGTCTCTTGTTGGCAGAACCTGGCAGGACTTGGAGATCATTCCATCATGGGGCACTGATGACACAAAGGATTTTTGGACATGATTATGGCACTGCCAATTACCCAGTGCCAGAAGTGCCTTTCCAGAGTGGCAAATGACAATTTTGATGCCAACGTGTTATGGAGCATTTATTTATAAAGTTTTCTGGGGGATTAAAGGATTTTTTTTTCCATTCTCAGGCAGTGGAGCAGAGTGGGCAGAGCATTGCACAGGAGACTTAGTTCTTTTTCCAGCTCTGACAATGGCCTAAGACACATGAAAGGAGCAATTGACTTCACCTACTGCTAAATGAGGTAAGGAATATTGCTTTATTTACTTAAAAAATGTTTTGAGATCCACTGGTTACAAAACCCACAACAGATCAGCATAAAACCCCAAGAGAATTATGAAAGCAAGTTTCTTTAAAGCACTCTGAGGGTGAATGTTCCTCAGAGGCAGAAAAAGAACAGAAGAGTCAGTGATGGCTTTAAACAACACCTAAATGCCATCTCTAACTCTTCTCCTGCTTTCTTTACTCAGACCTTCCCTAAATTTCTTCTTTTCCCACAGAAAACTCCCAAGGCGTGACTTCAGCCTCAGGCAGGCGTATTTATTTGAAACTAGGGACAAGAATGATTCTGACTCTTGGAAAAGCAAACACAAGACTTTTGCAAAGAATCAAACAACAAAAGAATAAGTGAAAAATGATGTCTTTCCACTTTTCTACTGAAGGAGAGAGGTGCTGAAGGCAGAACGTGAAGCAAAGCTTTGAAAGAGCCTTGGTGGGTCCCATTTCTGCATGTTCAGATGACAGAAAACCTGGGATGGGCTGAGTTTTGGGCAGTTCTGCCAGTGCAGATGCGATGGAGGTGGAAGGTGTTGGTGGTGATGAAGGGACAGGGAGAGAGGTCAGGATGTTCTCACAGGAACTTCAGGCAGGAAGGGACCTCGGGTTGTGAAGTCTTGCCTCGAGTCTGACATTCCACCACATCTTCTTGACCCTACCAACCCAGCAAGCTCCACCTCATCCTCAGCTTCCCCAGCCCAGGTATGACAACACCCACATTGGAAGTGATGGGCTGTGACAGAGCCACTTTCCTGCAAAACGGAGGATATGGAAGAGCTGACGCAATTAAACTCCTTGACCTGTTTGATTTTTATTTTCTTTTCTCCTTATTTTTCTCCTTTAGAAATCCCTCCAGAAGGCTCTGCATTAACCAGAAGCAGTGAGGAGGGTCCTACCCAGAAGGAGAGGCTGCACTTGAACTTGTGTGCAAGCACTGCAGCCTGAAAGTGTAATTCCCATCACGTGTCAGCGTGGACTTGCATTAACCTATCACCTGCTTGCTCTGGAATGATGAAGCACAGCTTTCAAATTGTTTTCCTGCAGGTTTTGCCCTTGACTTATCTGTTTAAGAGTTTACCCAGATGCCTAATAAAAGTATGTAATGCCTTTGCTTAAATAAAATTTAGCATAACTCCCAGGCACTCAGCAATAGGACAAGGGGGCACGGGGGGCTCAAGCTCTGCCAGGGCAAATTGAAGTTGGAGAGCAGAAAAAACTTCTTTGCAGAGAGAGTGCTCAGGCATTGGAATGGGCTGCCCAGAGAGGGGGTGGATTCCCCATCCCTGGAGGTTTTTAAGATGAGACTGGACATGGCACTGAGCGCCATGATGTGGTAAAGGGACTGGAGTTGGCCCAAGGGTTGGACTTGATGATCTGGGAGGTCTTTTCCAACCCAATCAATTCTATGATTTTATGATTCTATAATTCTATGATTTTCTGAGTCTGTGCATGGCCCAGGGACTGTTTGGGGGGCATTTTTGTTGTCATTTCCCCATTTTGTTGTGAAAGGTTAAGCAGCTGAAGGGACACCTGGGATGGCTGTGTTGGATGGCTGATGGAAGGGACAAAGAACTCTGGATTCCTGTCAAAGCTTTCACAGGACTGGTTGATCAAAACTGTTTAAGGGGTGTTCATTACCAGCATATCTGAATAATTAGCCTCATTTTCCAGAGGAAACAGCTACTAACTGCAGCTCAGTGCTCTGTGGCACACAGCCATTTTCCCAGCTTTTTAATGTAGCCAGTCATTGACCCTTCAGGGGTCTGCTCAGAGCTGTGGTGGCCCAGACAGTTGGATCCAATCTCACTGCTCTGGATGCTTCTGGAAGTGCTACATGGTTGAACATCTCCAAAACAGATTCCAGTGTGAATAACATGCCCTGGTGCTCAGCTGCTCCATGATATTGGTTCCAGTATTTACTCTTAAGCTCCTCGGGGACTGAATCTGATTTATTCAAAACTCATCTTCACAGCTGCTAATGGAAATTGTTGCCATGTTTATTTGTATCAAGATTGCTTGAAAACAGAATAAAGCAAGTCTTAGTCATGGTGCTCTCTTCCACAGGTCCCACCTCATGGAGAATGTGAGACATCTTCTGTTTCTCTTCCAGCTGAAAGCCCAGCAAGAGTCCTGTCTCTGCCTGTCCCCTCTGCAATGACTGCAAGGATTCTCACTTTCAACTTATGTCTGTCTTTACTAAAAGAGCTCATGAGAGATCCTGCAACTCCTACTTGTGTTTTAAATGGCTTCAACTGAAAGAGGACAAGGTTAAGTTATGTACTGAAAGGAAATTGTTCCCTGTGAGGGTGGGCAGGCCCTGGCATGGGTTGGGCAGAGAAGCTGTGGCTGCCCCATCCCTGGGAGTGTCCAAGGCCAGGTTGGACAGGGCTTGGAGCACCCTGGGCTGGTGGGAGGTGTCCCTGCCCATGGCAGGGGGTGGAACTGGATGATATTTAAGTTCCCTTCCAACCCAAACCATCCTGTGATTCTATGATTCTATAAACATGTTACTACACACTCCACTGAATTCCTTCTGGTGTGTGCCCTTTAAAGAGCTGCTTGAAGAATTGGCTGACACAGAAGAAGTTAAAAGTCAATAACCCACATTCTAGACATGTGGCTTTTGCCACAAGCCCTTTAGAGATCTTTTTAACCCTTGTAGTCTTTCAAGTCTTTGAGCAAAAGCCATATTATAATGTGTAACTATTATTCTGGCTGGCAGCTTGATGTGGCTCTGCATTGCTCATGTGCCCTTTTTCTTACAGTTTTTCTGTCTCAATCTGATTAATAGATTTTGCTTTTTTTTAGGCATCCCAGCCTTGACATTGGTCCCTCCATGACTTAACACCTTTCATATCCTCAGCCTCACCTCCTCTGTGCTGAGACCCTCAATATTATATACAAGGCAGGGGTTTTTTCTGTAAATTGCTCCCATGTATTTGGCTACTTTAATAATTATTGGTCAACACTGTAATGCTCAAATAAGACCTCGATTTTTCTCTGCTGGGCTGTGACAGTTTCTGCCCTCTGTCTCATCAGCCTCTATGAAATGGCACCATTTCAGCTTATGTTAATTGCCATAATTATATAGTTCAATATCCCCAGCACTCCAAATTTCAGAGCTGGCTCAGCCTATTAGATTATTAGTAAAAGGCACAGACAGCTTTGCAAAGGATTAGCTCCAGCTCTCTCCTTGGAGAGCAGAGCCACGAGGGTCATCTCAAATCTGCTCAGGAAAGGATGCTCAGATAAGAAACTGGGCTGAATCGCTTTGGACTAAGCTAAGCACACTGCCACAAGATTCCTAAAATACTTAGGATTATGCCCTTATCTTATTTGTCTTAGGGGGAACTTTGCATAGCTTGAAGTCAGCAAATATATAGTTTCTTTTGCTTCATTCATGGCTAGGCTTTGCGAACGAAGATTTGGGAAGGGCACTACCCACGCTTGCTGCAAGCACACTGGTGGCTAAAAAGGCCAATACGGGATAGGCAGGTCCGGTCACAAAAGGCACAGCGACTTTGTTTTTGTCTGACCGCATGGAAGATGCCAGTTGGCTGCGGTTATCCAACCGGGTGTGGAGATGAGCTTTTGTTTAGGCCACCTTTGCTAGGCCCCTCTC
>VWZD01007937.1:22398-100896 GCA_013396695.1 Sakesphorus luctuosus | reverse complement strand
CTGCCCGTGGACACACTTTGTCTGACCCTTCAGCTGAGACCTGTCTGGCATGGGAGACCCTACCGGCGGCACAAACCACCGCCAGCAAAGCTCTCAACCTCATGAGGGCACGCAAGCTTCTCCCCCGCGACAAGGGGGTGTCCCCGGAGAAGTTATTTTGCTTAATTGCTTATTAACATAACAAACCTCTTTTCAGTACTAGTAGAGTCATTGGCTTGATGTCACGCTGAAATCTGAGAAATGCTGCAATTTTGGACAAGTTGAACATAACTGAAAAATTCTGTGGTTCAGTCACTTGCTTAAGTACAATCTGTTAAAGTAGACATTGATTATAATTCCTTCCCCTCCCAGCACTGTAACCTCAGTTACTCTGTCACCTCGACATCTTTGATGAATGGATATAAATGACAAATGCTAATAAATTCCTGTGCCATTCACACAGGTCAAGAAAACAAGCAAACAGAAGATTAATACAACCGAATCAGACACTGTTTGCACAATAATTAAAGTCTTGAAACACAACTTCTCTCTGTTTTTAATAATGAATGTTTGTAAATCACTGTTGCCACAGGAGATCATTCAGCTTTATAACTTTCAGCCTAATTTTAATAATGAGTGCTTTTTCAGGCTAACAATGTTCTTTAGATTCAAAGTTAGCAGATTATTATGCACATAAAAAATAAGTGCACCACCTCTAATATCTCCCTGGTGGCCAGGTTTTACTTTGCATGACTGAATCATTATGGCTAATTAATATTGACGTGATTACAGTTTGCCAAATTAAACTATGGGCCCATGGAGGAATAACAGATCCACAGAACTTCTTTGCAAGTGAGACGGATGTATAAAATCTTGGTGACTCGCTTTTAAGTGCTACAGCCTGTCTGCCTCCAGATCATGTAATTTTGGTGAGGTTTAATAGGTGAATAGTGTTGAAATTCCTCACCTTGGTCCATGCCAAACCACCACGTGAGCACAGGAATGAATCCCTCTCTGGCAAGGTGCAGGCTGCCAGCAGTGCCCTCAGGGTGCCAGAGGTTGGGTGAAACATCACCATCTCTGGTAGATCCAGATATCCTCTGCAGTGTTATTCTTCTAAAAAAAAACCCCAAGCTAAATAAATTTAACACTTCATTTTTAGTATTTAATGTTTCTCAATAATAATTCAGTTCTATTCTATTTGTTAGAGGCACTGACAATGGAGTGTAGCAGCAGTATAAAAAACAGTGAGAGCTTTGGTGGAGTCACCATCCCTGGAATTGTTCAAAAAGTGTGGATGTGCCACTTGAGGACATGACTTAGTGGTGAACATGGAGGTGGGGCTGGGTTGATGGTTGGACTTGATGTTCTCAAGGTCTTTTAAAACCTTAATAATTTTATGATTGTATGATTCCATGATTTGATTCTGAGCAAAAGCCTCTGCACCCTAACCCTGTGCCTCAGTTTCCACTGTGATGTTACTGCCCCCAGTTTATGAACTGGAAGGAACCTGTGGACATAGAATCATAGAATCATAGAATTGATTGGGTTGGAAAAGACCTCCAAGATCATCAAGTCCAACCCTTGGGCCAACTCCAGTCCCTTTACCACATCATGGCACTCAGTGCCACAGCCAATCTGCGTTTAAAAATCTCCAGGGATGGGGAATCCACCCCCTCTCTGGGCAGCCCATTCCAATGCCTGAGCACTCTCTCTGTAAATAGTTTTTTTCTGCTCACCAACTTCAATTTCCCCTGGCAGAGCTTGAGCCCCCTTGTCCTGTTGCTGAGTGCCTGGGAGAAGAGACCAACCCCCACCTGGCCAGAACTTCCCTTCAGGGAGTTCCAGACAGTGCTGAGGTCACCTCTGAGCCTCCTCTTCTCCAGGCTAAACAACCCCAACTCCCTCAGCCTCTCCCCATAGGACTTAACTCTGACGTAACTGTGATGGGTTTGATCCATGGTTTGATTGGCACTCCACAGACACTTCTGCCATGGACAGCAGAAGTTCTGGTGGTCACATTCACAAATCACAGCTCCAGCACTCCAGACCATCTGTGTCCTGACCATCACAGGTCCCATTCCTGGTTCTCTGAGGGCTGATTCAGACTATGGGTATTTTTTTACCATCTCTCTTGATTTTCACTTACACATAATGATGTCTACAAAGATGTGCAGTTTATTTATAGCTTATAAGGGACCCAACAATGGAAGGCAGACTGTACGAAAAGAAGCAGCTTGTTCTCACTTTTTATTCTCCATCCTTTTGTTTGCTGCACAATCAAATATGTTTCTGTAGCTCTTTTGAATTTTACAGACTGTTAACTGCCCACAATTGTATTTTCTGAGTGAGTCTTGTAACTCCTTTATAAAAATCTTTGCTATAACTCTTTTTACATGTACATTTTTTCCCCTCACAGAAAACATCCTAAATTGTACAAAATTGGAAGGTCGAGTATAAGAGAGACACTGTGACTGTTCTTACCTTGTTCTTCAGCAGAAAAGTGAAGTTGGTTTCATCTCCCCCCTGCCCTTCCCCATCTCTTTAGCTATCCCAGTGCAAGCACAGAATTAAGTTTTGTGTTTGTTTTTCAGACCCTCTGCCTTTCCCTGTCTCTCTCTATATCCAGACTACACGCTGAGATGAGGTGCTGAGATTTCTGGAAGCTTTCGGAGTGCTTTTTTTACCTTCCCACAATCTTAAAAGCCTCGTCGCCACCATAGAAACCCAGACCATCACCTTTTATTTTTCCTTGCCTTCCCTTTCTCCACCACCACCCCACTCTGCTTTCAGCAAGCTACAAATACAATATCTCCTGCCATCAGCACTAAAAATGCTCCTGTGGCCAGCTCTGGGGTAAAGCTTAAACCCCTCCCAAGGAATGTGCTTCACTTCTCTGTGTGTTCTGACTTAATGCTGGAAAACTTTTCAGCCCGACCCATGTCTGGAGGTTGTTTTACCAACAGAAGTGTTTTGATGCAGTAACTAAATCAGCTGCTTATTCCTGGTGCTGCTGCAGGTTCTGTCATTGGGTGATTATGCAAATAAAATCCAGAATTATCAAATTGTAATCACAGTGCTAGTGTAATTAGCACCTGATTCATCAATCACTACCTTATTAACCACTCTGGCTAATATGAGCTGCAGAAAACCCTCTGGGTGCTGATTCATTGATCTGTATCTAAATACAGCCATCATTTTGGTGGCTCCATATTGGAACCACATGGCTCAAGCAATTAGTTTGTAAATAAAAGAAAAAGGCAGCATGTCACCTCCTGCATCACTGCCCAGGTTAGAGGTATATCATAAAATAAATGGCCTAAGAAACCTTTTTATCACTGGCATGTTTAGAAGCTTTTCTCTACGATTAGATATAGAATCACAGAATCATGGAATGGTTTAGGTTTGAAGGGACCTCAAAGACCATCTCGTTCCCACCCCCTGCCATGGGCAGGGACACCTCCCACCAGCCCAGGTTGCTCCAAGCCCCATCCAAGGTGGCCTTGGGCACTCCCAGGGATGGGGCAGCCACAGCTTCTCTGCCCAACCTGTGCCAGGGCCTGCCCACCCTCCCAGCAAAGAACTCCTTCCCAATATCCCATCTAACCCTGCCATCTGTCAGTTTGAATCCAATCCCCTTGTCCTGTCTCTCCATACTCTTGTAAAAAGTCCATCTCCATACATAGAGAAATACAACTGCTGGAACTGTAAACTGGGTGTCACATCCCTGAAACAAGTTGCTCTTTGACCCAAGAATATTTAGTGTTTCCAAAATGTGATGTGGATGCCAAAGCTTGTGGTCTCAGTGAATTCCAGTTCCTTTTTTGCTTTTTTTCCTTAGTTTCAGAAAAAATTGTTTTGTTTGATGCAATCTATCGTAAATCAATCAATCCAAAATAAATTTTTTCTTTGTAATGAATACATACATAAATAGATTTAGCACATAAATAGATTTAGATATTTACAGAAATGCTTCTTATATACTTTGCTGGGATTTTCAACATGGTGATGGAGACCAGGAATGGTTCTCACCGAGTTCAGGTCTGCCAAGTTTTTGTGATATTTTCTTCATTCCTGTATGTCGTTCTAGACAAACTCCCTCTGAACAGTTCTCACGTATCCCAGATAAAAATTTCCAATAACCATGGAGAAACATGTGCAAAAAAATAATTATTTCAAACTTTTAAAAATCTTTTGTGGACCAAAAATTTTTCAGTCAACTCAGGGAACTTCATCGCCTTAAAAACCCAGAGAGTTTTTATCCCTTTAGCCATTGCATTCCTCTTTCCCTGCTAGACAGCTGATGTATAAGATTTGTGTATCTGGGTTAAGTTGGTTTATCTGAGAATTTTAGAGGGAATCAAAGGGCAAAATGTGTTCTGACGCTTAATTTTACAAGTACATTTGTTCTGCCAAACAATTAATTCTTCAAATTCTTCCAAAGGGGAAATCATCCTTTCTGGCCTCTAAGCAGATTTGTTATTTCTGACCATAGATTATGAAAAGCAACAGCCTTTTTTGCAGATGTGAGTCCATGTGACACCTATAATTTACAGCACTGGTAAATACAAATGGAATGAATGCCAGGTAAGGTTTCCAAAGGGCCTGGGAATGGGAGATGCTCTGGAAAGCCCCTTGACCAAGGATCTGTCTAAGGGACATGCCTGGCACACTGTCCTGAAACCTCTTCCTCACCAAAGCAGCGGCTCCGGACTCAGCAGTTCAATGTGTCTGGGTAAGCACTGGCAGGACTCACCCCTGCCTAAATTCCTGCATTTTACAGGGCTGTCTGGACATGGAGGAACGAGCTTTAATTAGAGCTGACTTTATTTATGTTGCTCGTGCCAATTAAAATAGTAAAGGACTTGGGACATTAACACTCTGTTATCTCTTTGTCTGTGCATTTTGCAATCCATGCAAAAGAGGAATTCACTCTTCCTCCTTCTTTCCCATCATTTTTCTTCATTTTCTTAAATTATTTTACACTTGCAGTTCATTCTTTTCAGCATCTTTAGCTTCTATCATTTGAATTTTGCCTTTGGGGATTGTCATAGGATTGAAATTACCTTTGTTTTCACCCCTTCAGCCTCACAAATAAACACTGAAAAACCAGAGGTACAGGTGATAAAAGCAATAATCTCTCCATGGACGTGTTCCAGAGTCATCTGGGCATGCACATGAGCAACCTGATCTGGTGAAATCTGGTTTGAGCAGAATATTAGCCTAGACAACCTAAACTTTGATGCTCCAGGTCTATGAAATTCCAGCTGAACTATTTTTCCCACAATGGCCAGTATCAGGATATTCCCAGTAGAGTAAGTGGGACCTAAGAAATGTAGTCTCATGAGAGTGGGATCCTTGTTCACCTTGAGCCATTTTGGTCCCTTCACAGAAATGTGGCACTATCCAGAATTTGGGAGACCAGCTGACCAGGCAACATCAGCTGCCTGTGTGTCACCAATTGCCATCAACAGTTCCCTGTCCTCTCCTCTCTTAATTAACAGCAGAGCTCATCCCACACCACAAATTTTCTGCAGACCAAAGTTAACAGGATTTTTGTGCTACAATCAGTCTTAACCATGACCATATAGAATCATAGAATGGATTGGGTTGGAAAAGACCTCCCAGATCATCAAGTCCAACCCTTGGGCCAACTCCACTCCCTTTACCAGATCATGGCACTCAGTGCCATGGCCAATCTGCGTTTAAAAACCTCCAGGGATGGGGAATCCACCCCCTCTCTGGGCAACCCATTCCAATGCCTGAGCACTCTCTCTGCAAAGAAGTTTTTTCTGCTCTCCAACTTCAATTTGTCCTGGCAGAGCTTGAGCCCCCCGTGCCCCCTTGTCCTATTGCTGAGTGCCTGGGAGAAGAGACCAACCCCCACCTGGCCACAACTTCCCTTCAGGCACTTCCAGACAGTGCTGAGGTCACCTCTCAGCCTCCTCTTCTCCAGCACAAACACCCCCAGCTCCCTCAGCCTCTCCCCACAGCACTTGTGCTCCACTCCCTTCTCCAGCCTCCTTGCTCTTCTCTGGCCCCGCTCCAGCCCCTCAATCTCTTGCCTCAACTCAGGGGCCCAGAACTCAACACAACACTCAAGGTGTGGCCTCCCCAAGGCAGAGTCCAGGGGAAGGCTCACTGCCCTGGGCCTGCTGGCCATGCTAGTTTGGATCCAGGCCAGGATCTCATTGGCCTTCTTGGCCACCTGGGCACACTCTTGGCTCCTGTTGAGCTTCCTGTCCCTCAGTCCCCCCAGGTCCCTTTCTGCCTGGCTGCTCTCCAGCCACTCTGTGCCCAGCCTGGAGCGCTGCAGGGCTTGGGGTGGCCAAAGGGCAGGACTCGGCATCATGAGATGACCTTCCAATTGTCTCTTTTGGCTCCTTGTTTGGCTACCAACCAAATTAGAAGTGTAATAAGGCAAAACATGAATATCCCAAACCCTGACAAATCATAGAATCTGGAAATATTAGATTAACTTCCAGTAGCTTCACAGCAATATGATTACACACACTCTAAGAGTGTTATGTCATATTAGAATGATTTAAGTGAGAGAAAAAATGTTGCTGTGAACTGGAATGATTTTCATTTACAGCCTGGTGCATTCCCATCTCTGCAGGGCACTTTTCTTTTCCACAGCAGTGTGAATTCCTGACAAATGTTCCTTGTGTGCTGCTGTCACTCATCCACTCCCCTGTATCACCCAGCTGACTATTCCTTCTGAGGGATAGAATTTTACACTCAGCCTTACTGAACTGGACTTTATTTTTTTCCAGATAATTTTTTTCAATCTGTCAAGAAAATTTGGGATTTCAGTCTTGTCCTCCTGCATGTTCTCATGGATTGCAAATGGGATCAGTCTGCAGAATTTCAAAGTCATTAATAACAATTGTTGACTAGTACCTGTCCCATGGAGATTTATGCTTTTGTCTCTTAATACATCATTGTGCTCTGATACTTCTCAGACAATAGTTATTAATGCTTTGCTGTTTTGCAGTCAAATGCCAGTACAATAAATAGCAGCATTATCTAATCCTTAACTCTCAAAATTGCTCAGGACACTGTTTAGTAAAATGATGTCCAGACCTTAGGTCACAAAATTTAACATCTATGGGGTTTTTTCCTATCCTCTAGGCCTACTGCTTTGTCAAAAAATGAAATTAAAATTCTTCAACAAAGGTTGTCCTTAAAAAAAATTTAAAAGTTTTGACAGCTTTTCATCCTTCTGTTGTCTTCTTTGTTCTTACAGACTGAGGATTTACTTGAACGTTAGTCTGAAAACTGAAATGAAGACAACTCACTGTATCACCCATCCTTCTTTCCAAAGACTGGCGCCCTGTTAGTCTTTTTGCACCTCCCCCTTCCCTGTGTTTCCAGATCTCTGTGGGTTTTTCCAGCTGTCTCCCAGAATATACACAGGGCAATGTTGCAAAGTCCAGCTCCTTTGAAACACTTTCCTGCTATACCTTTTATTTTCCCATTATAGCCTGACCACTTGTTTCTTTTCAGCAATGTTGGTTTTGACAAGGAAGTTTCTTCCAATGTTCTTAAGCCATTTTCCATGTTGAAATAGTGTGTATGCCTTCCTGTAACAGGAATTTCTTAAGGCATTGCCAGTTCTCCACAATTTTCCCCTTAAAAATTTCCTCTTCTGGATTTTAACTACTTCCATTTGAGGAAATACACTTTTCTGAAGACCATCATCAATATCTCGCCTTCTTTTCCTAAGACTCATCCATACTTTTTGGTCTCATTTAGGTTGCCCTCTACCTTCATGTTCTCAGTCTGTGTCTATCGAGTCTATTAAAAGTCATAACATCTCCTTTTCACTTTGCTTGGGTTTATTTTTTTAGTTGCCCATCAAAAATTAAGACTTATTAACACCCAGAGTTTTATGGGTTCTTTATATACCGTTCTGTACACTTCTTTCCAGACACATCTGGATCAAAGAATTCCTTTCCCACATTCCCCAGTTGCTACCAATAGTTATCACTGGGACTAATTCTGCAGAAATGGATCCAAAGTCGTAAAGTGAATCTTCCCCACTGAGAGCTGGACGATTGTTGTGGCATTTAATGAAGATATCACAGAATCACATGGTTTGTGTTGGAGGGGACCTTTAAAGCCCATCCAATCCCATCCCCTGCCATGGGCAGGGACACCTCCCACCAGCCCAGGGTGCTCCAAGCCCTGTCCAACCTGGCCTTGGACTCTTCCAGGGATGGGGCAGCCACAGCTTCTCTGCCCAACCTGTGCCAGTTTCTGTTTGGCAAAGTGTCACCACCTGTGAATTTTGATAAAATCTTGCAACCTTTTGAGTTTTCTGGGTGAGCCATGCTCTTCTTTTCTCCTTGATCTGAATGCATCTAGCTGAAAAAAAGGACTTTAAGTAGCATGTCTGTAATGAGTGATTGTCAAGAGTCAAAGGCAATAATACAACATAAATACACAATATAAATGAGCAAGCATTGGGCTGGTCAGCCTGTTTACCATCCTTTGGATAAAAATCCCAGAAAACTGAATATGCATCACACCCTGGCTTGTCCTGCTTTGGCTGCACATCTCAATTCAATGATCATCACCGGGATTTGCCACCGCAGAGCCAACCTTGTTTCTGGAAAGAAGCTCCATTGAAGCAAATCTCTCAGCTGTGTAGTTGTCCCTAATAGGAACATGCTGCTTTGAGCACATTGTTTGGAAGGATAAGGCCTTGCTTTGGGAAAGTCAGCCCTGCAAGGAATCCACCCAAGTTGTCCAGCAGATACTTAGGAATTAACTGTGTCATATGAGAAGGAAACAACACATTTTCTAATCTTGGCCAACTACACAGGGATTCATCTCTTACATTTCTTGCCCCGAGATAGTGACCATGATAAGAACTGACTCAAATCCCACAGACCTTGTTTTTGCTTGCAAATTGGCTTAAGCTCATCTCCTAATCAGGTAGTTGAACCATTTGTTTTTCTTGGCTGAATTCCAGCCTGGGTTCATCTCTTATGAAATTATTCCAGGTCATTAACCAGTCCAGTGATCCCAGACCAGTCATTTTGAGAAAGTACAACACACAGAGCCAGAAAAAGGAAGAGGACCAAGGCAGATTTCAGATAAGAGCTTTGGGCCCTTCGTTTTGTTACAGATATTGAAATCTGCTCTCCAGAAGACTGTCCCAGATCCTTCCCATCTCCTTCAGCTTGGCATAGAGGGCTGAGCACCCACTGCACCTGTCAGAGGGTCATGAGTGGTGCCAGTATGATGGCAGGTCCTCCTCCCCTCCTGCCAGTGCTGGCAACCACAGCCTGGGAGCACTGAGCCCATCACACTTGTCCTAGACTGTTATTTGGGGTAGATCAGGAGGTGGATGGAGCAGCACAAGTCAAGTGAGGCACATCAGCTGTAACAGGACACTGCTGAGGGTAACATGGTTCCTCACCATGACAGAAAGGCACCAAAGCTGTGCCTTTTGTTGATGTTCCTGGAGCTGGCTTTAAAATGGTCACCCTTGAGTCAGGGAGAATCAGAACATGGCACAAAAACACAACAAACCCTCCAGTGCATTCCCTCTGTCCACCACTGCTTTCAGCTCAGAATTTCCTGATTTATGGAGAGCCATAAATATGTTTTCCTTTCCACTGATAACTTTTGTGGTGCTTGTTGGGGTTTTTTTCCCTATTGAGCTTTGGGTTGTTTTATAGAAATCCTAGGTATTTATGGAAGTACCCATCATAACACCAGGAGCTCATTTGTAGGTATCTTGTGTGAAAGGATATAATTTCTGCAGTCCCTCAACTGACACCTGAAGGCATTGCTCCACGTGGATGTATTATACTCTTCTCAGCCCATTCAACAGGTTTTCCAATGTGCTGTAAAAAAAACTAAATTTAGTTTTGCCTCCATGACCTCAAGGGGATTTTATTAATCTAAACGCAATGAATTATCTTTAAAGAATTAGATAATGTCTATGGAAGTATTCAAAAAACAACTACATGGACTGTGAACATGAAGGGATTTTTGCACTAAATTGTGCCATCAGATCCCTCCTTTAACAGTTTCATATGGTTTAAGTTTCATTGTAACAATACAATGAAAAGAAGATGAATTCAGAAAGAGTTTCTTTCAGTGAAAAGGATGGTAAGCAATGAAAGGAGCTGCCCAGGGAGAGGTGGAGTCAACATTCCTGGCAGTGTTCAAGAAATGCCTGGACATGGCACTTGCTGTTATTGTGGACTTGACAAGGTGTTGTTTGATCAAAGGTTTGATTAATGACATTGAAGATCATAATCATAAAATCATAGAATGATTTGGGTTGGGAGGAACCTTAAAAAGCATCTTGTTCCCACCCCCTGCCATGGGCAGGGACACCTTCCACCAGCCCAGGGTGCTCCAAGCCCTGTCCAGCCTGGCCTTGGACACTTCAGGGATGGGACAGCCACAGCTTCTTTTATTATATGCCTCTGTCTTTGCTGTCCTTAGCACCACTTTTCCTCTCCTTTAGTGCATTTCTTGGCAATTTTGGCTGCATTTTGCTTTAACAGCTAATCTGCAGCCAAGAGAATATCCAACCCCAGATATTCCTCATTTGGCAGCTGTGCCACAGCCATCACTGTCAAGATGTGCAGGAGGATTGTGCACCAATACACTATTGCAGCCAGCTGCTCATAAGAGAAGGAGTAATCACAGGTGGATCACTGTTAGACAAAGGGATTTTCATACATTGTCCTGCTGAAAATACATGACTGGGTGCTGAGAGCTTTCCTAAACAAATTATTTTCCACTCACCAAGCTATTAACATTCATGTTAATTTTGCTCACATTCACCCTCTCTCCTGATCCTTCCTTGCCCTGTTAAGCTACTCCTGTTACGTGGAACTATTTGGAATGAGGAGGCACCCTTGGATGGTGAAGACCTGAATTCTGGTTTCTGCTAGCTCTAGGAATTGGCTGTGATATTCCTCACAAACAAATATAACCCAAGGCAAACATTTGCTTCTCACACTTTCTCCAGCAAACACAGCTTCAAAAGTGGGGAGGGAAAAACAAACTCCACGACTGCACTCTCAGCTTTCCATAACTTCTGTGTTCATTTTTCATGCTTTATTTTCCCTCATCCTGGAAGGACAGCAGGGCAGGAGAACGCATTAATCTCTAACCACAGTAATTTCCTGAATGCCAGAGAACTGCTGTCAAAACCAAGGATTCACTCACTGCTGGAACATCTGTATCAGATTACTGTATTTCCCTTCTTGCTCCTGCAATCAGCCACTGCCCCAGCCCAGAAGCCGGAAAAAAATGTCTGTGTTGGGTTCCTACTGGTTTTAATGTGGTCTTACTCCCTTGTCTCTGCCTCCCTTTCCAGGTTGCTGCCTCTGTGCCATTTTCTCCCACTGACTGTCAAGTGGTTGATAACACACAATTTTCTGGAAATGTATTTTTCTTCTTTTTCTCTCTGTATTAATTTTTATAATTCCTTCTAAAAATGATGATGATAGTTTTAATAATGACTGATTCCTTGACCTGATTTAGCTCTTTATGTAGCTGAGCAAGCAGATTACTCAATGTCTTCTCCATGGTTTACATGTCAGACCTGGATTCCTCTTGGGAAGTACTAACTCATATTGATCCCATGGATTAATCACCAGAGGAAATTGGATTAATCACCAGAGGAAATCATGACCCTCCCAAGTGCTCTGAGATATTTATGTGGACACCTGGCATGTTTTGTGACAACCACCTTCTCTCAGTGTCCCCACAAGGTCTGACAGGGCTTGGAGCAACCTGGTCCACTGGAAGGTGTCCCTGCCCATGGCAGGGGTTGGAGCGAGGTGGTCTTTAAGGTTCCTCCCAACCCAAACCATTCCATGATTCTATGACTCTGTGACTTCCAAGGAAATGCTTGAAAAGGGAAAGGAGGGAGATACATGGGATAGCCCAAGCAAAGACAATTTTTGTCAAATGGTGGCTCTTTGCATACTGATGTTCCTATAATATCCTCAGACAACAGTTCAACTCTCCCAGCCCTGGCAACCTACAGCCTTGTGGGGCAACTGAGCCCAGCTCCCCTGGGGCCATGGTGATCCAGGGAATATTACACTGGAGACAGGAAATTTGGCTCCTTTCCCTGAAGGATCTTGGTTCATACCTTTGTGTCTCTGCCTTTAATTGCAAGATAATATGTAAAACATTTCCGAAATTTGTCTCTAAGCTCCCCCTTCCAGCTTGGATGTGCAATTTGAAAGGCACACTCAATAAATGAGGCTACGTCTTCATCAGTGGGAATGGAGATCTGATCACACCTGTGGAGCTTGGATCTACCACCTTCCTCCCTGGAAGGTCAGGAAATAAGGTATATGCTCCAATTACCAGATGGTTGATTGAAACGTTTCAGCTTCAGAAACACCCTGGTGAGAAGTTCTGTATCACTTTCCCAAAACTGCTTCTCAGGCTTTTATTTATGAGCAGAAGAGTCAGCCATGAGGGGCAGATCCTCACAAACCAGAGGTGCTTTGGTTCAGGGCTCCAACCACACCTGCCAGCTGAGGCAGCTGCTGGTCTGGATTTCTAACTGGTAGGAAAATATCCAGTAATGGCAAATAAATGCTGACGAAATTTCTCAAAGAAACGAAACTGCCAACAGAAATATTTTTTCTGTGATAACAGAGCAATTCTTTGTTGCAATTTTGACATTTGTAGCATTTTTATTTATATATTTAGTTTTGCTGTGACTTATCTTTTCTGCTGTTATTTATTTTATTCTATACATCAGGGACTGCTCTTTTTACATCATCATTAGCAACTGTTCTGCTAATTGCTAAGTCTGTTAGTAATTACTAAAGTAATTGGCCTCATGCTTTGCTCATTCCTCCCTGAAAAAAAATAAAGTGCTTGGAAATGTGGGTCTAAAATGTTCTGCTTTGTATTGGAGTGTTTTATTATATGACTTTCAAGAGAGCAAAAGGCAAAAAAAGAACATCCCTAAGGAATGCTTCATTTTGAACACATCAACATTCCCACTGAAATAACAAACATGCCCCACCAGCCCTATAAACCACATTTATCTGCTTGTTCCATCTGCCCATCCCACCTGCCTCGGCCTCCCAGAAAGCAGCAGGGCACTCAGGGCTGTTCCCCTTGCACACAAAGCAATCTGACCTCTGTCCTTGGCTCTTGCCCACTGGATTGGGCTTGTCTGAGATGTGGGGTGAAGGTTTGCTCCTCCAAGAACATCCATAGCCCCTGTGTGTCAATAGGCAATGATTGCTGATGGCCCAAAGATGCTTTGCCACTCTGCTTTAATGTCCCTTTTTGGTTTGAGTTTGGAGGGGTCCAGTTAACTTCAGCCTCTTCCCTCCTCTTACTGGGTCAGCTCTTCCATCCAGAAAGACAAAATAATTTCTGCTTTTCAGAGACTTCACTGTCAGTCACAGCTGAGCTCTGTGACAGCACCTGCCCTGCACTGAGAGTGTGGTCTGAAAGAAGGAATTATTAACCTTGCTAATCCTTTTCCCAAGGGAAGGGATTGAGACCCCACCTGCAGAGCTGCATCCAGTTATGGGGACCTCAGCACAAGGAAAATGTGGACTTGTTAGAGAGTGTCCAGAGGAGGCCACAGAGATGTTCCAAGTGCTGGAGCCCCTCTGGGCTGGAGCCAGGCTAGGAGAGCTGGGGGGGTCACCCGGAGAAGAGAAGGCTCCAGGGACAGCTGAGAGCCCCTGGCAGGGCCTGAAGGGGCTCCAGGAGAGCTGGAGAGGGACTGGGGACAAGGCCTGGAGGGACAGGACACAGGGAATGGCTTCCCACTGCAAGGAATAGATGGGATATTGGGAAGGAATTGGTGTCTGGGAGGGTGGGCAGGCCCTGGCACAGGTTGGGCAGAGAAGCTGTGGCTGCCCCATCCCTGGGAGTGTCCAAGGGCAGGTTGGACAGGGCTTGGAGCACCCTGGGCTGGTGGGAGGTGTCCCTGCCCATGGCAGGGGGTGGAATGGGATGGTGTTGAAAGACCCTTCCAACCCAAACCATTTTGTGATTCTTTTTCTATTTATTTTGTTGTGTTTTTTTTTAATTCAGTTGCTTCAAAATCAAATTAAAACCTTTAAGAGGAAGGTAATAAATTAATCTCCACATCGTCTGGCAACAAGCAAAGAAAGTATAGACTAGACCAGAGAACACCTGCTAACCAAGAGGACAGGGAATCCACTGCAGGAGGAGAAAGCCACCAGGAAGGGTGGCTGTGGAATAGACAATCCATCTTCAGGAAAGGGGCTTGGACCAGATCCACACTGTCCTTCCCACACGTGGTCTGGGGACAGCTGATGGCCACCAGCTCTGCAGCAGGAGAGCAAACAGTTAAAAACCAAACCAAAGCCAAACAGCCACATTCACATGAAAAAGAGAAAACTGGGAAAAGTAGTTCATTTAGTAATGGCATCAATGGGATAGTGGCTGGGATGGTTTTGGAGAGCAAGAAGGGAAAGAGAAGGTGTAATCCATGACTGGGCAGTTGTAGGTAGTTATCTAAGAGGACGCTCACGTTTTTTTTTTGCCTCACCTTTATCATTCACTTAACATAAGCTATTTCCTTATCCTTCTCACCTCATTTCATTGACATCAACTCCCAAAGTGTAACCTGATTTTTCCAAGACTTCAAATAAAATTGCAGCGATACAAAAATGCCACCAAAACATACATTCATCACACAACCTTCACAAACCTCACTCACACCAACAAAAATAATTCACCACAGCCAAGTTGAAAGTAACATCACAGAATCACTCAGGTTGAAAAAGAATATCATCACAACACAACAAAGGTGCACAATTTACACACACTCCACCCCCTCACTCACAAACTAAAATCAAAATTCCACACAATTCCAACGCTCTGCAGCAACATCCAGTCCAGGTTTCGCCCACTGACCCTCCCAGTTGCTATCCTGATCTCAAATTCTCAAGAGCCCCATGTTTGGAAACAAAAGATACAGCAGGGCAGGTTTGAATCATCCCTTGCAATCACTTTTAGCCTGTTTTTCAATGTGCTGGAAGACTCAGGGTCAGCAGGACACAGGACATGGCCTGAGAGGGACAAGCAGTGAAGACTGATCCAGACATCCCAGGGCATTTTGGGAAGTTCTGTCCAAGGTAAGGCAAATGCACCTTTATAAACACTTAAATATTATCATTTTGCTGCTGTTCTGCACTGACTGTGAGCAGGATCCATTTCTCCCACCTCTGGACCTGGGAAATGCTGCAGGCAGATGCACCATGGCCAATCTTCCTTTGCAGAGCAAAGGCAGAATCACAGAATCATGGAATGGTTTGGGTCAGAAGGGACCTTAAAAAGCATTTAGTTCCAACCCCCCTGCTATAGGTAGAGACACCTCCCACCCAGGGCACCACTCTCCTTCTTCTAAACCCTGGAGTGCATGCAAATGTTGATCAAATCCTTTAAGCTGTGCATTTTGAACCAAAAAAAATTGCCTTTCTTTTTCAAAACTTGGGCATAGCAGGTAATTACAGCATGACAAACACTGTTCACAGGGTGTGTGTGTGTGTGTTTTTATTTATTTAAAGAGCCCTGTTCACATCACTAAATGGCACTATCCAAATCCTAGCAGAACCTCTGCCCCAAAAGGGTAAAAAATGTAAAAAAAAGAGGGAGGAAAGAGATGTAAAACATCAAAAGGGAAGGAGCTGTACCTTCTTCCAGCTCAAGCCCAGCAGATTTTCAAGGTCCCAGGCACTCCCAGATCTCTGTGTGTGTTTACTTCAAGCTCCTCAGTTCCTCCACACAGATCTGCCCCAACACTTCTATTTGAGTTTAAGTGAATCTGTATAAACCTGCTCCTCCTTAGTTTAAATAAAACATAATGACCCTGATTTAAACACAAACAAGGAGACAGATGAAAAGTAATGAGGTGATAGGACTGTAATGAGTTGATGATGTTCTTTAGCTGAGTTGGGGTGATGGCACAGAACATGATCTCTTCCTGCCCTGATGGGGAGGGGAAAGGCATCAGTGAAACCTCAAGAGTTTTATGCATGGTTGGAGCAGGTCCAGCCATCCTTAATAGCTCATGAGGTGTCAGCCCCCAGCCTTACCACCACCAAAAGGTGCCCCTTGAGCTGACCCACCCCATCCCTGCATCCCATTCAAACTGTTCTCAAACTTCTCAGCAACATCCACAAGTCACCTTTGGAGACATTAGGAGAGAAGAGCTCACCTGGAGAGGGAAAATGCAGGGCAGGTGGAACCCTCAGTCTAATGGCATTTCCCAGCATGTCACTGGGGAGAAACCTCTCTTTGCTTCCTAGGTGGTTAAAATCCTGCTGTACGTGAGAAGCTTCAGTCCAGCCTAAACTTTGGGGAAAGGCACATGTTTTCTTTATCTCTGGATGTCACTGGACAGATTAGATGAGATATATTTATCTAGACAGCCATCTGTGTTGCTGCAAAGATATGTCTACAGAATTCCATGGGTTGAGATCATCCCATGCTGAGTTTTGCATCCCAGTAAGAAACGATCCTTCATTTTGGCGGTTGACATGTTTTCAATGAGTAATTTGGACTCAAGTGTTGGGTGTTTGGACGTCATTTTTTTTAATTCCTGTTAAAAAAGCTGTAAAGAGTTTGTTGGGTGGGTTATTTTATGCAAAACCATCTTTATGCGTATTTTCCTGGTGCAGTATTTGTTCCTGTTTTCTTGTGTTTTCCAGTTTGCTTTTTCCCAGCAGGGTCAAAAACCCAGCTCAGGGAAGGAGGGCGAAATCTTAAGGAAAGAAGGGAATGCATGAAAGAAATAAAGAAGATAAAAAAATGTGTCATTTCCTGCAATGATTGTCAAGGAAAATAAAGGAATAAATATGCTATAATATTTTTTGTTCACTCTCATACCCAGTGTATCCACAGATCTCCCGAGCTCTGACAGCACCAGTTAAATCACCCCACTGTCCACTTGGACTGCCCTTTAAAATAACTTTTTTGCTTTTTCTTTAAGAAAGAAAAGTTGAAAAATCATGGATAAACACACTCCAAGGAAATATTTCCTGTGTACAGTAGCAAGAAGCTGAGGGAGAGCCCCTGCTCCACTCTGGGGTCAGTCCCCATTGCAATGTATGGAGGCAGGTCACTGGGAGGAGAGCAGTGTAAACAGGATCTGCTTTTATCAGTGGGAAAAAAAAAACCGAATCCCGTTTGAATTAGCCAGAAATATGTGCCTATATGTTATAGTCACAGGCTGCTGTGTCCAAGTGCTGCTGCAGGGTTCACTCAGGCGTGGAGCTGCTGATCACACGCTGTCCCCGAATGCAAGCCCCTGGCTGTCCCCTCTGCTTTGAGAAGGAGCCCGTGAGTGGCAGCACGTGCCTGCACCCCGAGCAGGATGCCTGGACTGAGCTGTCAGGACCGAGCTTTAGCATGGGAAGGATGCTTGCCGCAAGCCCTGGATGTGGGGCAACAAAGGGAACCTGCCAGCCTGGCAAGACACCCTCCTGGTCGGATGCTGGGGCTGAGGGACACCTGACAGCCTGGCAGGACATCCTTCTGATGGGATGCTGGGGCTCGGGGGGGACATATCAGCCGTGCAGAGAATTCTAGCGGGATTATCTGTCTGGGGGGTACATGCCAGTCTGGCAAGGCATCCTTCTGGTGGGATGCTGGGGTGGTATGCCAGTCTGGCAGGGAATTCTCCTGGTGGGATGCAGGGGGGAGACAGGGACACGCCAGCCACACAGGATATCCTCCTGGTGGAATTCTAGAGCTGCGAGGGACATTCTAGATAGGAAGGACGTCCCTTCTGGTGGGATGCTGGGGGGATATGCCAGCCTGGCAGGGCATCCTTCTAGTGGGATGCTTTTCCTGGGGGTCCTGCCAGCCCTGCAGGGCATCCTTCTGGTGGGATGCTGGGACTGAGCGGGGCATGCCAAACTGTTAGCGCATCCTCCTGGTGGAATACTNTCCATCAGCTCCCCTCTCCCCGCCGGCTCTGCTGCCGCTTTCAACCTGCCCCGCGCTCGCCTGTCCTGCAAAGCAGCGCTGCTGCCGCCCCCTCCTCCTCCTCCTTCCCTGCCTCCTCCTCCTCCTCCCCCCGCGGCACCCGACGCGCGGGGNGGATATCCTCCTGGTGGAATTCTAGAGCTGCGAGGGACATTCTAGATAGGAAGGACGTCCCTTCTGGTGGGATGCTGGGGGGATATGCCAGCCTGGCAGGGCATCCTTCTAGTGGGATGCTTTTCCTGGGGGTCCTGCCAGCCCTGCAGGGCATCCTTCTGGTGGGATGCTGGGACTGAGCGGGGCATGCCAAACTGTTAGCGCATCCTCCTGGTGGAATACTTGTGCCGGGGGCCACGGCACGGTTGGTCTCCAGTGGCAAGACGCAGCCTGGGCGGTCTCCAGTGGGAAGGGACCAGCTCCAGGACCCCCGTGTCGGGAGTGGGGGGACACGGACCCGCCGGGCAAACCCTTTGCTCTGCTGCCGCCCGGCGGCGNTTCCCTGCCTCCTCCTCCTCCTCCCCCGGCGGCACCTGACGCGCGGGGCTCCCGCCCTGCCCGGTCCCGTCCCGCCCCTGTCGCCGCTCTCCGCTCGGAGCTCGAAGGGGAGCGGAGCCGCCGGCGCTGCCGCCCGAGCCCAGCGCAGCCCCCGGAGCATGAGCGGGCGGCCGGGGGGCTCCGACCGCGCTGCCCCCCCGGGCTGAGCGGGGGGAGAGCCCGCGGCGGGGCGGGGGGCAGCGCGGCCGGACGTCGTGAAGCCCTGTCTCATCCCTCCCTCCATCCTTCTCTCATCCCTCTCCCTCTCTCATCCCCTTTTCCATCTCTCCCTTCATCCCTCCCTCCATCCCTCTCTCCATCCCTCCCTCTATCCCGACAGGAGGGAGCGAGGTGCGGAGCGGGTCTTGGCGGGGTCTGCCAGCCGGGGATCATGCCGGGGGAGCTGCGCCTCGGCACCGCTTTCTCCTCGCCCTCCATGGAGCCCGGACTTTCTTTACAATGACTTTCCCTGAGCTGAGCAATGGCAGCTTGAGTGAGAACCGGACGGGACAGGGCAGCCAGAGCGCTGCCAACCGGTCCTGGGGGCTGCAGGCGGAGGAGAGCCCCGAGGGCAACGGCACCACGCTGACTTTCGCCTTGGACGTGCAGGCGGTGGGCGTCGGGGTCTTCCTGGCCGTTTTCATCCTCTCGGCTATCGTGGGGAACATCCTGGTCATCCTCTCCGTGGCTTGCAACCGGCACCTGCAGACGGTCACCAACTACTTCATTGTCAACCTGGCCATCGCCGACCTGCTGCTCAGCACCACCGTGCTGCCATTCTCGGCCACCCTGGAGGTGTTGGGCTTCTGGGTGTTCGGCCGCATCTTCTGCAACATCTGGGCAGCGGTGGACGTGCTGTGCTGCTCTGCCTCCATCATGAGCCTGTGCATCATCTCCGTGGACAGGTACATCGGCGTCAAGTACTCCCTCAAGTACCCCACGATCATGACCGAGAGGAAGGCGGGGGTTATCCTCGTGGTGGTCTGGCTCTCCTCCATGGTCATCTCCATCGGGCCCCTGCTGGGATGGAAGGAGCCACCACCACAGGATGACAGCATCTGCAGCATCACGGAGGAGCCAGGCTATGCCCTGTTCTCCTCCCTCTTCTCCTTCTACTTGCCCCTCACGGTCATCCTGGTGATGTACTTCAGGATCTACGTGGTGGCCAGGCGGACCACCCGGAGCTTGGAGGCAGGGGTCAAGAAGGAGAGGAATAAGTCCATGGAGGTGGTACTGCGCATCCACTGCCGCAGCGTGCTGGAGGAGCCTCTCTCCAGCACCCGGAGCAAGGGGCACAACTTCAGGAGCTCCCTCTCCGTGCGGCTCCTCAAGTTCTCCCGTGAGAAAAAAGCAGCCAAGACTCTCGCCATCGTCGTGGGGGTTTTCATCCTCTGCTGGTTCCCTTTCTTCTTCATCCTGCCTTTTGGTAAGTGACCCTATCCCACTCCCCCCAGCCCTGCTTCCTGTCATTGGACCCCTGGGGACCTCCTGCTTGGGACAAACTTTCAGGACACAACTCATGCATGGAGGTGAGGGATTGGTAACTGATAGGTAAATAAACCAGCCATAGATTAATTGAATTAATTAACACTTACTCAATATTTATTAACCAAAGTCATATGATCAAAGTAAATAGCAAATGAATAAAATAGCAGCATAGTAATTGCTTTCATTAATTCATTCTGCATTCAGCATTTTAAATAATGAAGTTCAGGCAAAGGAGGAAGCAGCTCTGTTTCAAACAAGCTGTAATTATGGCACAGTGGTCTCCAAACAATTTTGCTATCCTCCCTTCCTCCTAGTTTGGGAGGGGCAGCTGGATGTGCCTCCGTGGGTCCCAGCTCTGTTGGAGATGAGTGAGATTATTTGATCCCTCCAAGGAGGTGTAAGAGTCTCAAGGATAAGTCTGACTGACTTTCCAGGATGTTGTGGTCGTGCAGGGACCTGGAGCAGAACCAGGTATATCTACAAGGGTGATGATGCAAAGTGATTTCCCAAGGCTGATCCACCTCCTCCAGGAGTTGTGTCCTTAGCTCCTGGCCCTGCTGTGGTGCTTCCATCACTGAGTGCATATTTGGGGTTGTCTGATGACTTGTGCTCTAAAGTTTTGGCGAGTTGTTTGTGAAAAGGGTGCACTCTCTGCATGCAGAGGAGGCTGAGCTGGCACAACGTCCCTTCCAGCAGCAGTGGCTCTTGACATGCAGGGAAGCCAGTGCTCTTCCTCGCCACCTCTCTGGACAAGCACCCAGCTCAGGGGACCCGGTGAACCCTCTGAAGTGCTGTAGCTAAACCTGGAGGGGGGGAAATAGAGATTAAAACAACTTCTGAATGTCAGAGGCAGCCTTTGCACAGAGCTCAGCAAAGCAGAGAGGTCTGTCACTCCATCTGCCAGCTGGGACCCACGTGTCCCACAGCCCACCAGGGACTTGTGTCCCACCAGCACTGCAGGGAAACATGAAGCTTATTCTGTACCTTTTCTCAGGGATTTTCAAATCTTCCTGCTCGAGGCTGCCTCTCAATTCAGTGGAAACAGCATCGTGGCCACAGGACAGATTTGACATGCTGAGGTTTTGAGCTCCCTCCAGCACTGGGGCTGTCCCCCTAGGACAGCTGGAGCCCACGGCTGTGAGACACCCTCCAGTGGGATAATTCACCCGGATCACTGGTGCCTTGGGAGCTGAGGTGTCCCTGGAGTGCTCGATCAGGGCTGTGTGTGTCTGCTCTCACCATGCTGCTGTCTTGTACCTCTTTGCTCCAGTTTCTCTCTCTGAGTGAGAGTGTTTTCTGAGTTTATCGCTGCTCTCCACGGGGATGAAGTCACTGCTGTGGAGAGTTTTGACCCTGTGTGAGCTTTGCAGTTCATGGTACAACTCAGGCAGGGAAAAGCAAGGCTGGACTGAGCTTCTCTCTCTGCAGGACCTGAGATGAATTATCCTATCTGACCATGCCTCACTTTCCCTTTCACTGAGCAGGTACCTTGCAGGGGGTTTAGCCTGCAAACGGATAGTTTGGGAATTGTGGGGGTCAGGGAGATGCCAGTACCCAAAGGCTGAGCTCTCTGGGGAGTCCCAGTCTGATCATCCCCTCCTCAGCCAACCAGCAGGGCAAAAACCAGCTCCAAACAACATTCACACATTTACACCTTAAAATCACAGAATCTCGGAATGGTTTGGGTTAGAAAGGACCTTACAGATCATCTCATTCCAACCCTCTGTCAACCTCAAAGCTAATGAAGCTGGGAATCAGGTCCTGTTCCTCTGAGTTACTCCCAGTACTTGGAAATAGAGAAAAAAACATCAAGCAAATACTTTGCAGTAGAAAATAATTATTTTATTTTGTTTTGCCATATCTTGAGCTAGCTTCTCTGCTGATAGAAATCCTTACCCTTGTGCAGAAGTCAAAGGAGACACGGTGACTTCCACCAGCTAAAAATCCAAACTTCATTCTTGAAGCACCTCCCATGAACCCTCCAAGCACACAACTTGCCAAGTCCTGTATTAACACAGCTTTGATCTTCACTTCCTGCCACATTATGTGTATAATATAAACACAACTAAACTTCATTTATTTTATGACTACAAAATATGGTGCCTCTCATTTCCCCACCCTTTATTAATTGCAATTTCCTATTCAAATCTGAGAATCATTCAGTGGTATCTGGGAGGAGAACAGAAAGTTCTAATCTCAGATTTTACAGCTCAGGAGATGGGTCTGAAACTCACAGAAATCAGCCAAGTTCTCTGTAAATCCACAAGCTGAGACATGCCGAGGTGAATTCTCCTTGAAAAGAAGGTTGTAAATGGTTAAGTAGAATGGGGTTTATTTATTTGTTAGACAAAAATAGGTGAAGTAATTTGGGACCAACTGGAAATTATATTTATACACATTTTAAGTGAAAATGCAATTCTCGTGAGAAACTAAATAACTTCCTACTGAAGTGAAATGTATTGTTTCAATTTAAGAGAAAATGGGAGTTTATTAAAAAATGAGTACTCGGAGGCATTTCAAAATGAGCTGTTGCATTAAAATGAAACTAAACTATTTCTCCTGAAAATATCCAAATGTTTTGACTGTTTTTTTTTTCTCTTTGATGTGAATTTGCACAAAATCGTCCTTGGCACACGCTCTTCACTGTCATCTGATTATACTTTTTAGGGATAAGAAAATTTGTCAAGTGAGAGAAGACTCTCAGCTCTATTTAACATTCTCTGAGCACTCCAAAACTTCCACACTGGCTCCGTTGTGGATGTCTGCGAGTCTGCACAGATCTTTGCCACTCTCTGCAGAATAGTTTCCACATTAGTTACACAGGAGTAATATTTATCACATCAGGGTCGAAAAGCAGAAAGAACCAGTAATTTTAAATAGCACAGTCTGTGTCTGTGTTAAATGCTGTCAGCTGTTTCTCCGTGCTTGAATAATCTCCACTGATCCTTCCTTAAATCAGCTCAAACTCCGTGGTACCTCCACAGTCTGTTTGTCAGCTGAATAATTTAGCTCACTCTTGGGTGTGTGGTGCACGTCCCTGAGCACGGGGTGCCATCACCAAGAGTTTAAATACAATTAACAGTTTCTGTGGCTAACGAGACTCTTCAAGCAGGAGGTTGTTCAAGCAGAGATGAAATCCTCGTTCCTCATGTGAGGGTTGTGCCTTTGCTGGGTGTGCAGTGGAGCTCTACCCAACTAACTGCTCTGTCTGGGGATCCTGGGTGGTGGTGGTGGGGTTTGTGTCAGGTCTCTCTTCCCTTAGCAGGCACCTGTCAAGAGAATGGAACTGGAGGCTTTTCAGAGGTGTGGGCAAGGTGTTTAAGGCTGGTTTGTAGGACAGGACTCAACTCCCTTTGGTTGTGACAGCCCACAAAGATGATCTAAAGGCTGGAGCCCCTCTGCTGTGGAGCCAGGCTGGGAGAGCTGGGAGTGTTCACCTGGAGAAGAGAAGGCTCCAGGGAGACCTGAGAGCCTCTTTCAGTGCCTAAAGGGGACTTACAAAAAGAAGGAAGAACATCTTTTTATTTGGGCAAATAGTGAGAGGAAAAGGGGCAATGTTTTTAAACTGACAGAGAACAAGGTTAGATGGCAAGAAGAAACCTGGCACAGGTTGCCCAGTGGAGCTGTGGCTGCCCCATCCTTGAAGTGTCCAGGGCCAAGTTGGGTGGGGCTTGGAGCAACCTGGTCTTGCAGAAGGTGTCCCTGCCCTTGGCAGGGGGTGGAATGAGATGGTCTTTGAGGTCCCTTCCAATCCACAACACGACTACAAAAACATCCAGGCACCACCAGTGAACTGATGGTGTTTGCAGAAAGGTAGGTTGTATCCTAATCTGGATTTTTTAAAGTCTGATGGAAGCAAGATGACAGGGGAGAAAAAACTCAGTCTTCTGTCAGCTGTTGTTATAGACAGACAATAGACAGAGAAACTGTGTTAAGTCACACATACAGACCTAGGGAAGGGTCTGGAGCACAAGTGTGATGAGGAGTGGCTGAGGGAGCTGGAGGGGCTCACGCTGGAGAAAAGGACGCTCAGAGGGGACCTTCTCGCTCTCTGCAACTCCTGCCAAGAGGGGGGAGGCGGGGAGGGGGGGCCGGGCTCTGCTCCAGGGAACAGGGACAGGAGGAGAGGGAACGGCCTCAGGCTGGGCCAGAGGAGGTTTTGATTGAGTATATAGGGAAAAAATCTTCATGGAAAGAGTGGTTAGACACTGTATCAGGCTGCCTAGGGCAGTGGTGGAGTCCCCATCCCTGGAGGGATTTCAAAGCCATGTGGATGTGGCGCTTGGGGACATTGTTAGTGATGGCCTTGGCAGTGCTGGGGGAACAGTTGGATCTGATGATCTCAGAGGGCTTTTCCAATCTTAAAAGTTCTGTGATTCTGTAGAAGCTTCACTGTCTCTTCTGCTAATGGAAGATGTTGCTAAATTAGGTGCTGTGTTTGTCCTTGCAGTAGGGCACCTATGCAAGGTGGTCAAGGATTCCTAGGTCAAAGAACCAGAACCCCCTACACAACATTTACAGATAAGCGGTCACCTGCTTTCTCAAACTTGATCCAGGGGGCAGTAAGTAAGAGTAGGAGGAGGGATGGAGGCCTGATCCCCATCCCCTCTTCAGCTGGGAAACATGCAAAGTGAGCAGTGCAATTTGAGTCCCCAAATGGGATCATCACAGGAGGAGAATAAAAGATCTTCTCTATAACTACCCCAGAAGCATCTAAGAGGAAAGGAGCATCCCTTGGGATCAAGGCTGCACTAGCTGTTACCCAGGATGGTGACTGACACACCACAATGGCCCTTGTCTTTTAAGAAGCGTAGTCAAGTCTGGGTGAAGGGCTCCCATGTTGGTTATTCTGTGGATTTAGTTACAAATCAAGACTGGTGTGAGAGAGGTACAGCAGCACCATGGTTAGTGCCCCACAAGGATGAAGAACACAACCTCCCTTCACTCCAGTGTTCCACAAGCAGCAGGTTTCCCAGACAAGGACTGACTTAAGATATCTCTCAATATGAGCAAAACCCTCCAATATTCGTGGTCTTATGTTTGCCTTGGGTTAGTGATTTGCTGTGTTTCCAGTGAAACCTGGTGCTCATTTCCAGGTACAGTTCAGAAAACGGTGTACTGGCTTTTTGACCTTCACCCTCAAGGAAAGGCAGCTGCTACACCAACCAGGTTCAGAAAGGTCTCCTTCAAGCCAAAGCATAAATATATTTGCAGATGCTGTTTTTCACAGGGCAGGAGTCCCTTCGCAAAGCATTTTGCAGAAGATGAACTCATGGAGGCACAGCAGTGCTCAACTTCAGGAGCTTGTCACTTGTGAAACAAGTGATGGGGAAGGCATTGTAGGTAGAAGCACATTTCAGATGAGACCAAGTCTGTTCTGATAGAAATGAAGAATCTAATTCTACTCTGATATAAGAGTATTTTGCATGGTTTCCTAATAAAAAAGGGGATTTAGTCATCACTCTGTGCCTACGTGCATGGAAGTCTTCACCACCTGATGAACTCTTTCATGGTAGAATCACAGAATGGTTTGAGTTTGAAGGGACCTTAAAAAGCATCTCATTCCACCCCCTGCCATGGGCAGGGACACCTTCCACTATCCCAGGTTGCTCCAAGCCCTGTCCAAGCTGTCCTTGGACACTTCCAGGGATGGAGCAGCCACAGCTTCTCTTCCCAACCTGTGCCAGGGCCTGCCCACCCTCACAGGGAAGAATTTCTTCCTAAGATCTAGTTTAACCCTCCCTCTGTCAGTTTAAAAACATTCCCCCTTATTCTGTTACTCCATGTCCTTGTCTAAAGTCCCTTTCCAGCTCTCTTGCAGTCCCTTTAGGTACTGGAAGGTGCTCAAAGGTCTCCCCAGAGTCTTCAACATCCCCAGCTCTCCCCGCCAGTCTCCAGAGCAGAGGGGCTCCAACCTTGGAGCATCTTCATGGCCTCCTCTGGACTCACCTCAACAGGTCTATGTCTTTCTTGTGCTGGGACCCCAGGGCTGGAGGCAGCTCTGCAGGTGGGGTCTCATCTGAGGGGGCAGAGGGGGAGATTCCCCTTTCCTGACCTGCTGGTCATGCTGGTTTTGGTGCAGCCCCTCATCAACTTCAACCACATTTGAAAAAGTGCTAAAAGTCCTCAATATCAATATCAAATGGACAGATGACTAAAGGAGTGGAAACTTTTACACTCTCCCTGCCAGAAGGAAGGTTGCAGAGCAAACTCACCCTCTGGTTGCACATCAGAAAATACTCACTAAAAATCTACCATAAGACACAACCCCAGAAAAAAACCCCAAACTTCTTTAGAGTTGTTGTACATGGGTGATTTGAAAGTAGGGGGATGAAAGATAGAACATTTAATTTCTTTGATTGTCAAGGCAGTTCCTTGTATCTCCTGAAATTTAGTGAGTTCTGGTGGAAGTGGCAGAACTGACATGGAAAAAGGAATGCCAATTGCTTTGGAATAACTATTTATGGCTCAGGGCATCAGATCAAACTGGAACAAGAACAATTGGGATGAACTATTCCATCTGCCACATGTCCCCCACTGATCCTGGTTCATAGAGCCATACATTGATTAAAAACACCAGCAAAGCCATGGAGTCTCAAAAGCTCTGGTTGGATTTATTGGACATCAGCCAGCCAAGAAGCATCACAGGATGTTTCCATCAAATAGGTTCATGCCAAATTAGCATAAATTCTGGATGGATGGATGGATGGATGGATGGATGGATGGATGGATGGATGGATGGTTGGATGGATGGATGGATGGATGGATGGATGGGTGGATGGATATTCCAGCCCATCTGCCTTTCTCAGGGAAAGACCACTTGGCCCCAAACCATTCCTGAACAATTTCAAGGCTATTTTTACAGCATTGCAGTGAGGGTAAATCCATTGCTTTTCCCAGACAAATTTTCCTGTTGCTTCAGCAGCCCTCAGATGTGATTTCTGCTTCTTTTTCCCACTCAGAATGTCTGCACTAACACCAGGGCTGTGCTGCAGCCTGCCAGAATGTCAATCCTGGGAGCTGGGTTTGTCTCCAGGGAAAACACATTCACATCCTGCAGAAGGGCACAGGAGAGAGTTACAAGTAGGCACATGGATAACAAGCCTATGGGTAAATGATGTAGCTAAAGCACCACACAGTGGTGATTCCCTCAGCCAAAACTAATTAATTGGAGCCCTGATGAGGTGTGGGGTTCCTTTCCTACCCATTACCTTTGTGGAAGGACAGAGATGACAGAGGGGCTCAGTAGAGATTTTGCTGTTACAGGAAGTGCCTCATTCTGGACCTCAAATAATGATTTGGGCACCCAATTTGGAACATCTGCTTTGCCTCTGCCTGGCTAAAGTAATGCAGTGATTGGGAATAGGACCCAGATCTCCCATGACCTATGTGTGGGATTACTCTGCTCCCAAATGCACCAACAAATAAACCTATTTAAAGCCAAATGTCTTTTGAGATGGCAGAGTCTTGACGTATCTGGATGCAGTTGCTATAAGGGGTGTAGCACAAACAGGAAAAAAACAGATCTTATAAAACTTAAAACTACTGGGATTCAGTGGGCAAAATGTTATAAAACCTCACAACAGGAGTTTTGGAACCAATACAAAAATACACCACATAACCTTCAATGCATCTATATTAAGCTGAGCCTGATGGTTTTATTGTATTTGACAAAACTTTGTCCTGAATATTCTGGGAAGGAGCTTTTAATTAGCCTGATCTATCTTCACCAGTTTATATTTGGGTGAATATTTGGTCACCAATTCTGGTAATCTGGTTAACATGATGTACCAAAAAATGACCATAAGGGTGGGCTGCTCTTTGGTATGGTCATGCAAGGTGGGTGGTTGATCTCTTATTGCCAGTTTGGTTTTAATTGGTTTTGCCCCAGCATGAATTAGTTTTGTCACGTTAGCAAGTAACAGTGTCAAGGTTTCATGTGCCCTGTAGGGTTTTAATTAGAAGTTCTCATTTAGTGATTACATACAGCATTTCTGCTCAAGGCACTTTCAGAAAACGAGTGTGTTTCCTTGGGAGAGCAACCTGAATTATCTTCTGATTGATCAATCAGGAGCTTTACTTGCTGTGATTACTGTGCTGTGTTTTAGGTAGGGCCGATAGTACCTTTTAGCATTTTGGGACCCTTCTGGAGTGAAGTCCGAGTTTTTGGTGCCAAACATTAACTATGAGGTAAAGTTTTTCCATTCTGTGACTTTTAACAAGCTGAGTTTGTTCTGCCAAATGGGAGGCAGCACGAGATGGCCATGTCTGAGAAGGAGGACAGGCAAAACACAGCGTGTGGTTCCTGTCCTGAGTGTTGTGGGAACAGGCTGGAGTGTAAAAAGCTCTGACAGGACTTTGTGTCAGAGCAAAATCTTGACATTTTGCTCCACTGGGGTTGGGGGTTCTTTATGTCAGAGTTGAGCAGAAAGTTGACAAAGCTCGTTCAACATGGCCAAATTCTGCAAAGAAAGTACATTTCTGAGGTGTTGGCAAGGGTGGGAAGTTTAGCAAGACTGGAGTTTGCTTAGGAAAGGCTTTTAAGAGCAATACCCTGATGGTGTCTGATGGGCATTTCTGCTGCCCTGCAGTTCCCTGTGCTGCTCATTTCACAGAACCATCATAGAATGGTCTGGGTTGGGAGGGCCCTCAAAGACCAGCCAGTTCCACCCCATGCCATGGACAGGGACACCTTCCACTATCCCAGGTTGCTCCAAGCCCTGTCCAGCCTGGCCTTGGACACTCCCAGGGATGGAGCAGTCACAGCTTCTCTGTCCAAGATATGCCAGGGCCTGCCCACCCTCACAGGTGAGAATTTCCTCTTAATATCTAATTTAACCTCCCTTCTTTCAGATGTTGTCTCCCCGGTTAAACCATCCTTCAGACAAGCAGGAACAGGAAACTAACTGAACTGCACCTCTCAGAAGAGTGTCATTGTCATTGACAGTAGAAAGTATTTCAGGGTTTGTGTGGTTGGTGTTTGGGCAAAGGAAGGCTATAAAGAGTTTCTATCATGAAATGTAGTTAAAAATTCAGTTCTTCAACCAGTAGATATTTAGACTTCTTTAGCAATCGAAGTTGTTCCATCTCTCTATCCTTTTAACACACAACATTTCCAATTCCTCTGAGGGTGTCTAGCCTGGCAGGTACTAAGCAGGAAGTTTATTTCCATCATTCATTATGGGATAACCTGATCCTTGTGTTGAGTTGTTTCTGTGATTCCAGTGGATCAGCTTTGTTCCCTGATTAGGAGGATGTTTAGGAAACAATTCTTCATGGAAAGGGTTGTCAAGCACTGAAACAGGTTTCTCATGGAGTCACTGTCCCTGGGAGGATTTCAAAGCTGTATGGATGTGGCACTTGGGGACATGGTTTAGTGGTGGCCTTGGCAGTGCTGAAGGAATGGTTGGACTTGAAGATTTTAGAGGTCTCCCACCCTGAATGATTCCTTGATCCTGGGATTCCATGATTCTGGTTTTGCCTGCCCTGCTTTCCCTGATTTGGTGCTGCATGAAACTGTCACATGGAAACAGAAGACTGTACTTGTCCCTGCACCATAATTGATGGGTGAGATTAGCCCAGGGATGGATTTACTGGAGTGGCTGGAACACGATGTGGTTTTTGAGCTGCTCCTAATGAATAGCCTTTCTCTGAGAGGGCTCGTAGCTGATGTGTTTGGAGCCAAGCCCAAGAACCACCAGCTCTGGTGGCAGAAAACCAACCACCAGCTCCATCAAGAGAGGACATTTCCTCCTCCTGGGAAGTTTCCAACCTGAGGCAATTCACAACTCAGTCATTAAAGCTCCTGAAGTGCTACTTCTATTTTTACCCCCTCCAGTAGCTGGGAAAAAAAGAAAAAAGAAAATTAAAAAAGCCATTTACAAGGGACTCCTGCTGGGAGAAATCCCTGCCCCAGACAAGTCCAAGCCTCCTTTTCTGTTGCTCACAGTGGGTACACTGATGGCATTCAGTTAAGGAAGATCAGCAGGGTACAGGGAATAGAGGTCTGGCTCCAGCCAGCTCACTCCAGCACAAATCTGCCTGAGAAGTTTGCCTGGAGCTGCAGGAACATGAGGTTCTTGGGGCCACGTGGGTTTGGGACCTGGAACCAGACCTTTCCCTCTTGTGTTCAGGACTTTGTTTATTTATCACATTTAATGGGATCTGTGTTTCCCTCAGTGAGTCAAAGGCTGGAGCAAATCACAGGGGTTATCCCATCTGATCCCCTGAAAAAAAGAACTCCTGGCTGCGTCCCCCTGCAAGGCTGTGGCAAGTTTTGGGAGGCCCAAGAGCCAGGCTGCAAACCTTCCAAAAGAGGTCCATGATGGGGGAAAAAACCAAAATATAAGGAGGCCAAAGAGATCTCCAGTTAAAGGATCAATTAAGCAAACACTGAGCATGGAACAGCTCCCACTATAAAAGAATCCTGCCCCAGACTTTGCTGGAAGGGCTGTGCCACAGTTGAGTCCAGGAGACATGGATGAGACCTTTGTGAAAGCATTTAGGTGGGAAAAAGATAAAAAAGAAACTTGTTTAAAGGGAGATTTGTATCCTAAGCCTAAAACTGATGATTTGGAGCATAGAGACAGTGAGGAATGGGAATATCTTCATGTCATGATGCTCTTTTCTTATGGCAATGATTAGGGCAACATGACCAGGAAAGGACCAGGAACTTCTGTCTCATCCCTGTCTGTTTTCCAGCTGCAAATTTTCTCAGACCAGCTTCATAAATTGCTGAGAAACAGCCCATGGGTAATCATAGGGATCATGGAGGGCACTGACCCCAGAATCCAGGGACTCAGATCCACTCTTGAGCCCCTAGGTCTCCAGATGAAGCTGTCAATGGTGTGGTTTCTTGCCCTCTCACCTGTCCCAGGCAGGGGACCTGATGCCTGTGTTCCCACCATGGATATATTCCCAGAAATGCAATTTGGAAGGGCATAGGGAACACACACACACAACCCAACAGTGATGACACCACCAGATGCTCACTGTTCTGCTTTGAGTGCAGAGAGCTTGGGTTCAGAGCAGCCTCCAGCTCTTCAGCCTCAGCCTCTGAAGCCAAGTTCTCACAGAGACACTTGTCAAACTGCACCAGAAAAGTTTCTCAGCCATGGGCTATTTCAGTTCCCAGGGTCTCTTCTGTAGGAATTATCTGTGAAGCTGTGAAGATGGGATGTGAAGTCCAGCTGGCATCCAGCCATGGGCTTGTGGGGATTTGGGGAAACAAAACAGAGTGACTTCATGTCACAGGGTTTGCTTTCTGTGTATTCCTCATTCAGAGAAGAGCATAGAATCATAGAATGGTTTGGGTAGGGAGAGACCTTAAAGACCATCTCATTCCACCCCCTGCCATGGGCAGGGACACCTTCCACCAGTCCAGGTTGCTCCAAGCCCCGTCCAACCTGGCCCTGGACACTTCCAGGGATGGGGAAGCCACAGCTTCTCTGCCCAACCTGTGCCAGGGCCTGCCCACCCTCACCATAATGAGAATGAGAAAGAAAGCAAAGCGCCGAGTTTCCCAAATATTCCACCTCTCCCCTTCTTCTGCCTTGCAAAAGCCGAGTTATTTGGGATTAAATCGTGTTGTGCTTCCCTTCCAGTGACACTTCACACAGTTACAGCACTTCAGGGCTGTTTGCAGACGGACCTACCCGAGATCCCTAATGATGCACCAGCCCATTAGTCATGTGCTTCAGCCTCTCTTGGGTGGGGGGCTATACAAACAGCAGTGTTATTTCTAGCCCTTAGGAGCTCAAATTGTGGATCCAGACGGATGTGGGAGGCAGGAGAGCACCCAGTGGCATCTGTGCTCAGACAGGCTGCAGTTTTGCCAGCATTTAGGCAAAGGGGAGGGGAATAACGGTAAAAAAACTTCTGGGAATGCCACTAAGGAGAAGGGACAAATTTAGATTACACTGGATCACCTCCTTGGCCACCACCCTTCCTCCCTGGGTCCCCTTTCCTGACTGAATATCTCCTTAAAAGTTCTTCCTTTCTCGTCCATGGCTCTGATAAGCAAGGAATGTAATGATTTCTGGTGTGCAGGTAAACAAAGAAATTAGGACCAGACTCAGAGGTGAAGATTTCTGGGTGTAGTTGTCTTTGGGCAGGTGGAAGTCTCAGCTCCTGTTACTGTCCATGCCTACAGAGCTTGATTGCTATCCAGGTTTGGATTGCAATTTCCTTCCCTCAAATATGCCCAGTTCTGGCCAAGTTCCCCTAAGGCAGATGAAGAACCATGTGGGTTTTCTGAGTGCAAAATAGGACCTAGAGAAGCTCTGTGTGCTTCTAGAGGGACTTCCAGCAACAAGGAAAGACATCGCAGGGCATTCTTCTCCAGGAGTACAAGGCACAGTGTCTTCTTTAAGATGACCTGGATTGCACTCTGCATCATTTTCCCAAAAAATTAAAAAGAAAACCAGACACCCTGGTGTGAGATGCATCTTGTAACCTGCCCACACAAACATTTCTTTCTCTATCCCATAAACTGGAGTGTAGGATGTGCCCTAAAGCTTGATATCTTGGCATGTCAATACCTTTCCCTCGTATGCACCTTTCCACAGGCTGGTTCCAAAGCTGTGTCCTGAAAGGACCTCTTTGGGTCACTACTTCCTTCTCAGATGGCCTGTGAGGAACCAGTCTGGCATCCTTCACGTCGCTGCCAAGCATTAAAGAGCACACATAATGCTTCAGGATAGGAATAATAAGAAATATATATATATAAAAGTCTTTGAAGGAAGGGCTTAATCTTTGCTGATGGGCGGAGAAAGAGAAGAAAAGTCATCTGAGTGGCTTATTGGTCTGACCTATCTGTCTCTTCTGTAGTGCCCATCACTTGGCGTGTTTATCTGGACAACTTGGACTCCACTGACTTTCGAAATAAATGGAAAACATGGAATATCAGTGGTGGGTTTGGCGACTCCATTTAGGGCATGTAGTGACAGGCAGGTCTTGGATTGTGTGGTGGTGAGCACAAAACTTGTCCCATCACAACTTTAGATCTTTGCCCACCTTCTAATGCTGAGACATCAGAACTAGCTCAGAAACACACAGCATGACATTCAAGGCCAGGTTGGACAGGGCTTGGAGCACCCTGGTCTAGTGAAAGGTGTCCCTGTCCATGGCAGGGGGTTGGAACTTGATGTCCTTTTATGTTCTTTTCCACCCAACCCATTCTGTAATTCTGTGACACACATGATGGACAGACTCTTCCTGAGATTCATTAGCAGGAAGACCCCAGGAGGCAGTGTGGCTGCTGTTCTCCTACAGAAGCATCCATGAACATCCCCCAAAGGTCAGGGGAATGAGGATGTGGGTGGTTTCATTTTCCTGCTGCAACGACAGGGCGAGGGAAAGTATTTACATTCAAAACAGAACTTTCCCAGTGTCTGTGGCTGTTGAAGTCAAAGGCAGCGAGGGAAGGGGGTTGAGTGGAGAGTGTTTCCTTTGAGGGGGGCCATCAGCCTGTCAGGATGTATTCCACATGTTCTGGAAAAGGTCTGTTCCTTCTCCCTGTGTGCTCTCACTGCACACCCATCAGCCTGCCCCTTAGAGAAACCACAGGTGATTGAATCAACAGCCTAATGTATAGAACAAAAACTATTTACTCCAAACCCAAATACTGACTGCTCAAAGCAGAACTGGGTGACTCACAGCAGGATTCTGATAAACCATTGGAGAGGAACATTACAGAAATGTGATCACATCTGCCATCCCACTACATGCAGTGGCAATCCCTCAGTGCCTTCTTCCTTCATAGCTCTTCATCTTCTTCTACCTCTTCCCATTTCTACTGCTATTTGTACCCCTGTTTGGCTCTGGTGTGAAAGTGCCACAGGCAGCTGTCACCACCTTGAGAAAGGATTGACTTCTACTGCAGATCCCCAGCTGTGATCCCCTTTAAAATCACTTGAAATTCATGTGTGTCCCAGTCCCTGAACCTCTGCTGCTGTACCTTTGGAGAGGCCCTTCTGGACCTTATTGCATCCAGTTCTTGGAAACTTCATTTTTTGCAATGGGAGCATATCAATGTCTCGCTGCAAATTACTGAGTTTTGTGTCCATGTGATCTTCCTTGTGTAGTTATATTCTTTCCTTGGCTTTCACCCTTCTGGCAAACAGCTGCTCAGAAGTGTTCTTCCCTTGTAGCCTCTCTTTGCCGCCTTGAACAAGCTAAAATTTATCCCACCTAACGAATTCCCTTTTGCCTTTATCATCTGATCCATCTGGACTTGCTCCCCTTTAGATCACTGATGGTTTGGGTGCTTTGGGAGACCAGCCTTGTGCTTTACACTCAAACTCTTGAAGATACACTAGAAAAATGAGGGTCTTGGCAAGTATTCCTTTGTTGGTAATAACCCTGATGTCCCAGCAGTCCTGACAGTCACACTTCCCACCTGGAGAAGAGATGGAGAAGACAATCACCTGGACTCTGTTGGTGGACATCCCTGTGATTGCCATGGCACAAGCTGTGCAACTTGGTGCTCTGACTGTTCATTGGCACTGGGTTTGGACTCTTCTAGGTCATGCCACAGAAATTTCCAAGGAAGAGTGTCTAAAAACCACATGGTTGCTACCTGCCATGCCTAAATTTGTGCTTAGGATTTTACCAGAGGGTTTATTTTGCAAGCTCATCTTTTCTGCTTCTGTTTTGTTTTGACTCTTCGAAGGACCCTCCTTCCAAAATCAGCTGGAAACATCTCCCCAGGTCACTGGAGCGGTCCCACCGCAAAGCCTCGAGGTCCCCATCAGCCAGTGCTAAATTGTGGATGAAGAAATGCTTCTCCACTGCCAGATGTGAGTCATCTGCCTCTCAAACTTGTGGTCACCATGGTGACTGCATCAGGCACCTCAGCAAAATGGTGTGGGAAAGTCCATTTTTCTTTCTCGCTATTTATTTCTTGACACTTCCAAACAACTTCGTCTCACCCTTCTCCTTCTCCACCCCAGGAGTGACTGCATTTCAAGTTCACAGGGGACCACAGAGACTTGTATTTTATCCCAAACTGCATCATCTCTCAGGCACATGCTGGGATTCTTGGGGTGTGCTCTGCAAGGCCAGGAGTTGGACTCAAAGACCCTGATGGGTCCCTTCTGACTCACCATATTCTATGATTTTGATGCTCTGATCAGTTCTACCACATGCATTTGAGAAAGGTGTCACAGTCCATGAGAAAGCACTTTGCTTGTGAAGAGAGAGACAAAGGGACTGAGGCAGCCATAGGTGATACCAGGACCTGGTTTCCTCACTCTTTTCCCATCAAATAGCCCATCAGGAAGGTTCTCAGGTGGACAGGCTGGGATGGAATTTAGCCTGAGCAGCACCTCTTCCATACAGGTGGTCAGGGATCATATCTCCACCTGCACTCAGCAGCCAAGAAAGAGAAAACACCTTTGCACCAGTCACAGGAGCAAAGCTGCTCAAGGTTAGAAGAACTCTTTGGATGAAAAATTTAGGAACCACTTTTCTTAACAAACCCTTGGTTTATGCTTAGCCTTGCTGTCCCATCCTTTCCCACCTCCAGTGCCAAAAATGTTCTCTGGGACCTGCCTGTCTTTGCAAGCACCTGCCAGCCCCTTGGACAAGGGGCTCTGCTTTTCTTCCTCCTCCACTTCTCATCCCAGTGGACATCTCTGTCTCTTGGTGTTAGTAAAAACCCTCCTGAGGGATCTGTCAGGCACCCAGGCAATGGTTGGGGCATTTTTAGTGGCTCTGCGAAGTAAGACACTGAATTCAGCTGTCTGCATTGGGATCACCTCTGTTGTCACCCTGATGCTTCTACTGATCCTTTTATTCAGCTTGTTTCTTTCCTTCACAAGGTTGAATCCTTCTGCCTTGAGGGACTGTTGGTCTCCCTCCCACTCTGAATGTCTCTTTTAACCAACTCTGCTGGAGTTAGGCTAGTCACTCAGGAAAGTTCCATCACCAGCAAGTATTCCCTTGATTTCATCCTCTCCAAGGTATCCTTATTGCATGTTGCTGCATTTCATTCCCTACACAAAACAGAAACACTGTGGTAGGTTTTGACAAGTAGACTGGAGTTTGGGTCCTGCAGAAACCACCAAGGCTGACAGCAGTGCTAAGCTGTGCCTCTATTCCCCCAAATAGTGGTGAGGAGTGAAAAACATCCCACTAAACAGATGTTTCCATTAAATTTGGGAATGTCTGCAAAACCACACAGAGAAGGCCTACAAATGAAAAGCAAACTGAGCTGTTTATTGCCATTAACAAACAGGAAAAAACCCAAACAAACAGCAAAACAACAGAGAATGCAAGAATGTGATCATTTGGGAACAATTCATTATTTGTTATTCCAGCTAATAAAATCTATTTGGACTGCAGTTCCATCCAGGACCATGCGTGTAGCAGCTGGAATTCCCATGGCAAAATTGTAATTCCTCACTCTAAAGACTTTATTGCCTTGGGTTTGTGAGTTTAACTGTGCAAATTGTTGACCTCTGGGCACCATTAGGTTGTGGGACTACCACAAGTGGTCCATAGCAGAAGCACAGACGAATATCAAGCATTAAAATGTGTATGTTTTCATTGAAAAGTTGGATAATGATGTTATGGAATCACCCAAGGGAGATCCAGAAGGCTGATAATGGTCCTTTATCAGCAGATTTAAGATCTAGTGTGGGACAGGGTTGGGTCAACAAAAGAAAATTAAATTCTCTCTGTCAAATTAACCCACAGTGTCCTATTTCCTCTTTAGTTTTGATTATATTTGGTTTATAAACTGAAATATAAGAAAATTGTAACACAAACTACTTTGGCATGTGTTGTTCCTCCCTACCCCAAAAGAAAGTTTGGCTTAGAAAAGTTTCAGTATTGAAACTTTGCCTGTGTTTTCTCTCATGTGCGTTGGCCAAAATAATTTGATGAGTTTGCCCTACATTAAAATTTGTATTTGTCTCTTCTAATCTGTGAATGAAAGAGGCAACCAATAAATTTTTGCCCTGCTATCATCAGATGTCTTTTTTTCTGGCAGGCTGCATGAGAATGGTGTCAGCAGAGAGATCCTGGCACAGTTGGAAAGCTCTTGAGAATGTCTGTGTATAAAGTGATTAAGAGGGTTGTATAAAGAAGCAGACACTTGTTATTGCTGTGAACAGTGATCATATTTCTTGGTTGTACCAATTTTTTGGATTCGCTTTGCAGAACAAGTCCTGGGTTGAAATGCACCACTGTTGCTCTGTATATCCTGAAAGCCATTATAGGGGAGCAAGTGGCCTCTTTCCAAGGAAAAACATGGAGTGTTAACAGTGGCAGAGAGCAAGAAAGGATGTCACCTGGCCCTTAAAAATTAATCACCCTTGAGCTTATCCCAAAATCCAGGCAGGAGGGGTCACTTTGAGGTTGTTGGTCTGCAAGTTGTCAGTGCACTTGGCCATGGGAGCATCAGTGAGGGTCAGGCACCAGGTCAAGCTCAGCCACAGGGAAAAATTCTTCCCAGTGTTACCTAGAAACCCCTCTCTGGGGCTCTGGGATGGATGGTATCACCCACACCTCCTCATGTTGGCCACAGCTGAGACACCTGTGCCACAGGAGATGAGGAGCAAGGGCAGGTTCATGACCCCAGAGGTTCCCAGGCCAAGGACCAAGCCAGTCCTGACAGTCTGCAGGGCCAGCCCAGAAGTTGGACTGTTTCCTCTCTCTCAGTGGAAGCATCGAGGGATTTCTCAGTGCCAGGACATCAAAGAGGAGATTATAACCAGCTGTCTCATGGAGCTAATTGATAGCAGACCTCTTTATTCCACAGGGAGGTCTCTGAGGGAACCAAGCCAAGGGAGGGCAGAAGAATGAACAAAGGATCACGGATGTTCCAGAGTGTGAGCAGGGCAGAGACCACCTTCACCCCAGGGTCTCCTCCAGGGACCAATCTCCAACTGGTCCAGCCCCTCCTTCCCTGAGGACAGAGTCCATCAGTGGGCTCTGGACTGATTTGTCACCTGGCACCCAGGGGAGTATTTTATGTCACCCAACTTCTTTGTCTTGTTTAAGAAGCCCAGTGCAAGGGCAGGACAGGATGTCAGTACAGGCTGGGGGATGAAGGGAGAGCAGCCCTTGGGGTCCTGGCAGATGAGCATCTGGACACCACCCAGCAATGTGTGTTCAGAGCCTGGAAAGCCAACAGCATCCTGGGCACATCCCACAGTGTGACAGCAGGTTGAGGGAGGGGATTCTCCCCCTCTGTCTGCTCTGCTGAGACCCCACCTGCAGTGCTGCCACCAGCTCTGGGGTCCCAGCACAGGAAAGATGTGGAGCTGTTGGAGCATGTGCAGAGGAGGCCATGAAGGTGCTCAAAGGACTGGAGCAGCTCTTCTATGGAAACAGGCTGGGAGAGTTGGGGCTGTTCAGCCTGGAGAAAAGAAGGCTCTGGGAGGCCTTATTCCAGGCTTCCAGTACCTAAAGGGGGCTTTTGAGATGGATGGAGAGAGGGGTTTTACCAGGATCTGTAGTGACAGGACAGGGAGCAACAGTTTTAAACTAAAATAAAGTAGGTTTAGATTGGGCTTAAGAACAAATGTTTTATGCAATTATGGTGGTGAGGCCCTGGCACAGGTTGGGCAGAGAAGCTGCGGCTGCCCCATCCCTGGAAGTGTCCAAGGCCAGGTTGGATGGGGCTTGGAGCAACCTGGGCTGGTGGAAGGTGTCCCTGTCCTTGGCAGGGAGTTGGAACTTGAAGGTTCCTTCCAACCGAATGCATGCCATGATTCCATGGTGTTGTGTCACCCCAGGGACTGGGAATCATCTGGAAACTGTGGCTTAGAGAAGCAGCCATGATCCATTGCTGCCTCCTCCACAGGGTCAGGGTAGGAGATTCTGCAACTCAGCAGAATTCCTCCATGCTTTGATTCTGCAGAGAACCAAAAGTTACCTTATTAGATCAAATGGGAATTTCCCCCTGAGGACAATCTGTAACTCAGTGATCATTTGTCAGGGCAGGTTTTAATCTTCTTCAGTAACTGGAAGGACTTTCTTCTAACAGAAAGTGAAATTGCATGAGTAGAAGCATTTTGTCCTCCATTCTCATGAGAGATCAAAAGAATAAGAGACTCTATTTCGCATTGCTTGCATCACTTCTGTACTTCCAAATCAGCAGCTGAACTTGGTGCCCCATCCAGCACGGCTGGAGATGGAAGTGTTGGAAGGGATGAAGTGGGGATTGCAGGGCTGATATGCCTGGTGGCATCCAGGCTGCTGTAAAGCACAAACGTTGTCCTGCAGACCTGCCTGTATTTGCGTTTTCAAACCTGAAAAATGGCTATTCCAGGTACAAGATTGGCAGTTTAACTGCCTGCAGGTGATTGATTGCAATTAAATTGCTGGGAAATGGTGCATTACACGTGTGAAGAAGTGAGAAAAAGAAAAGATCATTTAGTCAGAGGTTAAAATGGGAATGGAGAACAGATCTATCTGTACAACCTCTCCCCTTCTCCTTCAGTGATGCAGTTATCCCAGAAGGTCCTGTGCTCTCCAGTGTCAATCCAGAGCAATTAATGCAAATTGGTCACATATGACCTTCTTGTTGTAATATTTGGGGCATGTGCTTGGCCTCCTGCTCACCTGCAAAGCACTTGCCATTCTCCTGGGTGCAGTGGCCCAGAGTGAAACATTTGGGCAGACACTGAATTTACAAGATTCCCAAGTATCTGGTGAGGGTGCTGGCCAGCAAGGGAGGGTTTCCTTGGGAAACGCCAGTTGGAAAACCGAGTGGAAATGTCCCAGGTTTAGCAGCCTCCACTTCAATCACTGCTTGTGGCTCCAGGGCAGCCCATCCATGCCAAGTTTCCGTGGCTTTCTTGCCATGCAACCATCAGAGTGAAACCTTGGCAGCTCTGTGCTAACCCAGGGCTGACTTCTGGATCCAACACAAGTAACCTGGAAGCCCTGAGCATTCTGGCTCCAGAAAGGATCTTCCCCTGCTTCAAGGCTTTCTGCTTCAAGTATGTTAATTTGAGGGACTTCAAGACATTCCAGATTCATAAATTCCAAAGATTGCAGGACTTCCAGTTCCTGAATTCCTGTCCAGGGAAAGCCCAGAGAATGTAGCTGGCCAAGGACTTTGCTTCTTCTGTGCCCTGTGGCTGGGGAAGCTTGAGAAAGGGAGGAGGGGAGAGTGCCCCACACTGCAGACCCACCTAGGGGTGGATGACTGTTGGCATGGTTGTCTCCAGGGATTAACAAGTGTTTCCACATCAGCTGGTAGTTGTCAGGTTTCCAGGGATACATCCCATTTAGACATCCCTATGCACCAGAGGTTCCTAAAATTCATTTTTTAAAATTTATTGTTCCTTGGAAATTTTCATTAATTTTTATTGTTTTTTGGGGGTTGGGTTTTTTTAAGAAAACAAATATCAAACACTGAAATTTCCCACAAACCAAGCATGTGGATTTCCAGATAACTCTGGTCCTGAGCATGGAATGGCATGTTCTGCAAAACCCAAGTCTTAACAATTCCATCTTGTGCCATTAAAATCCTGGGGATTTGCGCCACTGACTTTGTGGAATTGTAGATGATTTGGGATGGGAATTGTTTTAAGAGTTGTTCTTGTCCCTCCCTTGACCTCAGGTCAGAGGAAATAGATCTGGCCTATAAAATGAGCATGTAGTGGAGTATTTCCATTCCATGGGAATGTCTGGTTGACCTGGTGTTATGAAACTGGTTCCTGTGTGCAAATCTGCTTTTGCTGCTTCATGTAACTCAGGCAGAATCTGCATCACTACAAGTCAGTTCTGTGTGGGTCATCACTGAGGACAAAGCTTTTCCACCCAACAGCAGTGCAAGTATGAACTGTGTGATATAAATTCACCCTAAATCCCATTCCTGATTAACAGCTTCAGCCTTTGCTGCCTTGCCTCCTCTTTCCCAACAGCCCCGTTGCCCCAGTTTTGCAAATGGTTTTCTTTATCCTAGGACTTCCCTACACACATCCTCACCCTTCCCTAAAGTTGAGCTGATTGTTTTAGGATGTGAGTTGGCTGAGACTATGGTTTTCCAGCAGATGCTCCCAAGCACCATAGTTTTCAAAGGAGTACAGATTATCTCATGTGTAGGCTGAATGCTTGAACCCATGGTACATGTTACTCACAAGTAATTGTTTACCTGATTGATTCTGGCTTTGGTTTTGGTGCAGCTGAATGCTGTCACTTGTTAAAAACATTGCTTTGTTCTTGGAATGCTGGAATTTTGCCACCCTCAACCACTGCAACTTTTGCTGTGGTTTGCTTGATTTAGTGACTTAGAAAAAGCTCCAAATTTCTGACCAGACACTTGGAATCCAATGGGAGAGATGGGCACCATCACCATGCTCTGCTTTTTGCACAGAAAACCTGCTTGACCATGTTTTCAGTAGTGGGTGGACCAGATACCTCCAGAGGTAACACTCTTTCTGTGTCTCTGAAGTCAGATCCAACTGGAAAACCATATAAATAAGTGAAGTTATAATTGATCCAGTTTGTTACACATCGGTCACTCCACTCTCAGCATGTTATGTCCATATCAATAGATTGCTGATGCCCATCCACGTCTCAAAATTACAGAGAAGTCCATGGAATACATGGGGAGTCCCCAGCTGGTGAAACCAGCTGGCAGATGACAGCCTTCATCTCGGCCAGTGAACCCTCTCAGCCTTCAAAACAGGGTGGCTGTTGGGAGTTGTGGCTGTTGTGCAAGCAGCTGTTGGGAATGGGGCTTGGGAGGTTCCTCTCCCACCTCACCCACCCCATGCCTTGTGCTGGTTCCACAAGCCAAAGTTATTCCCTTGTGCTTTTATGGGGGTGTTTATTCCAGTGGTGGAGATGTTCAAAGGCAAGACTCCAGCTGACAAGAAATGTGCAGCTGGGGAAAACTGGCTTGGCAATAATGTTCCAGGAGATAAGAGCACATGCCCAGGGATTTATATGGCTGGTAGGTACCTAAACTCTCATTCCCCTGCATGGGATGTCTTGCTGTTTTCATTAAAGATGTACTAGGAGTCCCAGCTAGATCCAGTTTCTACTCCAGGAAGAGGCAGGTCCTGTGTCACAGTTTCCAGCCCCATGTGGAAGTTTGGAATGCCCTGTCTCATGCCAAGCAGCACAAGGCACCTCTGCATGTGCTCTGGAACTGCGCCTTTCACCCACATGCAGATAACTAAATGTAGGTGTCAATTTGTGAGATGAATCCTACCCTTGATGTCCCCAATACTCTGGGTCCCAGCTGTTTCTGGCTCATTGAAATCAGCTCTTATTACTCCTCTGTGTCCTTCAATGGGATTTCCTCCTTTTAAAATGGTTTATTTCAGTTCAACCATGAAGATTAACAAAGTCTATTGTTATGCAAATATTTTGTCCACTCTCCATATCATTGCCTGTATTTATTCCAGTAACTCCCCGTTCAAGTGAGCCTTGATTTCAGGTGTGTACTTAGGCAGACATGGAACCTACCCTGATTTTAAATGGATGTGCCACTATCAAGGAAAAACTCTGAGCTGGCATTCCCATTTCTTTACTGAATCAGGACTCAGCTGTGCCAATCTTTTCATCTGTCAGTGTTTTTCCCTGTGGATGGGTAAGGGCACATCTGCTGAATAGTTTTCAGCTTTGCTTTCCAGAAGAGACTTTGCTTGGATCCAGGATCAGTCCAGGCTCTACTCCATGCCTGGCGAGAGCTCTTTCTTTTCCACTCAGACATGGACTTACTGGTATTAGGCAGGTGATGTTCTGTAGCTGCTTTTAAGAAGTATTAAAGAGGTTCTCAGACCAGGGCAAACACGACTGAGCTAATCTGAGCTTTCAAGCTTGGACAACAGTAGAAAAAAAATAATTCACCTGGAAAAACTCATCCCTAGAAAATAGCAATTGGGCAGGTTCATGGCTGTGTGCAGTTTGGAACCAAATAAGCACTGCTCTCATGGAAAATGGATCTGTGGAGTGGAGTGATTCAGGCCTTCCAAGTGTGACAGGAGGATCCAAAAACACAGAGGTGCTCGGGAAAGCATCAGCTCCAGATGTCCGAGGTAAAGGCAGAAGTTCTCAGCTTCATGTACTGCCTGTGGTTTGGCCCCTCTGTGCAGGATTTGCATCACTACAAGTCAGTTCTGTGTGGGTCATCACTGAGGACAAAGCTCTTCCACCCAACAGCAGTGCAAGTATGAACTGTGTGATATAAATTCACCCTAAATCCCATTCCTGATTAACAGCTTCAGCCCAAACACCTTTTTCCTCACCCCAACACGCACAAAGGTACATCCTGATTTTAAGAACTTGGTTCACTTAGAAAAGCAATATTTTTCTAAACAAAAAAATAGTTTCCTGGCTGCAAACAGTAATTACTGTCCCATTCTCTGCTACCTTGGGTCATGTCCTCTGGAATTCAGAGATTCTGTGTGGCCTGGTGCATAATTAGGAGGCAGCATCCATTGGCATATACAGCTGGAAGAGCTGAGATCAGGGCACTAACCCTCTTTCCTCTGGAGACAAATGCCAGGAGGTCACTCTGTGTGTCATCAGGCTTATCCCCTCCAAGGTACACTGGGAATAAACTGCACTTATTAAGGCACTCCCCAGCAGTGGTGGCTTGGAGGCAGCAGAGATACATGGCCAGGCCAGGCTCTGCAAAGCCTCTTAGATCTGCCACTGCCTCCTCAGCTTAACAGTGTGGGTGTGTGGTTTCTCACAGCCTCATGTATCCCCTTTCCAGCCATCCAGGATGAATCCAGCTCTGCATTTCCAGCTGGAGAGCTGGCACTGAGGAATATATGCTTGTTAGCCTGCAGTGTTTTTCAAGATATTTGCTGAAGAAGAGCCACGTCTTTCTCTCATAGTCTTCTACTGACATGCACAAGGACATCAGAGTCTCAGGTCTCAGGCACTGCTCTTCCCCAGTCACAGTCAGGCTTTCAGCCTCTCTCTTTTATATCACATAAAGTATCTGGCCAACTCACAATCATTTTTATTTTATTTTATTACTTATTTGGTATTAATTTTATTTCAGAAAGTGGACCAGCTCTAGCTCCTCAGTCTGACTGAGGAGAGCAGTCAGGTTTTGAAAGGACCATCCCTCAAGGATTTCCCTCAGCACCTTGCAGGGAGAGGTCAAGGTGACATCCACCCTGAGTCACAGAGGAGAGTGGCTCCATCCTCTCTGGGTCAGCAGGAGGGAAGTGGACCCCTCAAAAGTAGAAACAAGGTGGTGATCACTGAAATCACACCAGCTGGTGGGAGAAAATAATATTCCAGATGCTTCTGTGCTACAGGCGTGGGATTTGAGAACTTCTTATGAGAAAACCCAAATCACCCACAAGGTATCTGACAGCTGGAGTCAAAGGATTGGGATGAGGGGAGAAAGCCACAGTAACAATGTCCCTTTGCATGGATCTATGTGTGTAGGCAGGGAAGGGTCAGGTGCACTCACCCTGAGAGATGTTTGAGGACAGTCTCCTTGCTTTCTCTCTGGTTTATCTTCATGGGGCTGATATAACCTCCTTGAGGGAAAACACAAAAGCTTAGGAAAAAGCCAAGGAAATAAGGTGGCAACACCCTAGGGAGAGGAATCAAGGAGGGAATGGAGAAACAAGGCAGTGACCTACCCACCAACAGGAGGAGAAGCAATGCCAGGTGATGGGAGGCCAGGATGAAAAACCTCCCAGCTCCTGGTGCTGATACTTGTGGGACTCCAGTGCCACTGAGCTGCTGGCAGAGTTTGCCAAGTGCTTGCAGGCAGGGCTGCCCTGGGTTTGATTTTCCTCATTTGAGCATAGCCAGGGACAAGTGTGTGTCCTTTGGCACCTGTCCCTGTAAGAGTGAGACCACCACAGGGATGAAAGCACAGGAGTCACTGGTAGATGCCATTTGCTTGCCCTGAAAGAGAACAGGGAGTGTTTTGATGGGGATCTTCAGGCAGTCTTCCCAGAGAAAGCATTAGGTGTTAGAAGGAGAAGGGAGATAGTTATTTATAATAAGCCATTTTGGTTTTTGAGGGGTTTTACTTCTTTTGATCTTGGTTATGCATATTCTGCTGATTTTACAGGGGAAAGCTCACAGATCAGACAAAGGCATGTTGTTAGAAAAGCTCCTTTTTGTGGAGTCTTACATCAATACATCTGCTCTTCCAGCAACTCCAGGGGTTCTTAGAACCACTCCCAGGTGGGCTGTGTGCCCCACAAATACAAGGCAGTATTAGCAGGCAGACAGCAAGCAGCACAAGGACACCCAAGGCTGCCCCCACCAGCTGTCCCCAGAGCTGCAAAACAGCTTTAGCATGTCACAGAGTCACGATGGAATGGTTTGGGTAGAAAGGGACCTTAAAGATCATGCAGTTCCCCCCCCTGCCATGGGCAGGGACACCTCCCACCAGCCCAGGTTGCTCCAAGCCCTGTCCGACCTGGCCTGGGACACTCCCAGGGATGGGGCAGCCACAGCTTCTCTGGGCAAGCTGTTTCAGCATCTCACCTTCCTCAGAGGGAAGAATTTCCTTCTGATTTCTAATCTACCCTCAACGTCACAGCCTGATTTCCTCAACAGCATAAAAAAAAAAAAGGCAGCTTTAATGATGCTGAGGCATAAATGACTGTTCACAGCTGGCTCAGGGCTCTGCTCGTGGCATCCACAGGGTCATTGAAGACCTTGGCATCTGTGTCAGCAAGAAGCAGCAGCTTGCTTTGAGAGGAAGGGCCCAGGAAACCCTCTGTGGTGCTTATTTCTTCCCAGCTTTGTTTGCTCTGGGTAATTACTGACGCAGCAAAGGATATTAGCTCTGAATGTGAGAGTGCAGGGGGACCCAGTGCTCTGAAATATCAACACTGTAGTTCTCTGTAGTTAATTAAATGTTGACATGGTCCCCAACAAGCAAAACCTTCATTATGCTCGAATTAAACCCCTTGACACAGATGTTTGAATCATTGTCAGTCCCCCTAATTGCCATCAAATGCATAGAAATGCAGACATGTGTGTCAAACCCAGGGAAAGAACTTACAGCAGGGAATAAAGGTCACTGCCATTGCTAATTAAAGCAGTTCTGGAGCAGACCAGCTGATTTTGAAATAGTTCTTGCCCTTCTCATGTCTGAAGACACAGGATAATTTTTACAACTCTTCTACATTCAAGACCTACTGCATTTTGGAAAGGAGTTTGCAAGGCTGGAAGGGACTGCTCTGAGGATCTGCTGTGATTTACGGACACCTACAACCCCAAGCACCTCATTCAAGAATTTCTTCGACTCTCCCATTACTCAAAACCTTTTTTTTCCTTAGAGAGACACTCAGCATTAACTCAGGACTACAAATAATGGAGAGCCCTTGCCTCTAATGATGCTTTTCCCGGTTGTTTTATATCCTTGCTATTACAAATGATGGCTTGCTTTCCAGAGTAAATTTATCTGCCTATGACTTCAAGCCATTAAATTTCCCCCCATTCTTGTCCAGATTAGAGATATGTTTGCTGTCAGAAACAGCTTCCCCTGTCTTCCACTGCAATGCGTGAGCAAGTTGCTTCAATTTCTCCTGGATAATGTAAATAGGTCAAGACCCTTTAATCTCATGGTCTGAGTTTTCCAGACCTTTGTGTTGCCATGTAGAGCTCCTCAGAGCATTTTCTGTCTCCCTGGCTTCTTTTCTGCACTGTGGGCACCAAAAAGGGACGTGATTTTCCATATGAGCAATCTCCATTTTTCAGTCTTCCTTGATCTGGTTCATCTGTTCCCATTCCTGGCTTTTTTATGATCTGAGCATGAGTTATTATTATTAATTCTCCATGACATGTTGCTCCTAGGTGGATCATACATGTCTTTTTGCCAACATCCTTGACAGTCATTCAGTGAGGGGGGTGACTGTAAGAGCAAGTCACCAACTTGTTCATGGAAGGAAAAATATTCCTCCAAGGAACCATTTCACCAAAATATTCCCACATGCTGCTGTTCAGGGTGAGCACAAATACTGACCCAGAACTGACATTATTGACAATGTATGCAGCACTAAGATTGATACTGGAAACACTTATGTTCAGAAGATAATTTCGTGTTAATGCCCATGACTTTAATGAGAGTTCAGTTTGGAACTGCCTTTAAAATCTGTGCCATGACCTTTATGTCAGGGATCATCACATGGTACAAGACATCTGTCTTCAGTTACAAGCAAGTTGATGGTATTGAAGAGCCTGTCACTGGTGTTGCCTGAGACAGATGGTTTGAGTTGCCAAGGAAATTGCTCTTTTTGGTGTTTTCAATATCCAGAGGCAATTTGTAGGGGATCTGCATTGAGGGCAAGCTCTGTCCTGCCTCACAGCAAGTGTGGAGTCTCCTTAACCAGCCATAAATTCACTGTACAAGGACAAGACTGAACAACTCTGCTTGAAGACCTGCTGGCCAAGACATCCTGGGGACCTCCCATGAGCTCCCCGTTGGACCCCCAGGCTCCCCCTCTTCAGACAGCCCAGCTGGTGGAACTGCACAGGCAAACCAAGTCATACAGGGCATGTTCTTTAGACCCCTTGACATGAGAAGCCGTCAAAGTGCCCTAAGAGAGAGGTGGCAAGTCAGAAACTAGCTGGTAATGATGGAAGAAGAGAGGATAATAATTTCCTGGGGTGATTCCTTTCTTGATAGGGACTGTTCACAAAAGCAGCACTTTTACAAGGAGAGGTGCAAAGTCCTCTTAAGGTCACTTTCCTGGAATGAGAAATAAATATGCAAAATTAGCATATCCAAAAGCTAATTAAGAGTCAAGGCCATATCAAGGCAGGGAGTGCACCCCAGATCCCATTACTTCCAAGCACTGAGTGAAGAGCACAGGAGGCAAAGAGACTTGTTTATCTAATGAAAAGGCAAAAGGCAGCCAGATATCTCCTAGGAGGTACTCAAATGGCCATGAAAATTGAATGCAAATCTTCATCTTTTCCCTTCAGGATCAGAGATTAAAAAAGAACTAGAGGTAGGGCTGAGATGGAGCAGGAAAGATGTCAGTGGAGAATGAGCCTCATCACCATAATGAGGCACTTTGAGACACTCATCTCTCCTCAGTAGAGATCCTGTTGCCCTGTGCAGGCATTTAAACCAGGCAATGTAGCATGTTTTTTGCATTCTCTCCCCTGAAATGCCTGCTTAAAACTCCATGTGGCGGTAAATCTTAAACAAAACCACCTCGATATGATGGTTGGTCTGCGTCTACCTTTCTTGGACCTTCCCAGCACTGTCTTTCTGCTTGTCCCAGACTCAATTCTATCGATAAGTCAACCAGGCAGGCAGTTTTTGCCTCTTGTGTTGTTTTACCTTCTATGCAGCCATGACATCCAGGTGGATTGCTCAGGTAACAAAAAATACTGATAGTCCAGGTTTTCTGGGCTTGTCATCCCTCCCCACTGTCAGGTCCTGACATCATTGCACATGATTAAGTTTGGTGTCCCCATCATCAATCACAGAATCATTTAGGTTGGAAAAGACCTCCAAGATCATTGAATCCAACCTTCAACCAAAAGATCAGAGTAATGGGGAGTAATAGGAGTCCTGCACAGGCAACCAGTGCAGCATTAAACAGGAGACTTTATCCCTTCAAGTTAAGGGCTTCAGGAACTGTTGGGAGTGATGAGGATGTCGTTATCTCACCATTCCTGTTATATTTTTGGAGCCCTGTTTCACTGGCCCATTGTTTTCTGAGAGGGGGGAAATGTCTCTTTTTGAAGTGCAATGATTTTAGAGCTTCATATCAGCTGAAAAATGGCTGGGGTGAGACAAACCAACTCTTTGCTATCTCCCCTGAATAGTTCCAGGTTGGGGGAGAAAACAGAAATATGTTTGGTGGGGTTTTTTTAAATTTCCTTCATAATGCAGGAAAAAAACATAAAGAAAGAGACGGCAAGGAATGAGAAACTGGATTTTTCCATGTAAGCTAAAGCCAAAAGGGCTGTGCCTTGGAGCTGAGTGCGGAAATAGGGCAGGCGTTGGAGGATTTTCCCCTCCAAGCCTTAAAAGAAATCAGCAGTTGGCTGGTTGGTCTTTAGTGGCCCCTCCTGAGCCTGCAAATCCGGTCACAATTTTTCATCAGAGATGAAAATATCCACCTCCCCCCATCCTTTCTTCCCCACCCTTTCCTCCGTGACGCCACAGCGCCCGTGCCCGGTGGTGTCAGGATCCCTGAGAGCCAGCGAGGCTGGCAGGGGGGCACAGCTGCAGTGCCAGGCTCTGCGGCCAGTGACGTGCTGTCTGCCCAGTTCTGAGATAAACAGAAAGTCCTTGGGACTGGCACAGTGGAAATGCACTGAGGAAGCTCCCACGCTTCCCCTTGATAGTGTGCTTTCCAAAGGAACATCCCACCATGGGCAAGTCCTCCAGGCTGGGGGCCACCAGCATTCCCAGCAGTTGGCCACCACACCAAATCTTCCACTGTGGCGTCTTTGCAGCTCAGAGGTGTCACTTGTGTTTGGGCCCTGGTGCTGCTCACCCTCCCGAGGTGAATTCTGCTCACCCCAAGCTGTAAATTGAAGTCTGGCCTCACGCTCTGGGTGAGGATTTTTTCTTGAGTTGGGTTGGGCCCAATGAAAAATTGCCTTTTTCCTTTGTGCAGCTCAGATCTGGCCTTGCTGTACATAAAATGCCATGTGTTCCCAGCAGGATTCAGCCCTTCCAAGGCCTACCCTGCAGCCAGATCTGATCTACATATTTACGAGCTTGTAAACAGGACGGGGCGGGTGAGTTCACATTCTTAGAAAACCAAGTGCAGAGAAAAGAACTTCGGAGTTGGAAAAACAAAGAGTAGTCTTGGGTCCGACCCAGCAATCACAGTGGTTTTTCCAAGACTTGGATGGCTTGCTTGAGAATCATTCCCCTCCATTCCTTTTCTACAGGATTTCCGAAGTTTGCTCTTTCATTCGGGCAAAAAGACACATTCCCAGTGTTTTTGAGCACAGTGAAAGAGGCAGCTTGATAGAAAAGGGACATTTCATCTTGGAGGTGAGTGGAAGGCAGGCTTCTGTTTGCAGTAGCCACTGAGGAACAGCAGTTCCTTGCAAAGAGAGGTTTAAGGAAGCTGTTGGAGATGTTGTGTAGCAGAAGCCAGTTGGAGGAGTCACCATAAAACTGAAATGCAAGAAGTAGTCTAGAACAGTAGTTCCCAAACTGTGGTCTCCAGTTCTTGAGAGTCCACAAAGGTTTGGTAAATTCTTCATGGAAAACCAGTGTAAGGGAGCCAGGCAGAAAAAAATGATGAGGATTAACAGTTTTTCATGGAATCATAGCATGCTTTGAGTTGGAAGGCACCTTCAAGGCCATCTTATTCTAACCCCCTGCCATGGGCAGGGACACCTCCCACCAGCCCAGGCTGCTCCAAGCCCTGTCCAACCTGGCCTTGGACACTTTCAGGAATGGGATAGCCACAGCTTCCTTAGGCAACTGACTCCATAGCCTCACCACCTTCTGAATAAAGAATTTCTTACTAATAATCATCTAAATATCTCCTCTTTTCATTCAGAATCATTTCCCCTTGTTCTATCACTATCTACCCATGTGAAATCAATGCCTATGGATTTTTGCCCAGGAGACATTCTGCCTGTGGTTTATCCCCACTGAGATGGTGCAATTCAGCTCATCTGTAAGTTCTTCCCTTCCCTGAGGGCTGACCACCCTGGCTGTGTTACCCTGAGATGTACTCCAGGTGCCACCATGCTTAGAAGAGTTTCCCAGGCTCAGACCAGCACGACTGTCACACTCGGGATGCTCCACTTTGGAGAATGGAAAGCCATGGGAATGCTCCTCTATGAACGGCACAACAAGCTTAGCATTGCCCTGGAGGCAACCCAGCAACCCCACAAGGCTGTTGTGTCCATTCAGATCCTCAGCCAGATGGAAATTTTCTCTCTAAAGGCTGCCCCGAGTGTGTTTCCTCAGTGGAGCCATCCAGGCAAGAGTCTTGCTGCGTTCTCTGTAACATCAGCACACAAATTCCAGTCTCCTTCCTGCTCAGACAGCAAGACAAGGGCTCTTGATGTGTGAATTGGTTACCATGACTTTTTCCTTTCCTCAGGAGACTCTTTTTTTTTTCTTCATTTGCATCTGGTAAATAAGGACCTTCCTGATATCTCCCTTTGGATTTGTCAGACTGGTCAATCCTTGCTTTTTTTTTTTCTTTTTATTTATTCTAATTTTATTTACGTCCTTTTGCTGAGTCTCATGATTCTAAGATTTGTTTTAAAATCCCCTTTGGGGCTGCAGACAGGCTGTTATTTGTGAACCATTAAGGAACAGGCAGCTGGATACACATATATATTTCCCAAGCATAAAAAACACTGCAAAAATGTATTACCTTTATGGGAGTCTGTACTAAAACTGGATGTAAAAAATCCTACATCTTTATCTTCTCTTTAATTTTGTGACTAATTTCAAAGTCCATCTTCCTACTGACCCTGCTGTGATCTGCACTGTGTCCTGAATCTGCTGCCCAGCCCTCCTTGGAGGATGAACCAAGCAGCTAAAAAGGCTATTCCAGGGCAGGGGAGTGTTGAGGTGAGTTAATGGACAGCTTGGCTTGAGGGCATGGAAAGGACAATGTCTAACACCAGGCTTGGGGCCACCAGGCCCTTTATACAGTCTAGGGTGGAATTAGATGGTCTTCAAGACCTCTTCCAACCCAAATCATTCCATGATTCTCTGGTGAAAGCATTGCCTTAGCCATTTAAATGATTTTAGGCCGAGCTTGGTTTGCAGTATCCAAGCCTAGGTCTGGTTTGAAAATCTCTTTCCCTTTCTTCTGCTTAGTCCTGCCTGAGGAGAGGCCACAGAGCTCCTTTTAAAAATCAAGAAGCAGGAAAAACTCACAGAATCACAAAATACCAGGTTGGAAGGGACCTCAAGGATCATCTGGTCCAACCTGTCTTGGCAAAAGCACAGTCTAGACAAGATGTTCCAGCACCCTGTCCAGCTGAATCTTAGCAGTGCCAAACACTGGGAAATCCACCACTTCCCTGGGGAGATTATTCCAATGGCTGATTGTTGTCATGGTGAAAAATTGTGGGCAATAAGAATCCCCCCAGGGGTGACTGGCACCCATTAGCCCTCATCTTTTTCATGTGACCTGTAAAAAGTCACAACTTGTTTGTCGCTACATGGAGATAAAGACCTTCCCTCAGCCCTTTCTTCTCAAGACTTAGTAAACTCAGTTTTCCCAGCCTTTCCTCACATGGCAACTTTTCAGCGCTTGGACCACCTCTGTGGCCCCTCTCTGGACACTCTCCAACCTGTCCACATCTCTTTTACATGGTGGGGACCAAAACTGAACACAGTATTCCAGATGTGGCCTGAGCAGAGTGTGGCTACAACTTCTTTATCTCTGCTGGTGATGCCCATGTCAACGCAGGTCTTCCTGCAGGGTGGATCTCAGTTTTGAAGTGTCCACTTCCACACTCCATCAGGAAACTTCATGAGGATACACCTGATCCCATCATCCAGGTCACTTAGGAAGACATTAAGCAGCACCGGGCCCAATATTGACCCCACTTTTGACAGGTTTTGCCTGTTCGAGAAGCAGAAATTTGCCACCACTCCCTGGGTCTGCCAGGTGAGCCATTTTCTACCCATTCCACAGACCACTTTTCCAGACCATAGCACACCAGTTTGTCCTGGAGGCTGTGGGAAACCATATGAAAAGCCTTGGAGAAGTCCAGACAAACAATATGCACCCCTCAGTGCTTCTTTTGGCAGTATCCACTGTGTGCTGCTGGTACAGTTTCTCCTTCCAGACCTTGGTACCACCCCCTTTGCAGTAGCAGAGCATAATTCCTTAGTTATTCCTCTAGTTTAAGCATGACTTTCTTCTTCAGAGATCCCTTGTGAAAGATGAAAGGTGGCCATATTCCATTCAGGGCAAGGATGTTTTGTCCATGGGAGATCCAGGTCCTTGGAAGGAGAATGAAATGAATGAAATGACCTTCTGGGGATTTGCTGCTGCTGCTTTCAGCTCTGAGTCCCCAGATGAAGGGTCAGTGCCCACCTAAGAAAGATGGCATGTAATAAAATTGGGGTTCAGCCTGGAGAAGAGAAGGCTTTGGGGTAACCTATTTGTGTCCTTCCAGTACCTGAATGGAACTGACAAGGAGGATGGAGAAGGACTATTTACAAGGTCCTGGGGTGACAGGACAAGAGGGAATGGCTTCACACTGAAAGAACATAGGTTTATTATATGATAGAAAAAAATTCTTCCTTGTGAGGGTGGTAAGGCCCTGGCACAGGTTGGGCAGAGAAGCTGTGGCTGCTCCATCCCTGGGAGTGTCCAAGGCCAGGTTGGACAGGGCTTGGAGCAACCTGGGCTGGTGGAAGGTGTCCCTGCCCATGGCAGAGGGTTGGAACTGGATGACCTTTAAGTTCCTTTCCAACACAAACCATTCTGTGATTGACCATTCTTTGGGCCCCCTCAGCTGTCCGTGATCATGTCACAAAAGAACATTCCCGATGCTGTCCAGCAGAAGACAATTTGCTCAGGAGTCAAAGTAACTAATGGATGTCAGCTATGCTGTTAAAAAATTAAGAAAATAGGAAAAAAAGCCAGAATATGGTCACAACCCCCCCAAAGAAGGGCTGTAGAGCAGACCAGAGCCTGTCTTGTGCCCCATGCCGTGGCCCCGTGGTCCTACCACATACTTACTCTCTTGTGGAGCTGTGAATCTCTGGAAGAGCAGGGATGCTGTGTAAGAGCCCACCAGAGTGGATCTGCAGTCTGAAGCAGATGCCTTGCATTGCATGCCCTGTGGTGTGGCACGAGGGCATATGGAGGTTGTTAAGGGAGCAGAGCCTGCTGGGACAATGCTGGGGGGCTGCACAGGCATGTTCTTGTGTTCTTTTGGGGATTGTCTCTGGAGTGAACTGTTCCCTGGACCAAAATGATGATCTGAAGGGGCCTGGCTGGACTATGCTAAGCAAATGAGCACTGTGCACAACCCAAGAGTCAAAATTACTTGTGAGGTTTCTGTTAGGTTATAGTGTGGATGTATCTGTGTAGGTCACCACTGTCAGCCTTCGCTGGTGAAATTCTTCCAGCGATGAAAGTCCTGTTCTGCGCAGGAGAGAAACTGATGCCTGGGAAGCTCTGGCAGCTTCTCAGAGAGGATCAGGTCACCAGATGCTCATGACATTAAGGGTGAAATCCATCAGGTATCCCGGTATAACCTTGGATTCCCGTGATGTGGTTGATCATGAGCCAGGATCACCTGAAACCTGGTGTGATCCATCTTCCTAGTACAGCTTACACTTGGGATGAGATGGATCATTCCATTCTCACCATAAAATCTACCATCTAAGCCATTGGCTGTAAGAGGAGCACAAGGACCTGCTCAGATACCTAAATTAGGGGGTTCACCATAAAAGACCTACAATTCTCAGGAAATTGGATGCCTCAGAAACATCCTCATGGCAATGACTCCCACCAGTAGTCCAGATTCCTGGGATTGCTCTGAAAAAAACTCCAGTGGGAGCTTTGAGGGGAGCAAAGGGCAATTTCAGTCCAAGCCTTACTGATGTGCTGCAACTTAGGGGAAAGCTTTGGAAACGTCACTAGGACTGTACTCCTGAAGGTCAAGTTTGGGGGCTATGAATTAGACCCATAATTGATCAGGACAGGGCTCACTGCATTATCCTACTTGCTGACAGGCAAAACACACTTAGACCTCAGCGTTGAAATCCTGCTTGAGAGTGCAGGTGTTTTTCAGAGCCCTTGACACCCCCCAGGCAAATCTCTCCTGCCTTTGCAAAGATTAAACCAAGCTTCCTTAATCCACACCACAGGCTTATATCCCACCCCCTGGGAACCCCACACACCAGGCATGCACACCCCACCATGGGCATGGCCAGGGGCTCTCCAGCTATGGCCTGGGACAACACAACACTGCCTGGAGGGTCAGCACTGGGCAGGGCAGTGGTGGCTTCTCCCTGCTTTTCTTCTGGGCCAAGTCAGGGTGCAGAGCTGGAGCAGGCAGGCAATGCCTACCAACAGAGAGACACTCGGGCAGCTCATCGGGGCTTTCATTGCAAAGCTGCTGCTTATCTGGGACATTGTTTCTGGGGTCAGCTGGAAGGCTCACAGGCCTGAGGAATTCCACACGATATCCCAACGCCATCGTCCTCCAGGGAAAATGCTGTGGACACACTGTCCTCCTCCCTATGCCAAGCAGCTCTTGGATCCATCCTGGGAGGGCAGTGAACTCCCTCAGCACTCCAAGACACACCACCAGCTGCAAGGAGGTGTTAACCCTCTGAGGACACTGATACGCTTACAAAAGCCCTGTGGAGGTGCTCAATAGAGGGTGGAGGAGAGACTGGTTGGAATCTGAGGCTGCCAGTCACACACACAGGCAGAAATCCTTGCTGATGTCCATCCCATTCTCCCATAGCTTGGCAGCCACATCAGAGGGATTATCCGTCATGGGGGCCTGGGAAGGAGCTGGCAAGGAGGGATGCAGGCTGGGTAATGAGCAGAAAGGGGAAGATCATGATTACTTTGGACCAGATTTAATTAATTTACTTTGTGAGAATCAGAAAAGACAAAAAAGAAGGGAGAGGCTGAGGGTCACTTTAAATTAGATATAAGGAAGGACTTTATTATAACGGTGGTAAAACACTGGCAAAGGTTTCCCAGGAAGGTGGTAGATGCCCCATCCCTGGGAGTGTCCAAGGCCAGGTTGGAGGGGGCTTGGAGAATCTGGGATACTGGAAGGTGTCCCTGCCCGTGGCAGGGGTGTTGGACTAGATGATCTTTAATGTTCCTTCCCACCCAAACCATTGTATGATTCTGTTATTTTATGACTCTTTCTTTGGCCAGGAGAGCCCACAGTGAGGTTGACCAGCTATAGTACCTCCTGTGTCAGGGCTTTTCCCACACCAGCTGCAATTCTCTTGACTTGCTGCTCTGATACATCCCAAGGGAGTCCTTAATCCCCTTCTGAACCTCTGGGGCCACATTCAGGGGAAGCTCGAGTGATGAGACTCCTGTCCCCACCACAGTTCTAATCCTGTATATGAATTTCTAGAACTACCTAACTCAAGAACAAAGTGGGTTTCGACTTGGCACATTTCTTTTTTTTTTTTTTCGTTTTCAATGAGTTGGGCCAATCAATTTGTAGCATCAACAGCTGAGCAACATGGTGTGAGGTGGACCATCTCCTATAAGGTCCAGCTCTCCACAAGCAATTTCTTTCCAAGCCCATCCCTGGTCCAAAGCCCACACCAAGCAATGACAACACTCTTATTAGTGTGAACAGTCCTGCTGGTCCTCACCTTTCCAAGTTCATGGTGGGACAGCACTGGGACATGACTTTGTCACTGTTTTTCCCACCTGCTCTCAGGTCTGCAGCGCTTCTGTGCCGTGGACTGCTCTGAGCATGCTGTAAAGCAGGGACCTGTTAAAACTAAGATGCCCTTGCCAACTGCAGCAGAAAGCAAGCCTGCTCATGGATTCTGGCTGTGTACTGGGAGCCAGGGCCAGAATTTAGATTGGACTGGCTCCATTTTCATTTGTGCATTTGTCTTTTTTCTTGTTTTGCTTTATTTTTTGAGCGCTGAACGCTGGGACCAGCAATGCTCCAAACAATCCAGTGATATCACCTTCGAGTGAGTCATGGGGAGGGCAGGGTGGAGAAGTGCAGGCAAGGAAAGATCCTGAGATTGTGCTAGCTCAAACAACCTAAACAAAAGTGGGATATGTGTTTGGATATGTGGAGGGGAAACTGCATCCACTAGCCACCCTTACACAGTATCACAGCATTGGAGAGCGTGCCCATGGCTCCAGACATCCCTATCTGGCAGGTTTTTTCCCAAATATGAACAGGGTGACCAGGAAATAAGTAGGAAAAAAAGGTATGATCACATACTTTATTGGCTTAACTTTGGCACCACCAAAAAAATGAAGTTTAAACTTCAGTTCTTGTTTACTCTGAGACTTCAGTCACTTTGCAGGGGGCAAACAGGTTTTCCCTGAGCTCACCTGCAACTTTCTTAATTTCTTCATGGTCCTCATGGGAATTTTTTAGGGTTGCAACAGGACATGCAAACCTTCTCAGAACCATCTATGGACTTCCAAAACCCCCAATATTTTTATTAGAAGAAGATAAAGTCCTCAGCAGGATCTCCACAAGCCAACATGCAGCCTTCTCAGTAAGCCAATGGAAAATAAAAAGGATGATGCTCTGCATCCCACCCTACCTGGGAGCATCTTGCACTGAGGTACAACCAGGATCCTCCATCCACCAGGAGAGGGAGGATCACTGAGCAGGCAGCCAGGGGCACCTCAGAGGTCTGTCCCTGCTCCTCAGGCTGTTTCACATGGGAATATGGGTAGGTTGGGTGGAGTCTTCCCTGCTGGGAACACTACCCCTGAAAGCAGCAGTCCTGTTCAAGGACTAGCCAGGTCTCCATTGTCCTCTCTCTGTGAGGGCTCTGGGATCCCAAATGCTCCAGGAAGGCAGGGGGTTGCCGGATCCCAGCACAAATACTGGGGGCAGTGTCAGTGCCCACACCACCAACAGCACCTCCCAGGTGGATGTCCCCAAGGTGGGTGTCACTGCCTCCTCCTTTGGAAATGACACCAAACTTTGCTGAAAGTGTGGAGCGGGATGCCCAGGAGAGGTGCCCCAAGGGCTGATTTTGAGTGAGTATTAAGAGCTCCTCTTTGAAACAAGACCAAGTTTCACTGTTTTACCATGCCACAGGTCCTATAAGAACTGTTCTTCCTGTTCTCCGATACTGCCCTCTTCTGGCTTTGATGCTTTTTGGGGCCAGATCATCAAAAGTGCCCTTACAGTGAGATAACATGATAAAATCCTGGTGCATCACTCTGTGTTGCTGTTCCTGACCTTTTACTCCTGTTTTCTATTTCTGGACCTTGGACACATCCTTCTGTGTTTCCTGAGCTCTTGAAGTGTCCATCACTCCATTCTGTCTTCCACACATTCTAACAGTTATAGTAACTGTTCCGAAGCCCAGCCCCAAACCCCTCCCTCCCTCCAAGTGTTGTTGCATATTCATGTATATGAAAGCAAGAGCTGATTTCTTCCATTCTTTACTCATTCTCTAAAGAAGACCTCACAGCTCCCCCTCACAGCCTCCCAGTGCCCGTCAGCAGAGTCTGATGCTCCAGCATGTACAAAATTAGCAGCCAAGGAGCTGTTGTGGTGACTCCCTGCCTCGTTCTGTTCATCCCCGTGCAATGCAATGAGGAAACTGTGGATGCACTCAGGACACGTCCCTTGCAAGGGGCACGCTGATTTGCATGGCAATGAGGATGCTAATGAGGCCCTTGTCTGCAGATGTACACGAGGTTCTAGCGGGTGAAAACCAGCCAAAGTCGAAATTCAGAGAATTCAGAGCTTCTTTTCCTTTTCAATTTGTATTTTGTGTCTGGGTGCAAAAGACAAAGCACGTAGTACAGTGACTACATTGTGCAGTGAACCACTAAACTCTGGATATAAGTTATTATTTTAACAACCATCAGGCTGTTTAAGCAAGCACCAATCTCTTAAGTAGCCTGGCTCAAGCACTAAGTACTAGTTGAATTTTAAAAGAGACCCTTCTTTTATTTGCTTTGTTACCATAGCTTTTTGTTTTCTTTTCCTCTCTCTTGAAGCTAAAAAAAGTGCTGCACAAAGCTGCAGCTCCTCTGAGAACCCAGTGTGCTGCTAACAGGGTTCCCAACAACACTGTGGAAGACCTCCTGAGAATCAGCCCCTTTCTCCGGTGGGGAAACTGAGGCATGAAACCCCTCCATGACAAGGGAATGAACAGGATTATATGTTTAATGAAGTCCTTCACCTGCCTTGGTCCCAAACACAATAATCTATGGCAGGATCAAGCTGGGACAATGCAATGTCAAAGAGCTGAGAGCCAAGGATTGCCTTGCAGAGAGCTCAGGGCTCTGGGTAAACGCTGATCCTGAGGTAGAATCAAGGAATCAGAGAATTATAGAATAGTGTGGGTTGGAAGGGACCTTAAAGTTCATCCAGTCCCACCCCCTTCCATGGGCAGGGACACCTCCCACCAGCCCAGGGTGCTCCAAGCCCTGTCCAACCTGGCCTTGGACACATCCAAGGATGGGGCAGCCACAGCTTCTCTGCCCAACCTGTGCCAGGGCCTGCCCACTCTCCCAGCCAAGAATTCATTCCAAATATCTCATCTAGCCCTGACCTCTGGCAGTGGAAAGCCATTCCCCTTGTCCTGTCCCTCCAGGCCCTTATGCAAAGTCTCTCTCCAACTCTTTTGGAGCCCCTTCAGGCACTGGAAAGGGCTGTCAGTTCTCCCCAGAGCCTTCTCTTCTCCAGGCTGAACAACCCCACCTCTGTCAGCCTTGCTTTGTAGGGAATGGAGAGGCTGTGGGTCTGGGCAGCAAAACAAACCTATCCACTGTTGCCAAGACCTGAGATTGAGAAGAGGAATTAATGCTGTACCTGGAAAGCATTCCACACTGATCCACATTCTCGCAATCATTGATGGTTGCTGTGGGTCCAAGGTGGTGGGTTGGGGGCCATGTGAGAAAGAGGGATGGCTCAAAGCCATGGTCAGCTGGAGAATGGAGGAAATATTGCACACAAAGCAAAGGGGGTTGGTCCCAGCGCCCCTGGGGTGTGTAAAAGCTGTCCCTCAGGAGAGTGTTTCTGATGGGCTGAGAATCAAATGTGGTGATTCAGGCAGCCTAGAGCCAACCCTTGAATCTCACCACTCTCCCTGAAGGAGCAAACTCCTTTACTCTAAAACGACCAAGGCAGAGACATTGCCTCTACAAAAGCCAACCCTGGTGTAAGGGAGATGGCAAGAAAGGTGGAAAGACAGTGTTTAGAACAGAACAAGGGGGTTCAAACTGCCAGGGGTCAGAGTTATATTACTGAAAAGGAATCCTTGTCTGTGATGGTGCTGAGGTCCTGGCACAGGTTGGGCAGAGAAGCTGTGGCTGCCCCATCCCTGGAAGTGTCCAAGGTCAGGTTGGACAGGGCTTGGAGCACCCTGGGCTGGTGGGAGGTGTCCCTGCCCATGGCAGGGGGTAGGACTGAATGGTCTTTAAGGTCCCTTCCAACTCACACCATTCCATGATTCTGTGATTATTGCTCCCTTCAAAACCGCTGACTACACCACCAGCAGCTGCTCATTAATCTGCAAATGCCATTGATTTCCATGAACTCCCTGGGTCTTACCAGCACAGTTATCACTCCTGGTTACTGTCGTTGTTCAGTGCCCCCTTCAGCACATATTGACAGCCAGTGAGGGCTCCAGCCCAACTTGGGTTGGCCTTCAGCAGATAAGTTTAAGCTGCGTGGCCACAACTGTGCTGTCCCTGCCCAACCATCATAAAATGCTGGGATCTGTGTGTCTCCTCCCACATCTCCATGATGGAGCAGCCCACATGCCTAATGTTGAGTCTGGCTGTGACTTCTCCACTTTTTAGGGATGAGTGTAAGAAGGTTTTACTGGAACCAGTGCTCTGAGTTTCCTGGATGATGGTTTTCCTCCAGCAAACAGCCTGGGGAGCTTTTGTGAAGTGACAGTCACGAATTTCTGGCTCCCAGCACCTGTTTTACTGTTTTGACACCAGGCTTTTTAGCGCAGGGAAAATAATAATGATATCCAGAGTTAATGTTATTTACTAAAATACAAATTAACACTCAGTCACATGGTGGCACGATTTGTCATCCAGAGCTAAAATTAAAAGAAATTAAGGCTGACTCAGAAAGCTATTTCTGATCTGAGTGGGGAATGCTAAGTGTTGAGGCCATGTGAGAGCAACACTGACATCTTCTGGCTCCAAAAAAAAAATCTCCAGCTTTTTCACCAAGAAAAGCACCTGGAAACTTCACAAAGCTTAAACAGGGTTTGGGTCAACAAAAGAGTTTTCAAGTTGGAGGGACAAGCTTTGGGGCAGTGGATATTATCTAAGCCCACTTCAACATCCCACCTAAGCATCACTGCAAAATTTGAACGGAGTATGTGACACTGATGACCCAAAATAAATGGAGGAGGTGAAAGTGTTGCTGTGACATGCAGGTGACAGGGTTGTATTCCTCCTTTCCTGCTGTGCAGTGCAACATGAAGAGACAGGCACCAAAACTGAGCCATGCAAACCAGCCAAGCAACAATTCTTCCTGTCTAGGATGGGGCCTGGCTGCCTTGTGCTGATGAACCAGAGCACTGAAGCTGCTCCCCAGAATGATGGCCCAGGCTCCCTGCAGGCTGTATGTGTTTGTACAGTGGCTCACAGCTCTTTTGGGGCTGCTGGAGAACTTCTGCAGTGGGGAGGCCCCTACCAAAAATATACTATTATCCATCATGCTCTAAGGCTCATGGTGTGACTCTTGGGGAAGGTCCTGTGCAGGGTTGAGAGTTGGACTCAGTGATCCTTGTGGGTCCCTTCCAACTCAGCATGTTCTGAGATGATTATCACTGAAGGGTTGATGCCTTCCAGTCCTGCAGTGGCCAGATTTTCTCTCTGGTGGCAACAGCATTGCTAGTCAAGAACTTAGTAGGAGAATCATAGAATCACAGAATGGTTTATGTTGGAAGGGACCTTAAAGATCATCTACTTTCACCACCCTGCCAAAGGACACTTTCCACTAGACCAGTTACTCCAAGGCCCATCCAATGTGGCCTTGGACGCTTCCAGGGATGGGACAGCCACAGCTTTTCCAAGAAACATCTTCCAGTGTCTCTCCACCCAGCACACCTTCAGTCTTTTCTACACAACTCTACCTCTTGCAGATTGGATTGACCAGCATCCTTGTTCCCCTGTGCTTCCACACCCTTGCCCTTCCTTTAACCATATCTCTTTTAATCTCTCCCAAGGTTCTTTCTTCCCATCTCTGAAGCCCTCTGAAATTGTCTTCAAGATCATCTTCTGGCTGGGGTACTTCAACAGCTGCGTGAACCCCATCATCTACCCATGCTCCAGCAAGGAGTTCAAGCGCGCCTTCATCCGGCTGCTCAAGTGCCAGTGCCACCGGAGGAGACGGCCCATCTGGCGTGTCTACGACCACCACTGGAGAGGGGCCTCTGTGAACAGCTCGGTGCAAGACTCTGAGACAGACCTGAGGCCCAGGATTAACACCCTGAACAGCTCCTTCATATTTAACTCCTCCTTCCAGGAGAGAGCCAGTAAGAGGCGAACGCTCAGCTTCAAGGGCTGGAAGATGCTCACCCCTTTCCAGAAACCAGCATCCACCCAGCTGAAGGAGAAGATGAACAGCCTTTCTAACAAAATCCGGGGTGGCTCCAGCAAAGGAGGGGTGACAGCCACCTACAAAACAGAGGTGGAGTCTGTCTCTATTGGGATCCCTCATGATTTCACAGAAACCATCGACTATCAAACCCATGACTTAACAGACTGCTGTGGGCTGAGAGAAACAGATATTTGAAGCCTCTGGGACAGCTGTCGATGGTTTCTTTAGAGGTATCAATCAGAAATGTGGAGGGACAACATCTGTGGGTCTGTCAGGCAGACTGGAAGCAGCAATCAGGTATAAAATGCAGTTGCCCAAAGGTTATCCAAAAATCCCCCACGTGGAGCCCGGCCCCTTCTGTGGGATTATGGGCTCCTCAAATAAGAGCCAATGGCAAATCCCATTTTAACGAGGCTCAGCAGGAGGGGAAGATGTGGGTGGATATGGCCTTAGGAGAAGTGCTGTCTCCTTCCAGGGAATGGTTGTCTTTGACTTTGGAAGAAGCTGTGCAATTAAAGGAAACCAGGATGTCTCCTTTGCCTTAAAAACACCACCATGGAATCTAATGGAAAGATCAAACCCCAAAAGATGCCAACTCTGCCTTAGTACATGTGATCCTGTTTCCATGCAGAGGCAGCATCCAGGAAGGACACTGCTGAGCAGCAGCTGATCCTTTAGATCATGGGCTGGGAGCTTGCAGGTCTGCAGGGCTGGACAGGACCTCCAGGGAAGGCCTTGCCTTTGGAGAGTGAGCAGCCTGGGGTATTCCCAAGCAGGGTGGGGGGATCCTGGCTCTCAGTCACCATCTCTGCAGTGACCACAGCTTTGCTCCTTCCACATAACCTGGTTTTAGGCCAGAGGAAGAGTCCAGATGTGTGCACAGGGTGTGCAGGTCTCTCTCCTCAAATTCCAACCTGTGAAGCATTTTCCATTCCACTTTTCAGTGAACCCCTTGCAATCCACCTTGCTTTAGTGCTCAGCCATCCAACTGGCTCCTCCTGGTGTTGGTCATCTCCAGCCTTTTCCGTCCCCTTCTTGCTCTAGTTGTTTCTCTCAAAAAACACAGGATAAAAATGCATCCCAGGGGCTTCACTCAGGACAAGAGGAAATGGCCTCAAGGTGCACCAGGGAAGGTTTAGCTTGGATATTAGGAAAGATTTCTTCACTGAAAGGGTGGTCAGGCATTGGAACGGGGAAGTGATGGAGTAACCACCCCTGGAAGTGTCCAAAGATGTGTGGATGTGGCACTTGGGGCATGTGCCACGTGGTGAACACGGTGGTGGTGCCATGTTAATGGTTGGATTTGATGGTCTAAGAGGTCTTTTCCAACCTTCATGATTCTGTGATGCAGATCCTCAACCAGCCTGCCCTGTGGCTCAGGAAAGGTGGGATGGCTGAGTTTGGAAGTTTGTGTTTCTACTACCCAGAGAGTCAAAGCTAAAATGGAGCTGATATGCAGATGGATCTTCTCCCCAATCAGGGTTAGACTCCTGACTCCTCTCCCAAGGCACTTCCCACACACCTGATACATCAAACTGTTGGTGGTTACCAACAGTTGCCTCAGTTGTGTCCACTGACATGGTCCAAAGCAATGACAGTAAGGGTTGTTTTTTTTTCCTGCTCACAGCCCTGGAGTGTGAGCATCCCTCAGGAGGGCACCATGGGCTCCTCCAGGAAACTCAGGGAGCTGGAGCCATGACAGGCCCATCTTGGCCAGGCAACTCAGAAAATGATCACCCAAACTCTACTTGGCTACATATTGCAGGCACTGGTTTCAAAATCCAGGCTAGTTTTATCAGGTTTCAAAGACTGATCACCAGGTTAAGGTGTGAGCAGGAGGCATGTAGAGGATGGAGGTGAAGTCTGGCTCTGAGGTGCAGAGCCCCAAGCCAGGTGACTAAAGAGCAGGAACATGAAGTCAAAAGGTGGAAACATGACACTGAACATGTGCTGGGTGGACATGCATCCACATGAGCACTGTCCCCCAAACCCATGAGTAGTCTTTCATGGATGTGCCTGCAGCACATGTAGCTAATCCCACCAAGGGTGGCTGTCAAAGGAGGATGAAAGGCTCCCAGGGACATTAGAGAGAATGTCACCTTTCTTTCTGCTCCTCATTTCCTTTAAAGTACAACAAACAGGGGGAAAAGTTGGACTTTTTTATATTTTTACTCTTTTGTGCAGTGCATATTGAGACAAGATATCTGGAGCTGGTCCCATCTCAGCACCCTCAACACCCTTTACTTGGTGCAGAACTCCAAACTGGACCAATTATTGCACAAACACCAGGAGATCTTGCCCAAATATTTTCCTCCCAGCAGCAGATCCCACCAAGGCACATGGACAGCATTGCATTTGCACTAAACCCAGACTTATTATGACCTGAATGTTCTCCAGCATCTGCAAAACCAGCCAGAGGTTCCAGCTGGAGAGGTCCAACTCAACAACCCATGGGAATTTCTAAGGGGAAATACATCTCTTTTTTTTACTCTATATCTTTGGCTTTTAAGGGAAGTGAGACCCTACAGTGAGGGTGGGGTGACATGAAAAGTCATTTTGCAGTGTAAGGACTGCAGGTGCCACTGGTTTCCTGGGAGCTTTTGGGACCCTGATGGGAGGCACTGGAGATGTAGCAGAGAAGGGACCAGGGAGAGGGCAGTCCATGAGTGCATCCATGACCAGAGAGATACAAATACACACTTTATTTATTTATATATGTGGGTCATCTCCAGAATACCGGCCATTCTCCTACAAATGGGCCAACTGTAAATGAAGATTTAGCTGACACTGGCAAGCAGTTCATCCCATAAATGAGTTGGCATTATTGCTTACACTTCTCCCTGATCTTTTCAATATATTTTTTCCCTCAGTATTGAAATATTTATATTTACAACCTCCAGCCACTTGAAAACATCCAGAAGAGAAAGAAAGATTAGTCTGGGGGTTTGCTGCCTCCCCACACCAATTCCTTACACACCTCCAAGGCAGAAGGTGAGGATAAATGGTTAAGCACACACATAAATACCTAAACTCACTCACTCACTGTATTTGATCTGGCCCCAAGAGATGCCCTAGAAGGTGCTGTAGGACAGCCCTGAGCTCTGCTGTGCTGCATTCAGGCAAAATCCTTGTTTCTTACCTAAGCCAGAGCCCTCTTGCATTTGGCCTCTTGCAGGAGAAGCAATGCCAGGACTGGACTCTGAGGCTGCTCCTGTTGGGCTTCACTGGGAGCAGACCGGGCTGTTTTTGCTGGCAGGAGGGGAACAACAACACTGTATAAAACGTGACCCAAGTCTGTAAAATCAAGCATTTCTCTTGGAATCCCTTCATTTCCAAACTCTCACAAGTCTGGAAACATGGGCTCAGACCTTCAGGAGGTCAATTTGGTCTGATCCCACTGACTTCTCTGGACCCAAAGGCTGCAACCAGCTGAGGGAATGGCCCTGTTCCTCCAAGTTGGCCACACAGGCCATTTCCCAAAGCACCTACACCTTGGTGTTCCAGAAGATCTCACCTCACTGCACTGGCTCCATGTCCCCATTGCATTGTCAGACCTTGCTGCTTCAAGGAACCAAGTGTTGATGTGGAGTTTTTGTGTCACTGGACTCTCCCGAGTCCACGAGGGAAGGAAGGTCCCCATCAGCCTGAGCTGGGCTGCAGTTGGGTTGCATTCCTATTGTTTACAGTGTGTATATAAGTGTACATTTTCTTTAGCAGACATTGGAATTTTTTATGTATAGATTTTTATTTTTCATGGCCCAGATGTATTTATTAGCCAGAGTATTTCTGTTTTGTGTCCCAGGTTCTGTCAGATTGCTGTAAGCTCTATGAAACAGAATGCACATATTTTTGTTTGTTTGTACCAAATACATGCACAAGCCTGTCTAAAATGCTGCTGTGAATTTTTGCTGTGTCTGATATTTAAAACAAGGGTTGTAGGGGCTGAGGGAGGGAGGAAGAAACACCTGGAAGTTATCCACTCTTGGTTATTTCTCCAATACTTCTTTTTTTGCAATTTCACAAGGATAATCTTTCCCACATGCAAGAAGTTCTGGTAGAAGCAAGTCAGGAGAGGACAATCTCGGTTTCTTGTCACACAAAGATGAAGGGGTTGCACCAGCCACATTTTAAGAGTAGATTTAGATTAGGTGTTAGGAAGAAATTCGTCCCTATGAGGGTGGGCAGGCCCTGGCACAGGGTGGGCAGAGAAGCTGTGGCTGCCCCATCCCTGGGAGTGTCCAAGGCCAGGTTGCACAGGGCTTGGAGCACCCTGGGCTGGGGGAAGGTGTCCCTGCCCATGGCAGGGGGTGGGACTGGATGTTCTTTAAGGTCCCTTCCAACCCAAACCATGCTGTGATTCACATATATCTCTATGTGATACGTATCTCAAACAGGAAGGGGAAAGGCAAAAGGAAAATCAAAAGGAGCTATAACATGAAACCACTGGATCAAACTTTGATAGCAGTCAGAGGTGAAAAATACATTGGGGAATTTGGGGAAAGGGGATGGAAGAGGTGGAGGATGACATTGAAAATCCATTTGCATCTCTGCATACATGGATGACATGTGTGTAATTTGTCTACTATTTGCTTTTCATTAGTCCAGCCCTAGAAGGGTAGAATGGGCCTAGAATGGATCAAAGACACAGGATAGTTTCCATCTAAAGAGCAATTGAATCAAAGGGCACTTTCCTGAAAAAGAGATAATTGGGGAAGAAACTATGGAGGTCTCTAAAACCAGGAGTGTTGGAGAGAAGATGAATAGTGGATAACTATTCTCTCCTTCTCATAAAATGGCATCAGACCCAATTATGAAAATGAACAAAGTGGGATAACTCCTCACATGGCACATTTTGGAATGGTGGAACTCATCACCATGAGATATTACATCTTACAGAAGTCTGTAGGGGTTAGAACAGCAATTAGGGGCCCTTGGTGACAGGTAAGTCCATCAAGCACTGTTGGAAACATTTCTGTAATCTCTGAGCTGAGAAATCCCTGAGGCAGCAATTGCTGTCAGCTGGGAGAATATTTCAGGGAATATTTCACTGCTGGCTTCTTCTTGCCCTCTATTCCTCCCAGTTCCCATCAGCAGAGGGAGGACTCAGGTGGAAGGACCTGGGCTCCAAACTGGTCCAGCCCTCTGTGTGTCCCCTCCACCTGCACTCTGGTAGCCCATCCATGCCCCAGTAACATCATTCCTTTCCCTATTCAATGAGAAAATAAACAGAAAATGCCAGATTAGTCTCCAGTGCACATTAAACCATTGAGGTCATACAATTTTGCCATCACTGTGTGCCAGTTCTTGATGGAAAATTTCTGTTACCACTCAGAAATTGAAAAGCATCTCCTTAATAAACTGACTTTTACCATTTTCCACAGGACGGAGGTTGTAGCTGGGACTGGGATTTGCCCAGAGTTTTCTCAAGAAATTTCAGCCATCCTGTGCAAAGGCTTCCACTTTATTTTTTCCTACTTTCAGGCATCTAAATGTCACTCCATTCAGACACACATCATGGAGAGTGACATTGAGGTCACTGATAATTAGGTTTGCTTTTTCTCAGGACCTTCTGTGGGATTCAGCTCATGGATTGAAACATCTCCATTCCAATAAGGTGTCCAAGTGTGAGTCATGTTTACATTTCATTAGAGAAAAGGAAAATTAAGTTTTACCTGATTACAGGTGTTTCATTGCATTTGAGCCATCCTAGACTATCCAAGACATCTGCACATGGAAATGGAGAGGAAACCTGTAGTGCAAAATTGACTCAGGATCGTGTCAGAGGGACCTGATCTGTGAGCCTGGAGCAGAAGTAAATGCTGGGCAAAGAACAGATGGAATATGAAGGTCTGAACCCTCCTTTTCCCTCTGGGAGAGAGGACACAGGATATTTACTGTGGCTGAACTCAGAAGTCAGATCAGTGTTTGACGTGGAGGGTGGACACACCACCCTGTCCCTGCAGCCTCCTGGGAGCTCTTGGCCAAGAGGGTGGAAAGGACAAATCAAAGATAGCAAATGGCACTGAAGTCCCATGAGACCAGGAAAAAAAGGTTTATAGCAAAATGGTCAGTTCCACTCAGTTCAATAAACCAAACTTAGCCAACCCTGAAGACTATCTGCATGCAATGCTGGTGGATAAAAGGTGTCTCGGGGTTTAAGGGGAGGGTTTGGGCATCAAAAAATAGGCTTTATGCATTCTCTGGAAACATTATCTTGCATTTATTATGCCCAGATCTCCAATTTAATTTTGTGCAACACAGCCTCAAGCAGGTCAATTCACACAGTCTGGACATTGCTGGACACTCTTCACTTCTTTGCCTTCAAAAAGACTGAGGCAACAAGGGGCTCTGCCCATCACAGTCCAGCTGCCCATGGCTAAAAATTTCCCTAAGACCTCAGAGGAAGGATTTGGATTTTCACAAAAAATAAATCAAGGCCCAATCCAGCTCCTGTGCTGAATATTTACTCTTCTTCCCTTCACAGCTGCTGCTTTCTGGATGGAAAAAAAATTAATTCCCTAAGGGCTGTAGCTGATTCATAAATCTCACTGAGATGTGACCATAATTAAGGAGCAGCACCACTTCTCTGAGACACAGCACTGCTGTTCAAACCCTTTTGCCCTCCTGGCACATCTCTGGCTGCTTTAAAGCCTCACAGAATAACTCATGGATCAGAAATTTGAGTTCAGTGGTGGCATGAGGGTGTTTTGGGAAGGAGAAGGTCCCAAACCTGAGCCCCATCTGTGACCAGAAGGTTTCAGGTGGCATCATTAGGAGAGCAATAGCATTGTCTTTCTCCTTCTCAGTGGAGACTTTCCATTTCCAAAGTTTGCAGAGGGTGTTTGAAATACAGAAAACTGACAGGAAAACAAGAGAAAACCCCAAAAGGCCCAACCCCCAAACTAGAACATGCCAGGCCAAACTGTACTTGCACTGAGTTATCCCAAAAACTCCTTCTCATCTACAAGTTGCCTTGACACAGATTGGAATTTCTCAACAGATTCTTGGAAAAAGGGAATGCCCCTGGGTAACCCTGTTTATCTCACAGCAAGGTAGTTTTATGAGTTTAAACTGTTTGCTACCTCGACAGCAGAGCTGTTAATCTGTGAGTAAATTGCCTTTGTTTTAGGCAGGTTTATTCCCCCAGTCCTCAGCAGGTGGTTCACAGTGTAAATCCAATTGAACTTGGGTTGCTGTGGCGCTTCCATTTCTAACCTGTTTGAGGCTTGCAAGCTTAAATGATGCTTCTCAAAGCTTTGGGGTGAAGGGGGATGGAGGATGACAGAGTATAAATATTTTATATGTATACATATTCATATATCTGTGTATTAATAGATATGTGTACACAGATACAGACATAAATATGGGTAGAACTTGTAACACTTTTTGGTGCTCTCTTTGCCAAAGCCCTTTTCTGTGGTCAGCATTACCCCAGGCTGTGACTGGAGCACAAGTCATATGGGGAGAGGCTGAGGGAGCTGGGGGTGTTTGTGCTGGAGAAGAGGAGGCTGAGAGGTGACCTCAGCACTGTCTGGAAGTGCCTGAAGGGAAGTTGTGGCCAGGTGGGGGTTGGTCTCTTCTCCCAGGCACTCAGCAATAGGACAAGGGGGCACGGGGGGCTCAAGCTCTGCCAGGGGAAATTGAAGTTGGAGAGCAGGAAAAACTTCTTTGCAGAGAGAGTGCTGAGGCATTGGAATGGGCTGCCCAGAGAGGGGGTGGATTCCCCATCCCTGGAGGTTTTTCAGGTGAGCTTGGCCGTGGCACTGAGTGCCATGATGTGGTAAAGGGACTGGAGTTGGCCCAAGGGTTGGACTTGATGATCTGGGAGGTCTTTTCCAACCCAATCCATTCTATGATTCTATGATTCGTGTCCTCCTCAGAGTACCCAAACCCCATATGTTGAGTGCAGCTGCTGCATCATCGTGTGGGTGATGCAGAAATCAATAATGAGTTTTCTGATACTCCATTACCACAGTCGGTTGCCCAGAAAGGATGTGGATTCTCCCTCACTGGAGTTCAGGCAAATATTGACCTTGGGTAGCGTTTTGGACAGGATGGATCCTGCTGCAAGTGGTGGGGCAGTTGAAGCCTCCTGAGGTTCCTGTGAGCTGTATATTCCATATTCTGAGCTGTTCCATGTGTTTGCTCTCACCTGTTTTTTAGGGAGCTTATAAAGAGAGGGAGTGACTTTTTATATAGTCACATAGTGATGGAATAAAGGGAAACAATTTTAAAATAAAAGAGGTAGTTTTAAATTAGATGTTAGGAAGAAATCCTTCCCTGTGAGGGTGGGCAGGCCCTGGCACAGGTTGGGCAGAGAAGCTGCGGCTGCCCCATCCCTGGGAGTGTCCAAGGCCAGGTTGGGCAGGGCTTGGAGCACCCTGGGCTGGTGGGAGGTGTCCCTGCCCATGGCAGGGGGTAGAACCTGATCTTTAAAGTCCCTTCCAACCCAACCCATTCCATGATTTTATTATTCTTCCCCCCAGCCTATCCCAAGGAATTAAAACCTGGGGGGGGTGTTTCAGTTTTTCTGCCTTGGCCATCCATTTCTGGTTGCACTGGAGGGATTTATCCCACCTCCAGCTTTTCAAGCTAAGCAAAGATGAATGGCTGTGCCAACAAGCTGCCTGTAAAAAGGAATTAACACTCTCTTGCTGCTTAATTTACTAGTAGGCATGATTTAGCTTTCCTTTCCAGTCTCCACTGTCTCCTGTCAGCCTCTAAAGGATGATCTTTCCCCTGGCACAATCTGGAGGGTCACACAGGCTCCAGCTGAGCCTCCCTCTGGGCACTGCCCTCTTGGGATCTGGGATGCAGGACTGTCATTCCACAGGCAAAGGATTAGTAAACACACTGGCAGGAAGATGAGGTCAGGGAAATTAAAATGAAATCAAAGTGAGCACAGGGAGTAATTAACAAACAGAACAGATTTTCTCAGATACTTGAGGGGTTCTTGAAATGAAAAACTTGGGAGAAAAAAGAGAATTATTTCTCAGTACATGCTCTGACTGAGAGAAAAATTATGGGCTTGGTGCAAAAACTTGTTCTCCTGCCCTGCTTACACAGGAGGTCAGGCTCAGTGGCCAAAATATGCTGCCTGCCCTTAAAAATAAACTTTTTTCTCTCTGATTTGGCAAGTCCTGCTGAGCTTAAAGTTTTGCCCAAAGGTTGCACCTGTTCTGCTGAAAGGGGAAAACACACTATGCTGAGGCATCTGCTGCTGACCTAAAGGAACCTGCATGGGAAGGTAAGGTCTCCTCTCCAGTCATTTATTTATTTCTAACTTTATTTTTATTTTTAGCATTGATTTGCTTTGCATTATGGAGAAATGTATCTATTTACTACTGTACTTTTACCACCAATTTTCTTTGAATTACATTTTTCTACTGAGGGCCCCTTGAGCTGTTTTTGCTGCTGAAAATTGGCTGGACAAGTTGTTGGAGTTTTTTCACCCTTTTCATTTAGGTATTTATTTTGGAGGGATTTATTAGCAGAGAAAAGGACCTGACTGACAGCCTGAGAGGTCTCTCTCTCTCTCTCCATCCTCTCTTTAAGCCAAGGAATTGGATTTTGACACTCAGGGCATGTAAAGAATTTGTCACCAATGGGCCTCAGGTCACTGAATTTTAATCCTTTCCTCTTCATGCCATGTCTGCTTTCAGGCTCCAGGTTAGTCTGTAGCAATAACTTCTGCTGTACATAGATGAGTGTAATTAATTCACAGATTATAGACCATCATGTCTATCCTCACCATCTCTTTTCTGATGAAGGAGTCCTGTCATAGAATCATGGAATGGTTTGAGTTGGAAGGGACCTTTAAGACCATCTCATTCCAACCCCCTGCCATAGGCAGGGAAACTTCTCCAGCCCAGGTTGTTCCAAGCCCTGTCCAACCTGGCCTTGGACACTTTTCAGGGATGTGCATCCCAACCTTGACCTTTTCTAGGTCTGTTACATCCTTTTTAAGAGTTTGTGGCCAAGGTTAACCTGACTATTTCAGCTGCAGTTTCACCAGGAGTATCATTATACACATAACACCATCATTATCTTTATTCTCAATTTTTTTCCCAGCAATTCCTGCCACTTTTTGGCCTTTCTGACCATAGAGCTGAGGTTCCCATTTCAGCTATTCCCAGAGGTTCAGCAGCCCTTCCCTGAATGCTCATTCCCTACTCCTGAGTGCATGGCCACCTCTGCACGGTTTTTCCCTCATCTGCACTACGTTGCATTCATCAGCATTCAATTCCCCACCTGCTAATCCAATATCAAGGCATCTCTCACACAAATATTCACATTTAGCATTAGCTTTGACTGTCCTGAATAATGAAGGATTGTCACCAAACTGTCACCAACCTGTTTCCACTTTTCCCCAGATGTTTTTGGGAGTACAGTGACTATTATGGGACTGAATAAACTTTGTCCAGTGTCAGAAATTACTGCTTAATCATATTTGTTTTGTTTCTTCTCTATTTATTAATCCAGAAAACTTTTTACCTTATCCCATGACGGCTTAAAGAGATGGGAACTTTTTCAGGATAAACTGCTGAGTGTAGGAACAGGTTTCACAAAGAAACCTTTATAAAATAAGTCAGTACTGGCTATATGGGAGAGAAAAGTGGAAGAGGAATGGATGGTATCACTGGAGAGGAATTCCAAAGTGTATGGATACCATGGACATTATGCCAAACATGCCAGTGCTTTTTTTCCATGGGAACAAAGGGCAGTCCAAGAGCAAAAGTCCATGTGATGGGAAACTGTGAAGTAAAAGGGTCATGTGTTTGTTTTAAACAAGAATATGGTGCTTCTGCCAATGTATTCCTAAAAATACTGTTGGCAACACAGCAAAAAAGAACTCATGGGCCGTGAGCAGACACAGCTTAGGATTTACATGAATTAGCTTATTATTTTTAATAATTTAAGTAAATAGGAAAAAACAGCAAAAAAATCCATAATTGCACTAGGTTAGAAATATCTAATGTAGCTTAAAATTAGTCCAAACCCTCGATGTCTTCAAGAGGTGACACCTAATGGAGGGATAAGGTACCAACACCACTGAAAAAGGGTTTGGAAATGTTTTCAAATGAAACTGGAATCTCTCAGCCCAGTGCAGAACTAAAGAGGGAAAGTTTTCCAGCTCTGCAGCTCACCATGGGGGAGGCTGAAAGAGGAGCTGCATGAACCTCCTGCTTTGAGAGTCTCAGATCAAACAGAGCAGGGAGAATATAATCAGGATTTGAAAAGGGAAAAAAAACAGTAAAAGGGAAAAAAAAGACCTTAACATTTGCATAGGCATAAATAATTAATGAGGGAAGGAAAACAGCAGTTCAAGCAGTGTTGTGCTTCCCTATCCAGGGGAGACATCTGGGCATCCATCCTGATGCACCAGCAGATCTCTGGGAGATGTCCCTGGCATCCACTGGTTTGGGAAGAGTTTTCACTTCACTGGAAGGACCTGGGCAAGTGAGTCCAGAGGCCACAGAGGTGGCCAGGAGCTTGGAGGATGCACACCAGGAGAGGCCAAGGCAGTTGGGCTCATCCATTCCAGAGAAAATAAGGTTTTAGGATGGCATCTGGTTGAACTGCTCCAATGGGATTGCAGAGAAGACAGGCCCAGGCTGCCCTCAGAGGTGATGGGCTCAACATCCAGCAAGAGAAACTCCCATTAGATACAAAGGAATAAAAATATTTCCTGTGGGCACAGGGCAGCCCCAGACCAAGGTCCAGAAGGTTATGCATCCTCCACCTTGGAGACACCTGAAATTGGATGGAACAAGACACTGGGCAACTCTGAGGTTGGCCCAGTGTTGAGCAAAGGACTAAATTAGAGACCTCCAACATCCTTTATTCCTCAAAACTATGATCATTTGGAAAACAGGTCACACCTATGCAAGGCTTCCAGCTCTGCCCTTTGGGAGATGCTTTCTTTGTAGGCTCTTTGTGTTGGGTTGAATTCCTCGGAGGCTCCAGTGAGAAATGTCATCCCCTTTTTCCACAACATGCAGAATGTAGAGCTTTACATATTTTTCTGGAGAGAAACACCCAGACTGGAGGCTCTGAGGAGCCTCAGAAGCAGCAGCTCCTGTCAGGCCACAGCCACACATACACCCCTCAGCTACAGAGCTGGTGTCCCAGTTCAGCAGGTGGGACCAGTTTGTCCCTGGGTGGGGGTGACCAAAGCTGTGGATTCTCCACCCTCCATTCATTGCCCACCAACTCTTCCCAATGGCCCATTGGCAGCAGCTGCCCAGGGCACAGCTGAGCCCTCAGCCTGGCAGCTGGCTGGGAAAGAAGCCTGGCAGAGGAGCTGGGAGAACTCCCCTCCAGGGACTCCTTGGCACCTCCACACCCACCTCAGGGCTCAGCTCTGCTCAGGGGCCAGCAACCAGTCCAAAATCCCCCCTGACTCCCACACTCACATCCCCCACTCTGCAACTCCCTGCCCTGGGGGACCCACTGGGGGCTCCCACCTGCACGTGAGGGGATGGAATCTTGGGCTTTGGGGACTTTAAAAACTACTCGTCAGATCCAGAGGAGGAGCAGAACCTGGACAAGAGATCACCACTTTCAACCAGACTGCGACCACCACTCTTCACCAGACTGCAACTGTCAGCTGAACCAACAGGTTTTTCACTTCCTTTTATTTTGGACTCGGGGGAACCCCGTGGGGCTCAGCACAGGGGCCACCAAACCCCCCTGTTTGTGCCCCAGGGGGCTGGGTTCCACTGCTGGGCTTTGGGGGTTAAACCCAATTTCTCTTTGTGCCATTGCATTTATTGTAATATTGTTATTAAATTGTAACTCTGACTTACAATCTCTTTGGTGTTGGGTTCGTTTCTCCTGCTGGTTTACCTTTGAACAAGCACAGTGGGCCAGGCACATTTTTTAAAGACACTTCATTCAAAACATTGGCTGCCAACCAGAATATTAAAAAGGCAATAAAATAGTAGAACTTCTCTTCTTCCCTGCTGGTTTTGATTTGTTTATATCAAAACCAGGGAAAACACAATCCCTGTTGTTCCATTTCAGACGTGCTTGTAAGGTCGGCACACCCTGCACCCCGACAGTGTCCATAAACCAGGAGTGACCTCAGTTTTCATCACCCAAGTTTGTTCTGACTGGTGAGAGCTCTTCTTTACATCTCTCCCATCACCAGCAGGGTCAACAACTCAAAGGGCACCAAAGTCAAGCCAAGGGAAAGACCTTCTCACCCTGACACCCCAGTATGTACAGTTTGAATCTCACCAAGGAGAGAGGAGTCAGGAGCTCTCCAGGACACTCCACATGCTTGATACCATCTCCCTGAGCTTGCGTTTCCAAACTCAGCAGATCCTGGGAGTCACTGGGGGGCACAAACAGCATTTATTGCCATAAATAATAATTAATGGATAAATAATAATTACCATAGATAATGGAAAGAGTTAAGCAAAAATCGCAGTCTCATTTGGATTTTCCCTCACTCACTCCAAAACAAAATATGTGTCAAAATCATCAGCTGGGGAAAAAAAATTGCTGATGGCTCAAAGTGGAATTTGTCATTAAAAGTGGAAAACAAATGGGGTGTACTCAGAAGAATCTACACACAGAGACTGAGTCACTTCTATGCTAATACATCCTCATCAGACCTCCCTGGTGGATATGAAAAAGGGTCTTATTTATTGTAATTGAAGTTTATGATAAAAGCACTTTCATGTTCTCTATGTACATACACAGCTATTCAGAGGGAAAAAAACGTTATTTTTCTCTCCCCCTTTTTTGTTCTCCATAACTTTTCCCTTTCTTTTCTCTTTGGGAAGTGTGGTTTGGAAGTGAAGCAACAGCAGTACCTGCTCAGCAGAGGTTGGTTCAGGTGGGCACCATCCCTCCATCACCCTGCTCACCTGTGGCTGCTGTGACACCAATAGCCCCTTGTGCTGAGGTGCACAGCTTCATTTTTCATGCCCTTCTCCTGCTCTTTATTCTCCTCCTTAATGACTCTGAGCTAAGAAGAAAATTGTTGCAATTACTGGAAGGCTGTTGCTCTGATCTAAAAGAGTTGTGGTTCAATAAAGGCCCAAAATGCAGCACTTGGCCGCGAAGTACATTGATCTACAGGGGTAAAATCAGCTCCAAAGGAAAGAAACATAAACGTGACAGTTTCTGTGACCATTCCTGTATTAGAGCCTATGCAAGTGGGTTTTCTTTATGCCTCGTTGATGCTGTGTGCTGTAGGAATTCTGCAACGATATGGTGATTCTCCTGGTCTTGGAGTTGTTAGTCTATTAACCTTGGAGAAATGTGTGCTCCCTGTTCACCCCCCAGCCACATGGTACCTGAGAGCCCCAGTGAAGGACATGCAGAGACCACCAGCGAGGGAGAGAGGAACAAAGAGAGAGTTTATTCAGGGGAACAGGTTTATATTGACTTTGGAGGGATGCAAACTCACCAATAAGGGACAAGAGGGGAATCTGGCTTTGGGCCAATAGGAGTAAGGGGATTTACATTCAAAGGGAGAGGGTTTCAGGTAACATGAGGTCACAATCTTTCCCCAGCCCCCTGACCTGGCAGGGTCTTCTGGGAAGAAGAAACAGTGACACTGCATTCAGTACATTCAAACCACATTAAAAACATTAGTTGATAAAGCATTCTCAGCGGCTGGTTGATTTTCTTCATCAGCCCATTTCTGGCAGGACATTCTCCATGCCATATATTGTGAATGCATTGCTACAAGAGCCCACTGATCCCACAGCTGTACTAATGTGCTGAGCAAAAAGTCCACTTATCAGGCAGATGGTGCAGACAGCATAATTGCAGTTACCTGATGGGTGCCCTGGTGTCCATGTGCTTTCTATCCAAAATCTGTATGATGATTCTGTTAGACATCACCATTAACAGTGTATGAGTACCATACTCATGTGGTATATCATGTATTCCATCCTCATTGCATTGTATCACAATCAAAAAGACAGGAATTACAAGAAATGCCTGTCTTGTTGGATTCCTGTGATGAAGAATGGATGTAGAATCTTCTGTTAATTAGAGATCTTTGCCACTACAGTGAATTTGTCAAGGGATCTCTAAGACTGTTTTCTTGATCTATCAGCACATTTTTAGATTTAATGGCAAGCAGTAAAACAATTTATCCAGGAAATNATGGGTGCCCTGGTGTCCATGTGCTTTCTATCCAAAATCTGTATGATGATTCTGTTAGACATCACCATTAACAGTGTATGAGTACCATACTCATGTGGTATATCATGTATTCCATCCTCATTGCATTGTATCACAATCAAAAAGACAGGAATTACAAGAAATGCCTGTCTTGTTGGATTCCTGTGATGAAGAATGGATGTAGAATCTTCTGTTAATTAGAGATCTTTGCCACTACAGTGAATTTGTCAAGGGATCTCTAAGACTGTTTTCTTGATCTATCAGCACATTTTTAGATTTAATGGCAAGCAGTAAAACAATTTATCCAGGAAATAAATAAAGCTAAAATTATAAATTGTCTGTCAGGTAATACAAAAATCTCTGAGGTCATTTCACATGTTTCCTTTGTACTACTGTCTCATTCTGAACTTTATTGAAAGTACATTACATAGCTAAGTACAAAGTGATCCTTCAAAGACACATAGACCAGCAAGAAGTACAGAACTGAGCTGACAAATATCCAATAAAGATGCTGAATGCAAAGGTGTACTTATCACTTATTAAGATACATTTTCTTTTCTGTATTTCCAACAGCTTGCTGTTCTTTTTCTCCCTATATTTTCTTTGCTCTTAGTGTTTGGGAGTGCAAAATAACTAATGTTAAAACAATAAGAGTTAAATGACTAGTAATTCAAATAAGAACTTAAGTGAGAGGCAATTTTAAAGCCTCACTTGGGAACAAAATTTTTAGTTGTTATTAACCATCTCTCTGAAAAAAATAACTTAGACATATCATATCCTTCATGTTGAACCTAAATTAGATAAAAGCATTATTTAGCTGATCTCTCGTGATCTTTTCCATCTCTTAGTTCTGGCTGGCTCAGATCTCTGTCTAACCAGCAGCATTGTGAGCCACATCAGCATCTCTTCTCCTCTCTCCACTGCCTTTCAAAACCATGGTGATGGTCAGAATATCCTTCATCCATGCAGGGTTTGGTAAACGTTCCCACTCCCAACCCCCTTTCTCCAGTGTGCAATTTAACTCTCACCTCCACCACAGCAAGGGCAGCTGCTCCAGGCCACCACCCCTCCTCCACACCCACACTGATGACCTGGAAATCATTATACTTTGCATGCTTTGTGGTCTTCTTGCACCATAGCTCAAGAAATCCACAAGCTCCTCTGCTCTTGCCGTGGCACAGAGGTGGGATGATGCCAGGAACTGGAACTGCCAGG
>VWZD01007937.1:0-22126 GCA_013396695.1 Sakesphorus luctuosus | reverse complement strand
GGAGAAATGTGTGCTCCCTGTTCACCCCCCAGCCACATGGTACCTGAGAGCCCCAGTGAAGGACATGCAGAGACCACCAGCGAGGGAGAGAGGAACAAAGAGAGAGTTTATTCAGGGGAACAGGTTTATATTGACTTTGGAGGGATGCAAACTCACCAATAAGGGACAAGAGGGGAATCTGGCTTTGGGCCAATAGGAGTAAGGGGATTTACATTCAAAGGGAGAGGGTTTCAGGTAACATGAGGTCACAATCTTTCCCCAGCCCCCTGACCTGGCAGGGTCTTCTGGGAAGAAGAAACAGTGACACTGCATTCAGTACATTCAAACCACATTAAAAACATTAGTTGATAAAGCATTCTCAGCGGCTGGTTGATTTTCTTCATCAGCCCATTTCTGGCAGGACATTCTCCATGCCATATATTGTGAATGCATTGCTACAAGAGCCCACTGATCCCACAGCTGTACTAATGTGCTGAGCAAAAAGTCCACTTATCAGGCAGATGGTGCAGACAGCATAATTGCAGTTACCTGATGGGTGCCCTGGTGTCCATGTGCTTTCTATCCAAAATCTGTATGATGATTCTGTTAGACATCACCATTAACAGTGTATGAGTACCATACTCATGTGGTATATCATGTATTCCATCCTCATTGCATTGTATCACAATCAAAAAGACAGGAATTACAAGAAATGCCTGTCTTGTTGGATTCCTGTGATGAAGAATGGATGTAGAATCTTCTGTTAATTAGAGATCTTTGCCACTACAGTGAATTTGTCAAGGGATCTCTAAGACTGTTTTCTTGATCTATCAGCACATTTTTAGATTTAATGGCAAGCAGTAAAACAATTTATCCAGGAAATAAATAAAGCTAAAATTATAAATTGTCTGTCAGGTAATACAAAAATCTCTGAGGTCATTTCACATGTTTCCTTTGTACTACTGTCTCATTCTGAACTTTATTGAAAGTACATTACATAGCTAAGTACAAAGTGATCCTTCAAAGACACATAGACCAGCAAGAAGTACAGAACTGAGCTGACAAATATCCAATAAAGATGCTGAATGCAAAGGTGTACTTATCACTTATTAAGATACATTTTCTTTTCTGTATTTCCAACAGCTTGCTGTTCTTTTTCTCCCTATATTTTCTTTGCTCTTAGTGTTTGGGAGTGCAAAATAACTAATGTTAAAACAATAAGAGTTAAATGACTAGTAATTCAAATAAGAACTTAAGTGAGAGGCAATTTTAAAGCCTCACTTGGGAACAAAATTTTTAGTTGTTATTAACCATCTCTCTGAAAAAAATAACTTAGACATATCATATCCTTCATGTTGAACCTAAATTAGATAAAAGCATTATTTAGCTGATCTCTCGTGATCTTTTCCATCTCTTAGTTCTGGCTGGCTCAGATCTCTGTCTAACCAGCAGCATTGTGAGCCACATCAGCATCTCTTCTCCTCTCTCCACTGCCTTTCAAAACCATGGTGATGGTCAGAATATCCTTCATCCATGCAGGGTTTGGTAAACGTTCCCACTCCCAACCCCCTTTCTCCAGTGTGCAATTTAACTCTCACCTCCACCACAGCAAGGGCAGCTGCTCCAGGCCACCACCCCTCCTCCACACCCACACTGATGACCTGGAAATCATTATACTTTGCATGCTTTGTGGTCTTCTTGCACCATAGCTCAAGAAATCCACAAGCTCCTCTGCTCTTGCCGTGGCACAGAGGTGGGATGATGCCAGGAACTGGAACTGCCAGGAACTGTCTGGTTTCTCTGTTGGACAGAGCACTCTGAAGAGCTAATGTGATTTGGACATCCCAAAATCCCACCAGATTAAACCAGAGACGCCCCAGTGGGCAGAGTTTCCTGCCAGGTACATGAGAGGGATTTCAATGTTTTCATTGCAGCCACACAGAGTCACAGGATAACTCCATTTGGAAGGGATCCATAAGGATCATCGAGTCCAGCTCCCTGCCCAAACTCATCAGTGAAAAAGCTGAATAATCACATGTGAAGGGACAAAATTGAGAGCAGATCCACCAGAGAGTGTCTATATCAGGAATGAAAACCCAAAATCCAGCAAAGTGTATTCTGCCCCTCCATGAACAATTCCAAATATGCAGAGAGGCTGCCAAAATTTTCATGTGGCTGATGCTACCAGGGGTTTGGATTTCCTGGAAAAGAGCCAGTGCTTATGATCAAGCATCGAAAACTTGTGTTTGGTCAGAGCAATAGCACAGGCTTTGTGGCTCTGGGAGGGAAACAGCCTGTACCAGGCAGACACAGGGCTCCAGAGGAGCTGCCACTATCCTTGTCCAGCTGGAATTTTGACATGACAGGCCCTGGGAAGAAGGGACATGAGATAAAAAACACACAGGGAACAGGACCTGCCACTCCACAGCCCAGGAGGTGCATTCTTACTGCAAGTACTTCATGGTAGCTCATAAAAAAATAGGAGACTTTTTAAACAGGCGGATTGTCACAGGACAAGGGAGAGGGTTTTAAACTAAAAGAGGAGAAGTTTGGAGCAGGTGTTAGCAAGAAATTCTTGGCTGGAAGGCTGGTGAGGCCCTACCATAGGTTGGGCAGAGAAGCTGTGGCTGCCCCATCCCTGGAAGTGTCCAAGGACAGGTTGGACAGGGCTTGGAGCACCCTGGGCTGGTGGAAGGTGTCCCTGCCCATGGCAGGGGGTGGCACTGGGTGGGCTTGAAGGTCCCTTCCAACCCAAACCATCCTGTGAGGCTGGAATTCTGTGGCCTTGGCAGTGCCAGGTGAATGATTGGACTTGATGATCTTAGGGAGCTTTTCCAACTTAAATGGTTCTATTTAGATGGAATTGCAGGAAGGCAGCACAGGCTCACCCCTGTGTTCAGTGGCCTCCTCTGGAGGACAGTTGGCCAGGTGAGTTAATCCCAGATGTTATTTCCCTTTTGAATCTGCAAGACAACAGGTCCCAGCACACCTGTGGTCTGCTGAGTCCTGTGACATCAAACAGCCTCTGTTATCTCGTGTTTTTCTAAAATAGCCCCTTTCTTGGTGTCATAAATAATGCAAATGTTTTTCAGCCTCTCACAGTGACTCAGTTGCCTCAAGGCCCTGGGTCCCAGTCACGAAAATCTGAGTGACTTTGCTGTGACTTTTTTGAAGGACAACACATTGATGTTTCTGTGCAGGTGCCACCAGCATTAGTCAGCTCCTCAGTGTTTATAAACCATACTGGTTTGTTTGCTTTTGTGACTGCAGTGACAGAGTGGAAAGAGGTTTGTATTGACCTGCCTGTCCTGATGCAGAGGTGTCACTCTCCACCAGGCACAGCTTATCTGAGAGCCCTGTCCAGCTCAGGATTTGTTTAGTGTCTCCTCTGTGTTAGGCTGCACTTCCTCAATCCTTAATTTTTTGCTGGGGTAATGCTAATTCTCTGGGCTTGTTTAGGTGTCTCTGAAGTTCCTCCTTGCTTTTGACTACCCAGGTTAGTTCTGTGCCATCAGCAGCCTCAGTGGCCTCTATTTCCAAGCTGTGTATCAGCCCATTAACCAGCACATCACGCCTGGGACTAATCCCTGAACTGTGACCTTCTGCCACAACTGACATTGACTTCTCCATTTGCCTTCTCCCAGGACAGCTGTAGAGCCACAAGAGTTCCCCACTCACTCTGAAACCCTTTATCTCCCTTGGGAGGCTTTTTAGGCTTTGATAAAGACCTCCAGGGTGTCCAAATGCACCATGTCCACCCAGTCTTGCTCATCCATCCTTTTCCAGCCAGTGAGTTGCAGTCCCTTCTCTTCTCCTCCACAGGCTGCTGTGTCCATGTGCTCCTGTCATCAGCTTTCTCCCTGAAACTTCATTATCCTGATTTTAGACACCATTTCAAACTAATTTCCCCAGGACACATGTAAGGAGGGGTGACCTGTCATTCTCCCAGTCTCACCTTAAGTCTCTCTGAATATAAATGTAACCTTTCCTAAATCCCAGTCCTTGCTTCTTTTCCTTAGTAAGTCAATCAAGTCCTACCTGAATTGCTTAGAAATGCTCTCCCAGACAATTTGAACTCACAGGAGAGAACTGGGGATGTTCATCCTGGAGAAGAGAAGGCTCTGGGGAGACCTGAGAGCCCCTTCCAGTGCCTAAAGGGGCTCCAGGAGAGCTGGGGAGGGACCTGGGACAAGGACATGGAGGGACAGGACACAGGGAATGGCTTCCCATTGCCAGAGGGCAGGGATAGATGGATATTGGGAAGGAATTGCTGGCTGGGAGGGTGGGCAGGCCCTGGCACAGGTTGGGCAGAGAAGCTGTGGCTGCCCCATCCCTGGGAGTGTCCAAGGCCAGGTTGGACAGGGCTTGGAGCACCCTGGGCTGGTGGGAGGTGTCCCTGCCCATGGCAGGGGGTTGGAGTAAGGTGGTCTTTAATGTCTCTTCCAACCCAAACCATTCCACAACTCTGTGAAAATTCCTCACTGAAACGTGGTGCCAGAACATCTGCCCAATGAAAAATTGCATTTCTTCTTGATGTTGTTTCCATCCAGCAACTCACAGGCACCTGCCTGGAGACCTCCCTTCCAAAATCATGTCATTTCTCTCCATGATCTTGTTATTTGCTCTCTCGTTCTCCTTTCCCACACAGGAACTGCCTGTGGAGAACACTCCTGCCTGTGTTCCCTGGAAGGACTGGTCAGGGACTGGCACATCCATCCTGACACAGGTCCCCCAGGAAAAGTGGATCTCCCCCATCCCAGGATGAATTGAGTGGGTCCCTTTCGGTGGAGGAGGATGTGGCTCAGCTGTCCTCAGAGCAGGGGTGGGGGGTGAGGAGCCTCGCTTGGTCCAGCAAAGCTCCTTCTCTCCCACTCTTGCATTTCCCAGTGGAAATATTTGTCCTGGAGCAGCAGGCGTGGCTGCATAGCAAGGACATGACACTGCCCAGGCTGAGGGGAACGGGAAGGAGGGTGGGGAGTGCAGGGCTAGAGCAAGCTGTGGGAAGGGATCCTGCTGGAGGATGAGTTCAGAACTTGCCTGGGAATTCAAGGTCTTGCAGGCACTTTATAAAGTCCACTGCATGGGCAGCTGCTGCTTAAGAGAGCTCTGAGAGTGATAAATATATATGTTATATATGTATGCACATTTCATATTAGACTTACACTAAAATTATACTATTTGTGTATTATATATCTAAATTTATAGTAAGGTTTCTATATAAACATTATATTGTATTATATAGCAGGTACATATTTTGTATATGTACAAAATATGTGGGGGTATATATATATTTACTGAGAGTTTTCAGCTCAAGCAAATAAAATCATGACCCAGCTGCAATGACAACTGAGTCCAGGGAACTTAAGGGGCCTTTTATCCCAAATCCACCCTTTCCCACCCACCTCTGAACTGTTGTTTTCTATTCTGGCTCTCTCCCTCCCCTGCTCCTTCTCACCTGTGCACAAACCACCTGAGCTCAGGTTACCTGGAAGCAGAGATGAAGTGAGGCTTTGTGAAGCATTTCAAATGCAGCTTTTCCACCTAAAAACTTGATCCAAAGAGGTGCAGGACAGAAGTGGGTTTGACCAAAAGAGCCATCTCTTGCTAAGCCACACACAACTGCATCATCTCCAGATGGGATTCAGGCAGCAGAGATGGTCAGCCTAAAATTGATCCTCATCTGAAAAGGTTTTAGTGGAAAAAAGTCTCATTTCTGTGTCCTGATTGTGCTGAAAGCCTGACCCAGTTAGAGCCAATTGTGCCAGCAGGCAGCTGGATACTCCTATTCTTCAGGGACAGGAAAGCTTTTATGTCAATTCAAAGTGATGGCAGAATGGTCTCCTTGGGCTCAGCATCATGAAGTGGACATGGAGAAACCCCCAGTCCTTCCCAACCATCGTGCCAGAAATACGTGGGAATTAAGTTGGTGTTTTATTTGTAAGGATGACAAAAAATTAGAGGATCAAACCTCTTTGGTTGAGCCTAAGCCTGGGCATAGAAGGAAGGTATTGAGGTGTGACTGAGACACCCTGTGTGGTGGAGGAGCAGGATGGGTGCCACCAGCCCCAAGCACAGGGACTAATATGCTTGCAAGTGGGGTGGCCACCTCAGACATCCTCAAAACAGGACTCTGGGTCTGTCCTTATCCTAAAATGTCCGGCTTGGGCTCTGGCTGTCCTTGCAGAGGAGTCCAAAGGTCCATGGACCATCTTGGGGCACATCAACCAATCCACTGCCAAGCCAAGGACCACACCCAGAGCAAGACCCTTCATCAGAAACTCCACTGAGAGCAGAAATCAATGCAGAAGCAGAGATCCCATGAGGAGATGGATTCTCCTGCTTATCCATGAGTGGTGGCACCCAACAAAGGGGAGCAAACTGATGATAAAGAAGGAGGACACCCCAAAACAAGGTCCTTGCTCAGGATCATTTTTCTGACTGCCAATTGCAGCCACAGCTCTGCAGAGAGGCCAAAATATCCCTGGTACCTTCCTATGTGACAGCTTCAAAGGCCACCCACTGTCCTCCCTATGAGCTCTGTGGTGCCCAGGAACACAAGAAAGGCAGCACAGGGTGAAGGACTCAACCATCAGACATCCCACTTGGAGAGATGGAGGCTCATATAAGCTCAGGTGAGCAAGGCAGAGGCAGATATGGTCCAGATGAGGGAGGGAGGCAGGGTGGGGATGGACAGGAACCTGGAGATGAGGGCAGAGGGAAGAATTCATTGCACTCTGCAGCTTCCTCACAAGGGGCAGCTCCAAAACAGTGGCAGAACCTGAGGGAACAGTTGGAGCTGTGCCAGGGCAGGTTTAGGTGGGATCTCAGGAAAAGGCTCTTCCCCCAGAGGGTGGTGGGCACTGCCCAGGCTCCCCAGGGCAGTGGGCATGGCCCCAAGGCTGCCAGAGCTCCAGGAGCATTGGGATGATGCTCTGGGGCACAGGGTGGGATTGTTGGGATGTCTGTGCAGGGCCAGGGGTTGGGCTGAATGCTCCTTGCAGATCCCTTCCAGCTCAGGATATTCCATGATTCCATGATTCCTGGCCTGTGCAAGTTTTTTTGCTCCCTACCAGGCAGGAGCACAGTGATTGTCGTCACAAAGCAGGTGACAATTCTACCCAATCACCCAGGAAGCAGCGGCATGACCAGGAGCAAGCAAAGATTGTATTTATGAGCACAAGCACATCCAGGTGTTCACCAAATGGTTTGAACATGCCCAGGCCAGGAAAGAAGCTCCCATTTGGACTCTGAAGCAGGTACATTTGGGTGTTCCAGCTCGGCTGTAAATGAAGCGAGGCAGAGCAGAAGTTTGTTCTGATTGTGCCGAAGTTTCCTGGAGATTTGCAGCCCTCAGCTGGTGACTGTGAGCACAGCCCTGCTGCAGAGGCTGCCAGATCCACCCTCCCATCTCAGGATGGGTGTGTGCCCTCTCTCCTGGCTAATCTGCCATCTGCACCCATCACAGCCACAAATCCTCCCCTGGGCATCCCAAAATTCCTCCTGGTTCCTGGCATCCCACTAGCTCAGCCCTCACCTGCTGCCCAGCTAAATGGGACATATTGAGCGCTACCATTTTTTATTTATTTTTTCAATCTCTCCTCTTAAAAATCAACTTCTCCAACCCCTGAAGCCCTGCCTGTGCTGTTGCCTTCCCACTTGGCAATGCCCAGTTGCCAAATGCCTGACAAATTGCTCTCTGGCAGACACCCTGGCCAGGGCCACACTGCCCATGAGAAAAACGCTGCTGTTCCTCCTCCTCCCAACATCATTCCTTGTTTTATTGCTGCTCTCCCACTCGTGTCACTCCTCTTACAGACACCCACAGCAAACCCCCTGATAGGAAGCCACCAGGCCAGCCAGGGTAAGGAAATCTCTCCCTGTGCTTCACAAAGGGTTTGGGGTCATTTTTTGGTTTGGTTTTGGTTGGTTTTTTGGGGTTTTTTTTGCATTGGATCAAGCTGGCATTGCTGGGATCAGAGTCCTGTGCCTGGAGCAGTTCCACACCAGTGGCTCATCCCCTGTGGTTTGTTCCCCTAATGGGATGTCACTGGTGCCTGTCTGTGGGAAGGGAGGCCAGTCCACATGGACACATGTGATCAACTTTCCATGCAGCCCAGCAAGAGAAAAAAGTAGGAAAGAGTAGGAGAGCAGAGTGGGAGATCCTGGAAGGTGCTGAGCTCTCACATGTGCCTGCCCCATCCCTGGAAGTGTCCAAGGTCAGGTTGGACAGGGTTTGGAGCAACCTGGTCTAGTGGAAGGTGTCCCTGCATGTTGCAGGGGGTGGAATGAGATGATCTTTAAGATCCCTTCCAGCACAAAACATTCCATGATTATACATCCCTGCAACTCCTGGAAATCCTCCATATCCAGCACATCACTGTTGGACCCTCACACAGGACCTGATTCTTCACTGTTATTTCTCCAAGAGTTCACTCAAATTCCCTGGGGAATGGGAGGCTTCTGAACCACATGCACTCCCCGGACACCAAGCAAGGGGCACTCAGTGTCTAAGGGAGCCTGAAGCAAGGCCAAATCCTCCCACACATGGGATTAGATGTGATAATCCCAATCCTCATGGGATGGGAGCTCATCCATCTTCTTCCATCCACCTCCCACAGCTCCTGCCAGCCCCTCGGGGACACCTCAGACATCCCAGGGCATCCCAGGCATGGAAACACAACTCGCTGATAAAGGTCCTTCTCTCTGGACTGTGCCAGAGCCACCCCTCTGGCCTCCCACTGCTCTCACTTCACTCACACACGCGTGTAATTTCACACCTATTTCTCACAGTGTCGAACTCTTCAGAGTTCTAGAGGCTATTTTAATGCCACGAGGTGGCAGCACAAAATCGCCTTTCCCCAGAGCGTGTTCGGGTTGCAGAAGGTCCCCCGAGCCCTGTGCCAGGGAACAGTCAGTGGTCTCACCCCAGGGATGGCCCCAGGAGGAGAAAATATCCAACCCCACCAAGTGCAGAGCCAGGACCCACGTTCTGCATCACTGACGACCTGCAGTTTCAGCATCCACTCTTTGCAAGCACTTCGATTTCGCTGAGCTTCTCCAACTTTCAGGTGCTCCTGTAACAACTCCAAGGTGACTCTAAGCCTGTTTTGGCCACCCAGAGCTTCTTTTCTTCACCCCACAGCACCAAGGAGCTGGTTTGATGTGCTGAAAGGTGCAGATGAGGCAAAGCAAGACCACAGGTGGTAAGAGAAAATCTGAGAGAGCTGGACTTTGGACAAGGGCATGGAGTGACAGAACAAGGGGGAATGGCTTCCCACTGCCAGAGGGCAGGGATAGGTGGGATATTGGGAAGGAATTCCTGGCTGGGAGGGTGGGCAGGCCCTGGCACAGGTTGGGCAGAGAAGCTGTGGCTGCCCCATCCCTGGAAGTGTCCAAGGCCAGGTTGGACAGGGCTTGGAGCAGCCTGGGCTGGTGGGAGGGGTCCCTGCCCATGGCAGGGGATGGAATGAGGTGGTTTTTAAGGTCCTTTTCAGCCCAGCCCATTCTGTGATTCCATGATGACTATTATTAGTGTGCTGAACTTCAGGCAGATCAGTCCTGAAGGTACCCAGAAAGCTGCAACTCTCCTCTCTTAGGGGCTTTTTTCCTTCTATCCAGCTTTGCATCTCCACACAAGGGAAAAAAAACCTCCCAAGAGGGGATGTTTGGGCTGAGAAAGAGGAGCTGGGTGCTGTAGTGAGCCCTCAGCAGCAGCAAAGCCAGGGGAATACGCACCAGTCAAGGCAACATGTCTGGCCAGACACAAAGGCACATCCCAATCTGCTGCTATTCCTACACGCCTTGGTATCTCCCAGGGGTTCCCAGTCCCATTTTCTGCTTTGGGTCTGTGTTTGCTACTGCAAATAAATCGGCACCAGGGAAATTTCCTGGGCCCCAAACTCCATCCTGTGCCCTGCTGTATAATTAGCAGCCCCTGGCACAGCCTGGCTTGTGCCCACTTGCAGTTTGGAGCCCAGCATTGGTCCTGGACAGCTCCTGAAGGGCAGAGGGGAAGGGGTGACACTGCAAACATCCACAGCCCTGCACCAGAAAATCATGCTGGGAGCCTTAAACATGCTGGTGCACAAATCTGGATGGTTCCCTCTGTGTGTGGCAGCACAGACAACTACAGGCCATGTAGTGCCAACAGCTGGACTTAATTCATTGGACTGGATGGGCTTAGAGCTCTTTTCCAGCCTTAATTCTCTGGTGCTGTGATGAACCAGCTGGTGACACTAAATGTGTTCTCTGCTCAATGCAGATTTGTGCAAGGAGGGATGTTAAGGCATGAGCAGGACCTGGCCCACAATTCCACCACCCTCCTCGTGCAAGAGAATCTTTGAGCACTCACTTCAGCTTTTTTTAAAAAGCTCCTAATAAAGCATTTCTTGCTGCTGAGTTCAAGGATCACAGAACCACAGAATCATTCAGGTTGGAAAATTCTGACATCATCAAGTCCCTCAGCACGGCCAAGGCCACCACTGACCCATGTCCCCAAGTGCCACATCCACAGGGCTTTGAAATCCCCCCAGGGATGGGGACTCCACCACTGCCCTGGGCAGCTGTGCCAGGGCCGAACAACCCTTTCCATGGAGAAATTTTTCCTAATAATTTTCCTAATAAAATGTTCATAACTATTTTTCCTGGATCTCCCAGGAGAGGGGCAGCCTGGGATAAATGTGCCCATTGCCCCATGGCACTGTCACCCACAGAGCTTTGGAAACCCAACTCTGACAGCACCCTGCTATTCCCACCTACTACCCTCTCCACCCAGCCAGGACAGCTCTAATTAATTCTGACTAATTAGATGCCTCTTACCTTCCCAGCACCCACACCTGGGTGCTACCAACCTCCATCCTCCTGCTGAGCTCTTGGTGGACACTGCTGGAGAGGAGATGGGTCTTGGAGAAGTGGGAGCAGGTGGGAGGCCCCGTGGTGACACCCCCTCTCCTTGTCACATGCTTGGGGTGGCCTTTGCTGCTAATTTTATGCAGCTCCAAGTAAACAATTGCTAAATTTAGTGTCTGTGGAACATGAGCCTTGTTTTAAAGGCTGGATCACTGGTGGCTGATGGAAGCAAAGGAGAGAAGGACACAAATCCCTGCTTAGCAAAACCAGACATTATTGTCATACTGTCTGCAGAGAGCAGAAAAAGGAGCTTTGAAACACTGATCAGCAACACAGCAGCTTTTCTTGGATTTCCCATGATAAAGAAGCCACAGCAGTCACAGAATGACAGAATCCTTTAGGTTGGAAAAGATCTCCAAGAACATTAAGTCCAACCTTTGACCCACCACCACACTGTCAACCCGACCAGAGCACTGAGTGTCACATCCAGTCATTTCCTGAACACTTCCAAGGACAGTGATTCCACCACCTCCCTGGCAGCCCATTCCAGTGTTTGACAACCCTTTCAGGGAAGAAATTCTTCCTGAATTTCTTCACTGAAGAGCAAAAGCAACTCCTTGGTTTTGCTTCATACCCTCAAAGGATTTGGTTTTCTCCTCTGATTCCGCTCAGCAACAGATCTGGCTGCTGAGAAATCGTCTCTGGCTCCTTGAGGTTGAGCTCTGAGTGACTGAAACTGGACAGATTTTTCCTCTTTTGTTGTCTTCAAGCATGCTGTGCTCTCCTCCTGCAGCCCAACTCTCTTCCAACTCACCAACATGAAAAGGGAGTTCACTTCTGAGATAAAACGGGAGAAAAACATCAGACATTCAACATACCACCATCCTTCCCAGCTTCTCAGCAGCCAGGAAGGCATCCCACCTCCACACCACAGCAGGGAATCAGCACAGCTCAGCTGAGGTTGGAGTCACTCAAAGTTGGTGCCTCCTCTGCAGACATCTATCTTGGGATGCACTGACTCATCCACCAGAGAGGGATTTTTCCCTCTCTGTGTCCCTCTTCCTCCTCTCTGTAGCTCATTTATCAACATGACTCCCACCCCACACACACAGAGGGTGTACAAACACTTCATATGGGGCAGCAGATGCCAAATCAGACACATCCCTCACTCCTCACATGGGGCCCTGGCCAGCAGCCAGCCAGATGGAGAAATGGAATGCAGGGAGATAAGGCAGCAGCTGAACACCCCAAGTCTTCATCCTGAAAACTTTTTTATTTTTGGAAACCATTTAGACATTTTTAAACTATGCTAATGGCTCCAGTATGTTCACTTGACTTTAAAGAACAGGATTTCTCTCTCTGTGGAAGGGAGGAAAAAAGGCTTTTCTCATTCCAGATGGCAACTTTCATGAGGTCCAGACAAAGATCATCAAGTCCCACTCCTGGCCCTGCACAGGACAACCCCAGGAATCCCCACCATGTGTCTGAGAGTGTTGTCCAGATGGTCCTTGAGCTCTGGCAGGTTGGAGGCTGTGACTACACTGACTACAATCCTGTCAGCTCTGCCCTAACTGGACCTCTTTGGTCTGGAATGCATTGCTGGAAGAGGAAAACCCCAGTCCTGAGAGATTCTTCCCCACAATCACCACAAATGTGATGTATTTCTAACCTGTTTTCAGCCTAAGGAAGGTTTGATCCTGGATGCCTTCCCAAAGGTTTGCATGGGGCACATCAGGACAGGCTTGTTGCAGTATCTGTATTTGTTTATTCCAAGTTCATTTTCAAAGATTTTTCTTGTTAACCTCCCCTTTTTCATCAGTTTTGTTTGTGGCCATTTTCAAGCACTTTTGAAAGAATTTCCAAGCAGTTCTGCTTGGTCACTACGAGAGGTGTCACTGCCAGAGCTGCTCTGATCCCACCAGGAGAAGCTGGCAGGCTCCTGAACAAACCTGGTCAGACATTCCCCATCCTTGGCACTGGTGTTTGGTCTTCTTGTGGTTTAGCAGCACTGGCATCCCTGCCCAAAACAATGACTCTTGTTGATGAACCAAGACATTTACACACAGCTGGGCCCAAGCTGAGCATAAAGAAAGGGACATGGTGATACTCACCGTGTATCTGAGTCCTGAGGTGCCACCTCCACTCAGAATACGTGGACTGGTGTCCCAGAACCTCCCATGCCCTGGGCTGGTCCCCCAGTGTGGGCAGCAGGGCAGGGCAGGGGGGATGGTGCCCCTGTGCCCCCTCAGGGGAGCCCCCAAACCCTGCAGAGCTGCCCCAGCCCTGGGCAACAACAGCCCAAGGATGTGGAGCTGCTGCAGCGAGTGCAGAGGAGGCCCCGGAGATGGTGCAGGGCTGGAGCCCCTCTGGGCTGGAGCCAGGCTGGGAGAGCTGGGGGGGTCACCTGGAGAAGAGAAGGCTCCAGGGACAGCTGAGAGCCCCTGGCAGGGCCTGAAGGGGCTCCAGGAGAGCTGGAGAGGGACTGGGGACAAGGCCTGGAGGGACAGGACACAGGGAATGGCTTCCCAATGCCAGAGGGCAGGGTTGGATTAGATTTTAGGAAGAAACTTTCCCCTGTGAGGGTGGGCAGGCCCTGGCACAGGTTGGGCAGAGAAGCTGTGGCTGCCCCAGCCCTGGGAGTGTCCAAGGCCTGTCTGGATGGGTCTTGGAGCAACTTGGGCTGGTGGAAGGTATCCCATGTCAGGTACTACATGTAGGCCACATGGAAAACGTATTTTTAATCCAGATGTAACATGAGTAAGCCAAGCTTTCACATTCCTTCAAAATTCCTTACTACTGGGAACAGTCTTGACCTCCCTGAGAGAACTCTTCTTCAAAAGTGTCATTCAGACTTTTGGACCTTCTTTTGTGGGGACAGGGGGTGAAAACCTCCCCCCTTTTGGGTATTGCTGTCCCATAAAAGATGGTGTTTCACCAAAGATGTACCTGCAGAAGGCTGGTTCTCATCACTCCTCTTGCCCACACTCCCACACCACTCTGCATGTTTTTCCACCTGGATTAGAGCCCACTCCAGCTGTACCTGCATTACCAAGGTAGTCTGGGGTGTTTAACTTGCACTTTTGTCTGCTACACAGGCTGAACTCTCTTCCCCCAGTGTGGTTCAAGAGTTTGTGAAGGACAAGTGGTAGGTCAGGCTCTGACACTCCCTTTGCAGGCTTCACCACACCTGGTCAGTTCCTGGAGAAGCACTCCTGGACTAGTTTCCTTAGGGAGAAGCTTGATTTGCACACACCAAACCCCTTTTGTGAACCAAATCCATTTTTGAAAAGTGGGACTGACTGGGGTGCTCCCTTCAAATCCAAGACTCTGTTCAGACCAAATGTGGACACAACTTTCAATGCTTTATTTAATCACCTGTTTGTCTCTCTCCTTTGATAACTTCCTAAGGACTGGCTGAATGATCCCAGAGGTAAAGCAACTTCCTCCAGGGAATTATCAGCAGATTTCCTGAAGAACAAATGCCCACAGACAGGTGACATAGTTAAATACGGGACACAGAGTGACCTCTGTGTGAACCTGGCCAAGGCAAACAAGCTGTGCCTCTACCATGCAATTCTTTGAATGATTAATTAAGATCAATCAGCTCATTGAGCATCCATATCTTATCTCAAGATTCTCCTACTCCAAATTCTGTAGGAACAGAGAAAAACATGATTGCTATAACCTTGAGTTCAAAGTCACTGAATGAAGAACCCAGGAAGCACCACAACACCCGTTCTTTTTATTACAACATTTATTTTAGTATAGAAGGCACTTACAATACAGAAAGAAAAAAAGAAAAACAATATATGATAGGCACCAAAAGTGAAATGAGAATTAAAATGACAAAGAAACAGTTTCCCAGACCCAAGGAGCACCCTTCCCTGTTAACAATACAGCACATGGAAATGAAGCTATGGATGACTAACATTTTTAACAATTAGGGGGTTTGTTTTTTAATAGAAAAGATAAAGGCTGTTCTACTGTGAACTGAAGTACAAAAGAATCCCTCCCCACACCTGCAGGAGGTTCTGGGAGGTGTGGTGGTCACCAAGAGGGCTCTTTCAGGTCCGGCACTGCAGGAGGTCCTGGTACATCTCAATGAGACGAGCAGCCTCTCTCTGCCCCGAGAGCACAGCACCGTGGGTTGTGGAGTAATACTTCCTGTGAGTGGCCTCCCCCGAAAACATCACCTGCATCGGCTGCAGAGGACAGGAAAAGGGGCACAGCTCAGCAGAACTCACTGGCAAGCAGATGTGAGGCTAAAAGGAGACAGAACTCCCTCTGCCCTCCTACGCAGAATCATGGATTGGGTTAGGAGGGATCTTGAAGATCACCCCGTTCCAACCTCCCTGCCATGGGCAGGGACACCTCCCTCTAGACCTGGTTGCTCCAAGCCCTGTCCAACCTGGGACCAAACCTTAAACAAACCTGCAGGAGGCACAGAGCACCTTTTCTACACCAGCTCCTCCTGTTGCTCCCCTAAATTACACTTCAGCCTTTTAGGCATTAAGGTAATTTTTCTTCTGGACAGCAACTTCAGGAGGAAAAACTAGTCATATCTCAAAACCCACTTGGTGAGACAGTGTTGTAACTCTTACACCAACACTTACCACAACCACAACTCAGCTCTGAGGCAGGAAGTTCAGGTACCTCTCTCCCCTGGGAACTACACAGAAAGAGTCCTAAAATCCCTGCTGGCTTTTTTAAGTAGATTTCTGCGCTGAATAAAATTATTTCTGCTCTGGTGGAAGGAACAGACTGGGCAGCTGCTTGGAGTCTGCATTTCCATCAGCCTTTGTCTTTGGATTTGGACACATAACCCTGAGTGATGGGGTGAGTTTGGATTAATGTGTTCCTGCTCGTCAGCTGAGCTGTAGTAACCATCTCCATGTGTGCTCCTTGCTATATTCAGAAAGCAAAGGCAGGGTCTGAGGAGAAAATTCATCATCCCCAGCCAAGGACTGGGCCTCCCTCAGCCTGCACTGCCAGCACAGAGAGATTTCCTAATATGCACCTCTGACACATTAGACCTTGACATCAGCAGGGTCATGTATTTATTAATAAGCTTTAAAACAGGTTAACACGTGTTTTCCTAAGGAATTCTGAACTGGACAATAAGGCTAATAGTCATTGAACACAGAGATCCCAATTCCAAAAGCCAGAAGGACAAGCAGCTCTTGATAAATTCAAAGGAGAGACATGGGAATCCCTGAGATGTTGTCATTCCAAACGTTAAAATCCCACATACACCATTTGTCCAGAGAGGCTTGTACAAAAAAAAAGGGAAAACACATCACTGAAGGCCAAACCAGGGACTGTCTTTTCCAACCTCCCCCCCAAATCCCCTCTGCCCAGCATGGCACCAGTTCTGCTGCCACAGCCCCAGCTTGGGCCACACTTACAGGAGTTTTGGAGCTCTCAGCATAAGGCAGTGGTTTAGCGAGTTTCTCCACGTCGGCCCCACTAGACCCAACCTGGGTGTAGGAGTAGGAGCCTCGGAAGTAGGGATTGCTGCCCCAGGAGGAGCGCAGGATCCGGCGAGGTTTCGGAATGTTTGGATTCCCTGGGTGGAAAGCAGGAGAGAAAAAGTAAGCCTGTGCCCAAAGGAAAAGAGGGCAATGCCTGGGCAAGGGGTGGGGTAGCAGGAGGTCAGTCTGGTTTACTGAACATCCACCCTAACAGAGCCTGCAGGCTCCAGGGAAGAACCCCCAAACCAGATCTGTCTTCCATTACTGAGCTCTAAGTACCTATGTAAGATAAAAAGCATCCCTTTTAATCTCAGCTCTTCCATTTTCCAGGGAGGTGGTGGAGTCCCCATCCCTGGAGGTGTTGAAGAATCAACTGCACATGACACTCAGTGCTGTGGTTTGGTTGACAAGGTGGTGGTTGGTCACAGTTTGGACTCCATGATCTTAGAGGTCTTTTCAAACCTAAATAATTCTGTGGTTCATTTTGGGAAAGATCATCAAAATGTTTACATTCCTAAAAGACTGGGGAGCTTCAGTGAACCCTGGACAGGGTCTATCTGAAAATACAGAGCATCTTCTGGCCTCATTTGTGGTGAGGGGACCAGTGGTGATGAAGCATATGATTGATCTCACCTAATTTAAGGTACTTAATTGGGTGCCCAGTCTAAACTGGATGTTTAGATGGTCCTGAGAGAGAGATGTACCTCCAAAGAGAAATGGATAAGGATCTTAGAAGGCAAATCTTCATTATGTGGGGGCACAGAAAAAGCTGCCAGAAAGTTCTCGAAACCTGTATTACTCATTCCAACTGCAAGCCAGTTGCCCCCAAATGAACTTAAATTCCAAAAGACCCATTTTTCAGAAGGCACATTACAGCATGAGAAGAAGACTTCTGAGGTTGGAAGTAGGATTTCTAGATTGCTGTAGGATTTCCAGGACCTCTAGATGAGGGACACTGGAGTGCACCAATGATCATCAGCCACTGCCCCCACCCCCAAAAGCCCAGGAGCACATGGGATCCAGGACTGAAGCCAAGGCAGCCTCCCACCAGCTGGTGGCAAAAGAGCCTCAGGTACAAAGAGAGAGAGTCAGGTACAAACAGGGAGACTCCTTGTCAAGGCTGGTTTGGGACCATCTCAGTGTCACTGACTCTGTTGGAGTCCCATGATCTTATTTGGCTTGGCAGGAGAGGAATGGGAAGATGGGACATGGAGAATTCCAACCAAGATCCACCCTTGAGGCAACCTTGAGGCACAGTGGCATCCCCACCCTTGGAGGGATTTAAAAGTTGTGTGGATGTGGCACTTGGGGACATGGTTTAGTGGTGGCCCTGGCAGTGCTGGGGAAACAGTTGGACTGGATGGTCTTAAAGGGCTTTCCCACATAAACCATTCTGTGATTGCAAGAGACTGTCACAGGAAGGAAGAGTTCTAAGTCATGTCTGCATCTCATGCAGATCCTGTGTCTGCTTCAGATCCTGACTGTGACAGCTCAACTGGTCTGAGACAGCCCCAATCCACCAATTTCCTCATCACAGCATAAAGAGGGCCACATCCAACTGTAAAGACTAGTTAGGCACTGCATCATTTAGGTCTACTAAACTATTATTTAGTTGAGCCTTCAATTCCTTGAAATGTAGAGCATGTTACTTCCCTGGTTCAGCTTCTGCTTTCAGGAGCATTGTGTGCCAACCAGAGTTATGGAATACAGGGCTGGAATAGAGCACAAGCACTTGGATGGTCTGCCAAGAGCACACTGTGAACACTTTTCTAACCACCAGCCCCTAGAACAAAATATGTCCCAGATCAGCAAATAAATATAGGCCACAAACAAAACACATCCTACAAACCAGTGTTGTTTCAGGAGTAACAGCTTTGCACAACAAAGCCTCTAAAATATGCTCCTCCAGGACTCTTCAAAGCAGGAATGCCTGGAAGTGGAAAGCCCAAGGGAGTCTAAAAACAGGGAGCTCTCAGATGTGTCAAGGAAATAAGTTACCGTGTTTTATTTTTGAGGGCTGTGGGAAAGCCCAGGAGAGCACACAGAGCTGTGAGACAACACCCCCTGACAGGGCCATCCATCACACTGCACTGCACAACAACCAGCACACAACCAGCATGTTCAGTACAAGGAGTCTCTGCACAGGGCTGCTGGTGGCTCTGCTGTGGTTGGTGTGTGTTTCCATGCCCAGGTACCCACAAGTCAGCAAGATGTTGATAAACCCAGAGAAGAGCAACAAGGCTGGAGAAGGGACTGGAGCACAAGTGCTGTGGGGAGAGGCTGAGGGAGCTGGGGGTGTTTGTGCTGGAGAAGAGGAGGCTGAGAGGTGACTTCAGCACTGTCTGGAACTCCCTGAAGGGAAGTTGTGGCCAGGTGGGGGTTGGTCTCTTCTCCCAGGCACTCAGCAATAGGACAAGGGGGCACGGGGAGCTCAAGCTCTGCCAGGGCAAATTGAAGTTGGAGAGCAGAAAAAACTTCTTTGCAGAGAGAGTGCTCAGGCATTGGAATGGGCTGCCCAGAGAGGGGGTGGATTCCCCATCCCTGGAGGTGTTTAAACAGAGATTGGCCGTGGCACTGAGTGCCATGATCTGGAGTTGGACCAAGGGTTGGACTTGATAATCTCGGAGATCTTTTCCAACCCAATCCATTCTATGATTAACATGAGGAACGCACAGTGTCACCAGCAGTGAGAGGAGGGTTTGTCAGCCTGCAGGTAAGGCCACAGCTCAGTGAAAGGACTGAAATGTGTTCACAGAAGGGTCATCAGCTCAGTGATACAAACCCAGCAGCATTTGACAGAGCAATTCTCAGACTGGCAAAAGCACCAGCTTTGTCCCTCTGCAGCGTTTCCCATGGATGACCTTGCACTGGCAAACACCTGCCTTCCCACAGGGAACTGCTCTTCATGTAGCAACTCCATCTCAAGGGAAACTGCAGAACAGCAACATGAAGTGTGGCCCTGGGCAGATGGCAGAGCTTCAGGGAGGGATGTGTGAGCCAGCTGTCAGTGTGGAGCAGGGGCAGGAGCCTGGGCACCCCAAAACACAGCTGCACCAGCTCCCAGCACTGAGCCCAGCCTCCCTCCCCAGCTCTGTGCTGCAGAGGTACCAGCTCTCAGGAGCTCCTTCCAGGTTCTCCAGCACACCAGACCACGTTAGCAAGACCCAGGTGCCCACTGTGCAATTAGATTGCCCCTGCATTCTGCATTTCTGCACCTTTTAATGTCAGCAGCTGCTTCTAAGAGCAAAATCAGGAGACCTTCACTTCTGCTGCAGACAGAGAGGAGGATTGTGGTTGAAGGTCAGCTGGGAGCATGTAACATGAGCTCTGATCCTGAACTGTTGTTTGCAGGACAGAAATTACAAAGCTGGAGCTACACTCCTTCAAGGAAAGTATTTAATTGGACTTTCTCAATCTGCCATTAAACACAGGAAACACATACATGCCTTTCCTTTGCCTACAGATAAAAGCAATAACACAGATGTGGAAACTTCTGTTTCCACTGCCCAAAGAGAGATAAAATGGCTAAAAAAGGGATCTTGCCTTCACTAAAATAGAAGGGCACATACTTTTTTGCCACAGATTTCCACTGGTGAAGCTGTGGAAGGTAACTCCATGTGCCTCACTCAATCTCATTTTTATTCAGCTCATGGGAGGTGTGGCTACAGAGATTTATTGGTCATGAGGCTGATGAAATTATCATAAAATCAACTCACATATCTAAATTAAGACACCCAAATTTAGTTGCTTACCTGAGAGCAGGGATCTAAGATTCCATCAAGGGAGATCTGTGGTACTACCCACACACTAGTGATAAAGAGACATTGGGGTACCCCAGACACCCAAATGGGGCTGGGAGATGTGAGGCAGAACCTAAAAGAGATCTGCTCCCCTCCAGAGAAATAGCTGGAGCTCAGGGAGGACAACTCAGGGCATCTCCATGCACAGCCGGACAGGCTCCAGTGATCCAGGCTTGTGGCTTCTGACTCTTGGAGCTCAGCCAACAAAGAAAGCAGAGCAAGACTCTTAATTGCTCTGAGCTATTCCATTTGATTGGATCCAGTTGTGAAAAGCAGTAATTGTCAATGGTTCTTAGGTCAGAACAATCCTCAGAGCTTTTCACAGCAAAGCCAGATAATCCGTAACACCAACATGTGAGTGAAATTTAAGGTCAATTCTCAGAGAGGGATTCTCAGTGTGAATCTAAAAGAATGGATTTAACTTAGAACTGGTTTAACACACCTAAAAGAACGGATTTAACTTAGAACTGGTCTGACACACCCTGAAACAAAAGGAAAGGCCACCATGAGCAACAGACTGGGAAAACACAGCAGAAGATGGGAACCTATCTGGTAATGCATTAATTCTTTCTTAGAAGAATAAGAAATTAAGAGCGTGGGGGATTTCATACCCAGAACATGAAAGGCACAAAAGGCAAAGTGAACATTAAAAGGCTCATACCACCTACTTTCATTGCTGAATATAAGGCTCCCTCTATATTCAGCAGAGAAAAGCTGCTTCAGAAGATGCCACAAAGTACCAAGTGAGGTGTGGAAGATCTGAGCTGCCTTGTCAAGAGCCTGTCTCTCCACTGAGTTTAGCATCCTGGTAGGACTAGTTTCCTAACTTGATTAACTGACTTATGTGAACTTGAGTGCTGGGAAAGGCTTTAAAGGCTGAGTTTGGTGGTGAGAGTTGGACCAGAGGAGTCCAGCCATGTTCAGAAGTGACTACAAGTATATCACAGACTGTAGGCTGCTGGTCTAATCCCCTCTCCCACTCCCAAGGGAACAGATCAGCAGAGAAGATGGGAGGTGCACAGAGAGGTGAGCACATCCTGTTATCTCAGCCAGCCTGGCACCTGGCCCAGACCAGCCCTCAGGTACTGCTGCTTCTGTGAACCTGCCAGGAAAAAGGGGAGAAAGGGTAACAGAACAAACCCAGCTCCCTTAGCCAGGCCATCCTGCAAGATCTGTGAAAAGGTTTTCCACAAACTAGCAAGTTTTTTGGGGAGCAGAACGTGGAACAGGTCATGTTGTGCAATGGGTACTGCAACAACAGGTCTTCTGTTTTGAGCAGTGTCAAGGCCAACTCTCAGTTGATGCACAAAATGCTCATTGCAGGGCAAAGCCCTGGCAAATTCAGGCTGAAATTCTCCAGGGATAGATACCCCGGGATTAGCAGGAGGCTGAGACAGAGCTCACCCTGCTGAAGAGCCTGATGGACAGTGAGCAGGTGCAGCATCAGCTGCAAAAGCAACTGCAGCACATGCCCAGGACCCAGTGCCAACATATTTCCATCCTGGGAGGAAGAGAGGAACATCCAACACACGCAAACAATAACACTGAGCAAGGCCAAAAGGAACAGGGAAACCATATTCCCATGTGCCAAACTGAGAAAGACCCAAAGAGCCAAATTCGCTGATGAATTGAGGCACTTTGAAAAAAAAAGTATCTTAAGCAAGAAAAGTTGGGAGATGTCAGCACTGGAACAACTTGGCCTGAGAGAGAAGAGCCTCCTGCTATCCCTGACTAGAGCAGCAGTTGCCTGCTGAGGTCAGGGGGGAAGAAGGTGAGTAGGAATTAATGTGACACAGAATGCAGGGACACCCAACACCCTTGAAAACAAACAGCTCAGGAGGCACCAGCTGAAACGAGGGTGCAGGTCTGGGCGCTGTATTACAGGTTCTGAACCCACTGTCTACCTTGGGATTTCTGGAGAGAGGAGTATAACCTTAAACCTCTTTTGGCAGTACTCAGTAAAGCAGGCAGCCCTCAGATTCCAGGGCCTTTTCAGGAAAAAAGGTTCTTCCCCCAGGGCAGTGGGCA
>VWZD01007934.1:9525-23208 GCA_013396695.1 Sakesphorus luctuosus | reverse complement strand
CCCGTGCCCCCTTGTCCTATTGCTGAGTGCCTGGGAGAAGAGACCAACCCCCACCTGGCCACAACTTCCCTGATGTGGCACTTCCAGACAGTGCTGAGGTCACCTCTCAGCCTCCTCTTCTCCAGCACAAACACCCCCAGCTCCCTCAGCCTCTCCCCACAGCACTTGTGCTCCACTCCCTTCTCCAGCCTCGTTGCTCTTCTCTGGCCCCGCTCCAGCCCCTCAATCTCTTGCCTCAACTCAGGGGCCCAGAACTGAACACAACACTCAAGGTGTGGCCTCCCCAAGGCAGAGTCCAGGGGAAGGCTCACTGCCCTGGGCCTGCTGGCCACGCTACTTTGGATCCAGGCCAGGATGCCATTGGCCTTCTTGGCCACCTGGGCACACTCTTGGCTCCTGTTGAGCTTCCTGTCAAATAATCCTGGATCCTTCTCTTCTCCAATAGAACATTCCCAATCCTCAGTCCATCTCAGGGGGCTGTGCCAGGGATGTTTTCCCTCTGTGCCACCCTCCTCTCCTCTCTTCTCCTCTCCCACCCGCAGGCCATGCGCACCCCAAGCCGCAACGAGGCCGGGCTGGAGCTCCTCATGGAATACTACAACCAGCTCTACTTCCTGGACAGCCGCTTCTTCCCTCCCAACAAAACCCTTGGGGTCTTCTTCCACTGGTGGGTGCAACTTTCCCAATCCTTCCTCAGTGGGGCACTGAGGGACTTGGGATGAAACCTGCACGATGGCAGCAAAGCCAGGGCTGGTGGACACAGAGATCCGGAGCTGCTCTTCCCTTGGGTGGGATAATTAGCGGGGAACATGATGAATCACGATGGGAATGGTGGCTACAAACCCACAGGGAGCACTGGAAGCCCTCCAGGATCCTCCTGGATCCATGGGCAAGGATAGAGTGGTCTGGGATGGAAGGGACCTTCAAGCCCACACAGAGCACTGAGAACTCTCCCCAAGCTCCTTCTACATCCATGGGCAAGGATGGAATGGTTTGGGGTGGGACCTTTAAGGCCACACAGAGCACTGAGAACTCTCCGCAAGCTCCTCCTGCATCCATGGGCAAGGATAGAGTGGTTTGGGTTGGAAGGGACCTTCAAGGCCACAGAGACCACTGGAAACCCTCCAGGCTCCTCCTGCATCCATGGGCAAGGATACAATGGTTTGGGATGGAAGGGATCTTCAAGCTCACAGAGAGCACTGAGAACCCTCCCCAAGCTCCTCCTACATCCATGGGCAAAGATAGAGTGGTCTGGGATGGGACCTTTAAGGCCACACAGAGCACTGAAAGCCCTCCAGGCTCCTCCTGCATCCATGGGCAAGGATAGAGTGGTTTGGGATGAGAGGGACCTTCAAGCCCACACAGAGCACTGAGAACCCTCCCCAAGCTCCTCCTACATCCATGGGCAAAGATAGAGTGGTCTGGGATGGGACCTTTAAGGCCACACAGAGCACTGAAAGCCCTCCAGGCTCCTCCTGCATCCATGGGCAAGGATAGAGTGGTTTGGGATGGAAGAGACCTTCAAGCTCACAGAGAGCACTGAAAACCCTCCAGGCTCATCCTGTATCCATGGGCAGGAATAGAATGGTTTGGGATGGGACCTTTAAGCCCACACAGAGCACTGAAAGTGCTCCAGGCTCCTCCTGCATCCATGGGCAAGGATAGAGTGGTTTGGGTTGGAAGGGACCTTCAAGGCCACAGAGACCACTGAAACCCCTCCAGGCTGCTCCTACGTCCATGGGCAAGGACAGAATGGTTTGGAGTGGAACCTTCAAGGCCACAATGAGCACTGAAAACCCTTTGGACTTGTCCTGCATCCGTGGGCAAGGACAGAATGGTTTGGGATGGAAGGGACCTTCAAGGCCACAGAGACCACTGATAACATTCTAGGCTCCTCCTGCATCCATGTGCAAGGATAGAGCTGTCTGGGATGGGACCTTCAAGCCCACACAGAGCACTGAGAACCCTCCCCAAGCTCCTCCTGCATCCATGGGCAAGGTTAGAGTGGTTTGGGATGGAAGTCACCTTCAGGCCCACACAGAGAGCACTGAAAACATTCCAGGCTCCTCTTGCATCCATGGGCAGGGATAGAGTAGTTTGGGATGGAAGGGACCTTCAAGACCATCTCATTGCTACCCCTTGGTATCCATGAGCACTGGATGGGCAGCTGTTGACTCTTCCCTCCTCCAGGTACGACTCCCTGACGGGGGTCCCATCCCACCAGCGGGCTCTGGCCTTCGAGAAGGGCAGTGTCCTCTTCAACCTGGGGGCCCTGCACACACAGATCGGGGCGCGGCAGGACCGCGCGGCACTGCCCGGCCTCAACCAGGCCATCGACGCCTTCCAGAAGGCAGCTGGTACGTGGGGTGCCCCTTGGCCATCTCCCCAGGGTTGTGTCCCACCCCAGAATCATAGAATGGATTGGGGTTGGGAAAACACCTCTGAGATCATCAAGTCCAACCCTTGCTCCAACTCCACTCCCTTTACCAGATCATGGCACTCTTGTGCTCCACTCCCTTCTCCAGCCTCGTTGCTCTTCTCTGGCCCCGCTCCAGCCCCTCAATCTCTTGCCTCAACTCAGGGGCCCAGAACTGAACACAACACTCAAGGTGTGGCCTCCCCAAGGCAGAGTCCAGGGGAAGGGTAACCCAAGGTCTTGTTTTTGAATCCCTTAGGGTAGATGNGGCAGAGTCCAGGGGAAGGGTGACCCAAGGGTAACAGAAGGGGAGGGTAACCCAAGGTCTTGCTTTTGAATCCCTTAGGGTAGATCAGAGTGAAAGGACCCTGAATGATTGATGTTTGTAAATATATGTATGTTGGGTTGATTTTTGAATAATTTTGTTTCAAAAGGGTTTGTACCCATTTTGGGTGTTATCAATCGATAGCAATCAGCAATATTAAAGCATAAAAATAATACTTCAGGAAATGTATAAGGAAAGGAAGAGAAAAGAAGGGTAAAAGTGGATCCAGAGGTGAAACTTGGTCATTGCAGTTTCCATGTCTGTTGATTGAGTGATGGTCTTGATCTGTTATGGGTGAGGGAAGCCCACCAGGCTCAAAGACCTCATGAGTTACTTTACGCTTCAAGCTCAGGTGGGAACAGCTTGTTCCTCCCCTGAGGTGGGGAGTTTTACAATGGGTGGTGTCATGGGATGTGTCACGAGTCTCTGACACCGCTCAAGACTCAGCATCAAACAGGGTCCATCATGGTCCAACATCTGACATGAACAGCCCAGGCCAGATGTGAAATACCTTCCAGGTTCCCCAGAGGAATTTTCACAGCAGAGTCACCATGTAAGGGAGGACATTGGCAGGATCAGGATTATCCCACCTCAGAGGATTTATCAGCCTCTTACCAGCCTCTTCCCTTATCTGGAAATCCAGTTTGTAGCTTCAGGTGTGCAGGCCTGGGAGAGTTGGACAGTGGCACCTGATCCAAAGGTCCTTTCCCAGTCAGCATTTTCAGGGAGGGGTGGGCTCTGCTGGACCAGCAGCAGTTTGACCCAAGTCTTTTGGTGATCTCTGACACCCAGGCAGCCCGTCCCTGGGGTGGGAATAATCCCCAGGAGTGCCAGAAGGGGAGGGGGCAAAGGGGAATGGGACAGGGTGCCACCAAGGGACAGCACACCAAGCACAAGGTGGCTCCACGCTGATCCAGTGGGTTGTGGAGAGGAACTGGGATGACCCACCAGCCATACAAAAGGCTCTCACTTCTCACATGGCATCAGGGATGGTTCATCTGGGAAGAGGAGAAGTGCTAATCCATGGGAAAAGAGACCCTGGGACTGGGATCAGCCAGGGCTTTGGAGAAGAAAGCCGTGGGCACAGGGCTGGTTTAGGTGGACCCCTGGCCTTTTTTGATCAGAACTTTCAGGAGTTTTTCTTGACAAAAATAATAAGCCCAGTGACTACCAGGAGCTTCTCCCTCGTGCAGGTGCCTTTAACTACTTGAAGGAGAACTTCTCCAACGCTCCCAGCCTGGACATGAGCGCGGCCTCCCTGAACATGCTGGTGAGGCTGATGGTGGCCCAGGTCCAGGAGTGTGTCTTTGAGAAGGTGACCTTGCTCCGAGCCCAGAATGACTTCCTGGCCCGCCTGCAGCTCGCTCAGGAGGCAGCAAGGGTGAGCATCTGGGGGAGGAGAGGACTTCATAGAATCAGCCAGGTTGGAAAAGACCTCTGAGATCAAGTCCAACCTCTGACCTAACACCACCTTGTCAACCAGACCATGGCACTGATTGCCACATCCAGTCCCTTCTTGAACACCTCCAGGGACAGCAACCGCACCCCCTCCCTGGGCAGCCCATTCCAATGCCCAGTCCATCTCTCTGGGAAGAACTTCTTCCTGATGTCCAACTTAAACCTCCACTGGAGCAGCTCAAGGCTGTGCCCTCTTGTCCTGCTGCTGGATCCCTGGGAGCAGAGCCCAACTCCCACCTGGCTGCCTCCTCCTGTCAGGGAGTTGTGGAGAGCAAGAAGGTCCCCCCAGAGCCTCCTCCTCTCCAGGCTGAGCCCTCCTCCAGCTCCCTCAGCTGCTCCTCACAGGAATTGTGCTCCAGACTCTTCCCCACCTCCATTCCCTTCTCCAGCCCCGCTCCAACCCCTCCATGTCCTTCCCAAACTGAGGGGCCCAGAACTGGGCACAGCACTCGAGGTGTGGCCTCACCAGTGCCCATCCAGGGGCAGAATCCCTTCCCTGGTCCTGCTGGTCACGCTATTCCAGATCCAGGCCAGGATGCCATTGGCTTTTTGGCCACCTGGGCACACCTGGCTCCTGTCCAGCTGCTGTCCCTCAGCATTCCCAGCTCCCTTTTCCTGCCAGCCACTCTGTCCCCAGCCTGTGGTGCTGCAGGGGGTTGTTGTGACCCAAGTGCAGGTCCCAGCACTTGGCTTTGTTGAACCCCATCCAGCTGGACTTGGTGGGATGTCACCACTGCTGCAGAACCCCCAAGGAGAGGACAACCACCTATCAGTGTCTCCTGATGAATGTCTTGTACCTCAGCTCTTCTCTCTTCATTCCTCACAGGTGGAGGAGGTCTACTCATTGGTGCACCAGACCATGACCCAGCCCCACGTGAAGGACTATGTTCCCTTCTCCTGGACCACCATGGTCCACGTCAAGTCGGAGCATTTCAATGCCCTGTCCCACTACTTCGCTGCCATCGCCCTCTGCGACTGCCCTGGTGAGTGTCCCAGCATGGAAGGAGCTGGTTCCACGGGGGAGCTTGGAATGTGGGGGGAGTTTCCAAAGAGGGGAGGTATGAATAGGTTCATGGATCCAAAACCTGAAGATTTTGGGATGAGCTGACCTGTGGGTCTTCTTTATCCACTCAGAGATTCATGCACAGGGCAGTTTTCTCCCCCTGCTATTTCTGGTTTCCACAGGGAAAAGTCTTCCTGAGAAGGGGAGCAAAGAGGTGCTGGAGGGATGTCACCTGCTGTCCCCTTTGGGGCTGGGTGGGTAAATAGGGGGTCACCTGCTTGCTGACCACACCTGTGTCCTCAACCCACCATCCTTTGAGACACCTAATATTGGGCCAATAAACCCCCAAATACCTCGAATTAAGTTTCCAGCCTCATGGATGGATGTCCTTGGAATCTCAGGGTGGTTAAGGGGCTGGCAGCGGGGTCCATCCACATGGCTGGGCTGTGCTGGTGTGGCTCCATGGAATCATCTGGAGCATGGATGTGACCCGTGATCTCCATCTGAGCCATCACCAACACCCTGGAAGCAATTTTGGGTCAGGCAGAAGAGCTGGGGATGGGCAGAAGGTGGACACTGTGACCTTTGATGTCACCCCATCACCTGGTGGGTGGCTGAGGAGGCTTCTTGAGGGGGATGGCTGCCAAAACCAGCGCTGTGCTGGTGACACCAGTGACTGCCAGACTGTCCTGGCACCCTCCCCCGCTCCAGATCCTTCCCAAAATCTTGTTCCTGGGATTATGCCGTGTGGGCGTTGCAGAAGGATGGAGCAGGAGACAGGAGAGAGCAGGATGATGTGGGGCTGGAGGGACTTCACAGAAGCAGGAGAGGATGATGATGGTGGAGATGGGTTTGGATGGGGTCACAAAGAGCAGGGCAAACCTCCAGCCTAAAACTTGGAGGCTTTTTGGTGTCCTGGTGACCTTTGGGCACTGAGGGAAGGAGGAACCTGCAGGAGATGCCTGATCTGATGAATTGGATCAACAAAGCTCTCTGGAATTTTCTGGGTTGCTTCTCTGTGCCCAGGGAAGGAGCAACCCTGAGATCCATGTGAGCCAAAGGGGATTTGGAGCAGCTTTGGCTGAAAATCAGGGTTTCAAAAGCCCAGTGTGGGGCTTGTGAGAGGTTATGAGAGCTGGATCCATTCCCATTTCCCCATGGAAAAACCTCTTGGATGCACTGGGAGCTCTGCCCATGCAGGGGTCCTGGCACAGCAGGGAGGGCTGAGCTCCCAAATTAATTACACTTTAATTTGCCCTGTTCTTGAGTGACAGGCTGAGAGTGTTCAGATCTCAGAGCCCCTTCCAGTGCCTAAAGGGGCTCCAGGAGAGCTGGAGAGGGACTTGGGACAGGGGATGGAGGGACAGGACATAGGGAATGGCTTCCCCCTGCCAGAGGGCAGGATGGATGGGATACTGTGGAGAAATTCTTGGCTGAGAGGGTGGTGAGGCCCTGGCACATCCCATCCTAGAGAAGCTGTGGCTGCCCCATCCCTGGAAGTGTCCTAGGCCAGGTTGGATGGAGCTTGGAGCAACCTGGGATAGTGGAAGGTGTCCCTGCCTATGGCAGGGGATGGGACTGAATGGTCTTCAAAGTGCCTTCCAACCCAAACCATTCCATGATTCTCTGAGTTTTGTGATTTGTCTCCACTTCCAGGTGGGGAAAACCCAGAGCTCCCTCTTTCCCATCTGCTTCCAGATTGGAGCAAAGGAAGGAGGGAAGCAAAAGACCTGGATATTGTGCTGTGCCCAGGGCAAATCCTGCCCTTAACCCCAGATCCTGGTGGAGCTTGGACTGAGATAGCTCACCCCTGTGCCCATCAGCAATGTCTTGGTTGGCACAGGCTTTGCTGAAGTTATTGTGGCCACCTGGATGTGGATGTGGCTTCCTGGTCCTTTTGTCCCCACTGCCACGGGGATCTGGGTGGCCCTGACCTCCCTCTAAGCCCATCCCCACCCTTTTCCTCCCCACAGTGGCATCAGAAACTGAGCTGCCAGAGCAGGAGAAGGCCTTTATGCAGTTCCACGTCACGATGCCAGAGGGACCATCGCTCCGTGTCCTGCTGCAGGACCCCGAGGAGAGGAGGAAACTGGGTGAGCACCTCTGAGGGGGCAGAGCCTGCAGTGACACCCATCCTAACCCTGCTCATGTGGGAATGATCTCCACAAAGGCACGGGATGAAATTTTGGGGGATCTCGCCACGCAAAGACACTTTTTGGTGGGATTTCTCGGCTGTCCTGGGAGGGCAGGGGAAGCATCACAATCTGCTTCAGAGTGTTGAGGACCAACTCTTGATGCCTGCACCAACCTGTCCAGCTGTGTTTGACAGTAAAAGCTCCAGGTGTTCTGAGCCAGGTAACGTCATCCAACACTTCATGGAGAAATCCACAGGGACACGGAGATCCTGGAAGCTGCTTGGCTTGGGCTTGGCTTGGCTTGATAACAAGACACCACAGCAGATGCTTAAGGGGGTGGCTTTTTTAGCTGCATCAGAAAGCTTGGGAGACAAGAACTTCCTCCCATGTGAGTTTTCAGCTCCAGGGCAGGAACAGAACGTTGCTTATTCAGCTGAAGTCGTGTTTTGGCAGCTCCTCCCCAGCGAGGCCACAAGAAGAGCAAGCTCAGCACTCTCCTTTTGGGGTGTCACCTCCTGGTTGCATCCTGGGGCTCTTTCCACACGTGTGAAAGGAGGCAGTTCCCACCAGGAATGAGTTTGGCGTGTCACTGGTCTCTACAAAGTCCTCCAGGCTCCTCAGATGGATTCCACTGCTGAGGATGAAGGTGGAGGACCTCCAAAATGAACCCGTTTTCATCTGGTTTGCATCAGATTTTCCAGCTCTTCCTGGGGGGAATGGGCTCTTTTCAACATCAGCTGGTGGAAAATGGATGTGCAGCACCAACCTCAGCTTGGTTTTGGCTTAAAGGAATGGAAGAAACACAAAGGGTTTGAACTCCCTGTCCCTCGAAGTGCTCAAGGCCAGATTGGATGGGGCTTGGAGCAACCTGGGATAATGAAAAGTGTCCCTGTCCTTGGCAGGGGGTGAAATGAGAGGATCTTTCAAGTCACTTAAATTTGTAGCATTAAAATCACCTGCCTGGGAGGATATTTATCCCCCTCTTCCCTTGTCTCCCAATCTTACAAGATTGTGTTTATCAGGCATGTTTATATCCCACCATCCTTAGGAGAAGTGGAGCCAAAAGCTTGCACAACTTCCAACCCCAACTGGTCCAAGGCCAGCCTGGATGGGGCTTGGAGCAACCTGGGAGAGTGGAAGGTGTCCCTGCCTATGGCAGGGAGTGGAACTGGCTGATTTTTCAGGTCCCTCCCCACCCAAACTGTTCTTTGATTCCATGATTTTATGGATCTATGGTGTGTCTCCTCCAGCGTGTCAGATATCTTGCCTATACCTCATTTTTGTGGTGATGGGGAGAATTATCCCAAAAAGAATGGATTGCACTTAATCTCACAAGGATTGTAAGGATCAGTTCACTGTTCAGCCATGACCTACAGGGAGTTGGAACAAGATCTTTAAGCTCCTTTCCAACCCAAACCATTCCATGATCATTATTATCCCCCATAATCTTGTAGTTGCTTTCTTGCAGGCAGTGGGTGCTTTGATTAAATATAATTGATGCCAAAACTACGAGATGTTTTTGGGGGAGAATTTCTTCCTCCCTGTTTTCCATCCATCCCCAAAAGAATTCCTCAGCTTACAATTCCACAGGCTCAGGAGCCTGGAACAAACCCTCTCCTTTCCCTGGATTATGTTGCCCCCGTGTGTCCCGAACCCGAACTGCTCCAGGCACACGTGTTTCCATGCTACGTGTACACACTCACACAGAGCTTTTTTTGGGAGTTTAGCCTTGGATACGGGTGCCTTGGTTGCAGTCTCTGGCAGAGGAGATGTTTGCACTCATCTCTGTGGGTTACCACGATTTCAGCTCTTCTGGCTGCTTTCCCACCGCGTCCTTCTCCCGACGCTCCAAACCCGTTGAAGGCAAGTCGAGAGGGAGCGAAGCAGGTGATGAAGAGGATGGAGGCAGAGCAGGACCTGCAGGGCTTGGCTTAGCCTACAAAACAGCCAGACGTGTTGCATCTTCCCGAAGGCTGTTCCGGGAGGATGGGGCTCTGTCGTTCTCTGCATTCCCAGCTCCCCGGGGGGGATGTGAGGCACGGAGAGAAGTTAATTTGCAGAGGAGATCGAGGTTAAGCTTTAGGAGGGACTTTGGGGGCGGCACAACGACGGTTCTCAGGAACATCTGCCGGCTCCCGGCGCCGGCGGAGTGAAGTAGGTCACCCTTCAAGGTCCCTTCCCAGCCCTACATCGGGGGCTCGAGCTGAGGGCTGGGACCGACCCCATTTAGAGCACCCAGCAGGCTTGGGAACGTGACTAGGCTGTCCTTGAGTCACTGAGGGTGTCACAGCCCAGGGAAGCTGCTCCCACCCGTGGGCAGCCGAGCGAGCGGAGCGGGAACGGTGTCGGAGCTGCTCTGCTCCCACTGAGGTCTCTGTGCTCCATCTCTGTGCTCCCTTGCAGGCAAAGCTCACCTCAAGAAAGCCATCATGAAGCACGAGGAGGCCATGAGGATCCACGGCTTGTGCAAGATCCTACGGAAGATGGACATCCTGCAAGAGGTCCTGTCCTTTGCCCACAAGCGCTCGCTGAGCAAATACTCGGAGATCGACCATGAAGAGGATTTCTTTGAAACAGGAGATGCCCCAGACATTCACCGTGAGTGGGGTTTGTTCTGGGGAGGGGGGGGATGTGCAGCTGAGGAGGGGATTTGTGGCTGGTCTCATGGGGTGGGAAAGTCAACAGTCAGTTCATGGCATGGCACGGGGGGCTCCCTGCCCATGGAAACTCCACAGTGAGTTCATGGCATGGCACGGGGGGCTCTCTGCCCATGGAAAGTCCACAGTGAGTTCATGGCATGGCACAGGGGGCTCTCTGCCCATGGAAACTCCACAGTGAGTTCATGGCGTGGCATGGGGGGTTTCCTGCCCATGGAAGCTCCACAGTGAGTTCATGGCATGGCACGGGGGGCTCCCTGCCCATGGAAACTCCACAGTGAGTTCATGGCATGGCACAGGGGGCTTTCAGCCCATGGANGAGTTCATGGCATGGCACGGGGGGTTTCCTGCCCATGGAAGCTCCACAGTGAGTTCATGATATGGCACAGGGGGCTCGCTGCCCATGGAAGCTCCACAGTGAGTTCATGGCATGGCACGGGGGGCTCTCTGCCCATGGAAGCTCCACAGTGAGTTCATGGCATGGCACGGGGGGCTCCCTGCCCATGGAACTCAGTAATCTTAAAGTTCCCTTCTGACCCAAACCATTCTGAGATTTTCTGCTGCCTGAGCAGGTCCTGGTTTTTATGGGTCACACCACCCTTCCTTTGGGAGCACAGTATGGAGGCAGCAGCTGCCACAAGTCCCCGAGGTCACCCACTGTGTGTGTTTTTCTCTCCCCACCACCAGCCAAAACGCACCAGAAACCCGAGATAAAATCCCCCAACTTCTCCCAGGTGAAGGTGACCGACCTCTTCCACAGGCTGGTACGTAAAGCTCCAGGATGGAGTGTGTCCTGAGGGACCAGACATCCCCTCCTCCCCCTCCCCTGCATGCTCTGCTTGCCTGGTTTCCTTCCTCCCCCAGCCTCTTCTCCCTCTCCTGGGCAGCTCTCCAAGGAGGATGAGCCGCCTCCTCGCCGGGAAGGATCCGTGCAGGAGGATTGCTGAGAGGGCACAGATCTGTCTCTGTGAGACCTAAATGGGTCACAGAGCTCCTCTGGTGCCCAGGGGAGCTGGCACGGGCATTTGTGGGGGGTGTTACCCAAGGGATACTTGAGGGGAATGTTTGTGGGGCAGGAGGCACCAGGAAAAAACCCATGGCTTTAGCCATACCCTCTTTAGGTTTACAGGTTCCTGAGGAGCAGGACTGAGGTTCGGGACTGAGCTTTGGGGCTTCTGTGGGACATGGCTGTGCTGTCCTCAGCCCCAGGGCAGGCAGGTACATTCTGCTCCTGTGGGAATAGAAAAGTAGGGAAAAGAGGAAAATAGGAAAAATTGGGGGGAACTGATGCTGAAGAGGTGACCTGTTCCACCACTTCACACCCTCCTCCATTCTTTACTCAAGAAGGTCCCTGGGGACACTTGAGAGGAAGGTTTTGAGGACAGGAGGCACCACGAAAATCCCACTGGCCTCTTTAGGTTTTCAGGTTCCTGAGGAGCAGGACTGAGGTTCAGGACTGAGCTTTGGGGCTTCTGTGGGACATGGCTATGCTGTCCCCATCCCCTGGGCACCCCTTGGGGACATTGTGCATCTTTGCTCTTGGACAGCCCCAGGGCTTATCCAGGGTACGTCCTGCTCCTGTGGGAATAGAAAAGTAGGGAAAAGACAGGAAAATAGGAAAGATTTGGGGCACAACTGACGCTGAAGAGGTGACCTGTCCCACCACCTCACACCCCTCCCCATTTGGGTGGGTTTTACCCAAGAAGGTCCCAAGGGACTCTTGAGAGGAAGGTTCTGAGGACAGGAGGCACCAGGAAAATCCCACTGGATATTTATCCATACCCTCTTTAGGTTTACAGGTTCCAGGAGAGGAGGACTGAGCTTTGGGGCTTCTGTGGGACATGGCTATGCTGTCCCCATCCCCTGGGCATCCCAAGGAGAGGTTGTGCATCTCTGCTCTTGGACAGCCCCAGAGCTTATCCAGGGTACATCCTGCTCCTGTGGGAATAGAAGAATAGCGAAAAGACAGGCAAATAGCAAAGATTTGAGGGCAGAACTGACACTGAAGAGGTGACTTGTCCCACCACCTCACACCCTCCTCCATTCTTTACCCAACAAGGTCTCAAGAGACACTTGAGAGGAAGGTTTTGGGGACAGGAGGCACCAGGAAAATCCCAGTAGAACTTTATCCGTACCCTCTTTAGATTTACAGGTTCCTGGAGAGCAGGACTGAGGTTCAGAACTGAGCTTTGGGACTTCTGTGGGTCATGGCTCTCCTGTCCCCATCCCCTGGGTACCCCTAGGGACATTGTGCATCTCTGCTCTNCAGTACAGCTTTATCCGTACCATCTTTAGGTTTACAGGTTCCTGGGGAGGAGGTCTGAGCACTGGGGCTTCTGTGGGACATGGCTGTGCTGTCTCCAGCCCCAGGACAGGCAGGTACATCCTGCTCCTGTGGGAACAGAAAAGTAGGAAAAAGACAGGAAAACAGGAAAGATTTGGGGGGAACTGATGCTGAAGAGGTGACTTGTCCCACCACCTCACACCCTCCCCCATTTGGGTGGCTTTTACTCAAGATGGTCCCAAGGGACCCTTGAGAGGAAGATTTTGAGGACAGGAGGCACCAGGAAAATCCCATTGACCTCTTTAGGTTTACAGGTTCCTGAGGAGCAGGACTGAGGGTCAAGACTGAGCTTTGGGACTTCTGTGGGTCATGGCTCTCCTGTCCCCATCCCCTGGGCACCCCAAGGGGACATTGTGCAAATCTGCTCTTGGACAGCCCCAGGGCATATCCAGGGTACATTCTGCTCCTATGGGGAATAGAAAAGTAGGGAAAAGACAGGAAAATAGGAAAGATCTGGGGGGAACTGACCGTGAAGAGGTGACCTGTCCCACCACCTCACACAGCTTCTGGACTACCCCAGCTGGTTGCACCCCCCAGAGACAACACAGTAATAAGGAACCTCAACCTTCATCATCCCTTCCTGGGGTGATGTTGGGTTTTTTCCTGCAAAACACAGAATTTCTTCCTCTCCATCCCTGCCAGTGGCTGCACATCCCCAGGGGGTTGTTCCTGCACCAAAAAAAGTGCTTTCTCCCTCACTCCAGGGACCCCTCTCAGTTTTCTCTGCCAAAAACAAGTGGTACCCACCACGGAGAGTCCACCTAAGGAGGGGAGAGAATGGCTTTGGGTTCACTCTCCGAGGAGACTCGCCTGTCCTCATCGCCGGTGTCATTCCAGGGGGCTGCGCTGCCGTGAGTGTCCTTGGGTCTTGCTCTTCCCATGCTTGAAGGGAGGTGGTTTTGGAGGGATACCAGGTGGGTTTGGGTCTTGGAACAGCTCAGGTGGAGGCTCATCCCTGCAGGATCCTTCGTGGGATGCTCAAAAGGTCTCTCAACTCCCTCAGCATCAACTCAGCCATCCAGAGTCCACCATCTCCCTAAAAACAGGCTCCTTAAGCATCAGGATCTCATCCTTCTTTGGGAGACCAAAATCTTCACAAAGATCATTTGTGGTCCATATCAGAACCACAGTTGTGTCCCCTCCTCAGCCTGGAGAAGAGAAGGCTCCAGGGAGACCTTAGAACCCCTTCCAGTGTCTAATGGGGCTCCAGGAGAACTGGAGAGGGACTTTGGACAAGGGATGGGGGGACAGGACACAGGGAATGGCTTCAAGCTGAAATATGGGGAGCTTTAGATGGGATATTGGGAAGAAATTCTTGGCTGGGTTGGATGGGATATTGGGAAGA
>VWZD01007932.1:1373-76673 GCA_013396695.1 Sakesphorus luctuosus | reverse complement strand
TACATACATACATATATATATATATATAAAATTTTTTACAGTAGGAATCTTCATGTCAGACCGACCTGCCTGATTCTGATTCATATTTATTTTCTGTGACATGACAATAACCTGGGTAAAGAAGTTTGACTGGAATTTTAACACAATTGTTCAACTTACCTTGTGTTCTTCTATGTGTGTTTTGCCCCAACAGACAACGCAGTCATTTGGTGTGGAATTTCCAATCTTGATCTAAATCCATCTGAATGACATTTTCACCATTTTATGTCCCTTCTCACAAATACATCTGTATGAGAAAGAGAATTATCAGTCAAAAGCCCCCATTTCATCAAGAACTAGAAACTCAAAATACATTCACTACCTGTTTTGGTTCACCCATAAATCTGGAAGATTTTATGGGAAATAAATCCTAAATATGAGCAAAAAGTTACAGAAAAGTTACAGAGCTGCTCAATGCACATTCATTTTTTCCTTCCTGTTTCAAAGCTGATTAAACCTCTTTCCCCTTAGCCCAAGGGGAGAACTACAAACAACAGAGTGGGATGTTGCTTATCAGGATTGCACTCACTGCTCAAATAAATACTTGGAATTAATTCCTTTTGTCTGTTCCAGATTAAGACCACACCTAAATAAACAAACAGTGATAGTAAGAGTAGCATTAACAACCACAATAATAATAAAAACCCAAAATAACTTAAAAAAAAAAAGCAGCAAAACACCCCTCCACAAAGCTGGACTCCAGTTTTGTAGAAGAAGGAATGTAGAAGTGCTGATCTGGTAGTTCTGGGGGTTTCCCTTCAAATTTTAATCTTGAGGCATTGCTTTTCAATATTGCTTTTGGTATTGGCAGTAGAGGAGGAATGGTTTTTCACATAGGCATAAATATTTTTATATGTGTATTTTTATTCAATAAGGAGCATGCTTTTATTTGTTCTTTAATTAAATGTAATCAACACAGTGTCAGCATTTGGATTAAAAATACCCCGTGAACACTATCACTACATGTAGAAATAATCAAGCTTGAGGACCTTGGCCTTTATTCCATCAGCTAATTAGAGTAGAGTGAGCATAATGATTCCTGAGGGCCTCTGGTTTATAACAGAGTAGATCCAGGGAAGAAATTGGGCACCTAAATTTCCAATTCTAACATTGAAAAATTCTGCTTTGCTGCCACCTTCTCCTGGACTCTCCACAACAGTCTACAGGGTTTAATTTTGCAGTTTCTAAGACAAGAGAAAATCCAATTCTGGATAGATACGCTAAAAATAAATGACATAAAAGAAAGTCCATGCTCTCACAAATGCTGAGGGGTCTGGGGAGCAAAATGTTAATATCTGAATCCATCCTTCTTCTGTCTTATCAGAGAAGCTGATCAGATAAGGATCACCTGCCTACTGGACTAGTTTTTGCCCAAAATGTCTTCTCCTGGTTCAAGTCCTCTGCTGTTACCTGCAACGTGTTGACACCCCCTCAGGCAGAGCCACCATCAGCTCTCAGCTCAGGAGGAGAGCTCTGGTAGCTGTTTGATCCCTGCATTCAGTTTGCTGTCCCATCCTTTGGGGATTTCAGGAGCAGTTCAGATGAGTGTCAGTGTGGGCCTCTTCACTTTTGAAGTTTAAATGCTGTCTTTAAACTGCACCACATCTCTCTGCATAAATTTCCCTTTGACAGTGGGATGACACGATCTGGCTACATCTCATAGTGGGGCTGAATTAGGCTGAAAATAGCTACTAAAGGAGAAAATGGAATAAGGAGGGGAAGAAAGAGGAGAATTAGCCTCTCAAATGGAACCAAATGAGGTGCATGATAGAGGATGACAGAACAGTGATAGGAGCTGCCATCCTTGCCCTTATTCCTATGGACTTCAAAGGGAGTTTTCCCCGTTGAGAACTGCAGGATCAGACATCCTATCTGTGCTTGTTCTTTCAGCATCTGGCTCTTCCTTGTGCTGCCAGGAGAGCTTTTCTCACCATATGGGATTTGTGAAACATGTTGAAAGCCCTTGGTGATGTTCAGTTCATTGCCTACTTTGCTGGGCATTCCTTACACCTTTCTAAAAAGTGCAGAGCAAAGTTTCATTTGCACTTAAACATGGGAAAAGAAATCTTCCTTTTATAGAACAGTTTTTTACAGCATTTGCCTCTTACTGCAGCTTTTGAAAAAGTAAAAATGAGAAAACTGGCATGCCCCATGCTGCCTCAAGAGAACTGGAGCAGGTCCTTTCCACTTACTGCTGTTAGACTTTGGCTCTTCCATTTCCAAACCTTGCTCAACAGCCTGAAGCCAAAATGGGCTTCTTTTGAAAACCCCTTTCAGTTCAGAGGATGCAGAAGGGCTTTTGGGCTGCTCTTTCTAAGTGGAGAAAGTAGAAAAATAACTATTAGGTCTAGATGTCTGGGCAAGAAAGAATCAGCTGACATTATTAATTATATATATGTGTTTGTGTGTGTGTGTGTATCTATATATCTATATATCTATATATATGTGTGTGTGTATATATATATATATATATATACATATATGTATGTATATTTGTCTCAGGTTTGGCCTAGTTCTTTTACCAATCCTGGACCGCCCTCCTCCCAAAGTCTTCCCAGCAAAGGGGGGAAAAAAACTGGAAAAAAGAAAGGACTCAAAGGAAACTGAACCGGATTAAAAAAAAAAAGAATTGTATTATTTTTCCTAACATCTATAACCACACATGCGATTTGTACACACTATGTGGGGCCCCATGCCAGGGCAAAAGGGAAAAGGGAGGAAGGAATGGGTAACAAGAAATAAGGAGGGACAAAACCAAAACAGCACAAATTAAACAGACAAATACAAGCCAAAACTGTGAGAAAGGAGAACAGTCAATGATACAATCTCACCACATCCCGGGCTAGGAAAACCTACTGAAAAAAAGGACCGTCCAAGCTCCTCCTGCTCTCCAGAGCCTTGTTGGAAAATGGAAGCTTAAACCCCTTCCTATCTCCCCTCCTCCTCTGCTACGTGGAAAACTCATGTGGAATACTCATGCAATATCCACTTCCTTAGTTACACCTAGTTACTGGGAAGCCATGGATCAAACCCATCACAATATTAAAGACATAAATGTTGCTGTATAAAAATGTATCTCAAATGTATCAGTGAGGATGTGATTTTGTGTATGCCCTCTAATTATCCTAAATGCTTCTTTAGATTTTGTGCTGAACCACAGCCTGGTTCAAAGGCAGTTGTGGTTTTGCCCCTGCTGCATCAACAGTGGAAGACAGGACTGGGGAGTCCTGGGGAAGGTTAAATGTGAATATTATCAGTGAGGCACTTGGATCACTGATTTATCTCCATAGTGCTTCATTTCCATATGATACTAAGAACACTCTATGTCAGGCTGTGGCACTTGGTAAGACTTGATTCACAAACTCATCTTTGTGCCCTACATACAACATTCTCACCACTGTGGGCATGGTCCAGGGTATAATTTATAAGACTGGATTGATAATCAGTCAGACCAGATTAAATACCTCATTTTCAACTCGAGATCTTGGCTAACATTTGTCCCACTGAAGCTTTTTTCCCAGCCTATGAATTCTGCACAAACTGCAGAATAACTGAGTATCACAAAGTCCAGAGGGGGAAGAGCAGTGACCAGTTTGAACTGTATACAGTAATATACACACATGGTGAAAAAGTTAATATACAATTTCCTTAATAATCAAAACATGCAGAATTATCCACTGATCCACCCTTCTCCCTTCTGCATCTTGCAGTTCTGGAAAGTGGATATGTCTTAGTTTGAGGGAAATCAAAATGTTTACCAAGACCAGAGGAGAGGATTCCTCCTCAATAACCATATTACCCCTTATTAAATGTAGAAAAAAACCCTTTTAATTAGAAAATGTATATAAGAAGGATAACTGTTCTTAACTACTGGATATATGCATATAACTATAAAGAGACCAGAGCAAACTACTCCTCCAGCACCAAAAAAAACCAACCCCCAACCCTTGTAGGTTCCTCCTGGTGCAATTATATCTATGGACAGTGGCAGTGTCCCACCTCAGCTGGCTGCAAGGTGAATTCTCAGTCTGTTCCCAGTGAGGCAGAGATAAGGGGGTGATTTACTTACTTGGTGCAGGATGGAGCCTTTCCCATGGTGGAAGAGCAGATTCTCTCTCTCTTCTTGTCCTTTGTTCAAAAGAAGGAAATGCTGGGAGATGAGCAGTGATGGTAATTCCCAGAAGTCTCCTTGCAGTCCAAGTCAGTCCCCAGGAAGAAAAGGTCTGCAGTGTGTCCTGAAGCAGCTGTGACTCCTCTCTCTCTCTGAAGCTCAGGGTGCCCAGAGATGGAGGGAGAAAGGCAAAGAGCAGAGTCAGAAGGAGCTCTCTCCAGGTCAGCAAAACAGCGACTCTCTCCCAGCAGCTGCCCCAAACAAAGTGAAGCAGCTCCCAGGAAAAGCCTCTCCCTCTCCCAGGTGTATTGAATCTGTTTTCTCACCTCTGCCCCACCATTCAGTTGGAATCTGGAGCCACCAACCACTCCTTTGTTCTCAGTCCTGGCACTTCAGCTCCCAAAACCTTTGTGTTGGTAGGGTGGGAAAAATTCCCTGAGGGACTCCTCCCACCACCACCTTCCTTTGCTTGAACCTTTAACAGGATAGAAGATGAAAAGTTTGTTCTTCCATTCTTGGTGCATGATCACTGTGTGCATGTGATCTGGGGCATCCAGAAATGTTCTGTTATTAGCTCAGATTCAGATTAACGGAATATTTTTGAGGGAGGAATCTTAAAAATTGTGAGGAAGAGCTCCAGTAAAAACTGTCCTGAAAGCTTTAGGCTGTTCTGAAAGAACAAGAAGTATCCTTGTGCAATAATAAACATTTTAATTACAGAAACACAGAATCATTTAGATTGGGAAAGACCACTAAGATCACCAAGTCCAAGTTTTGACTGATCATGACCTTGTTAACTACACACAGCACAAAGTGCTATGTCCAGTTTTTTTCCTTGGACACCTCCAGAGGTGAAAACCACCATCCTGAATTCTTTTGCTGGTGGTAATTTAGGGGCTGAGGTTAATTACAGCAGACCTGACAAGTATTTAAATGCTCTGTGCTTTTATCCTCTTGCTATAATACATGGTTTCCTTTCAAAGTTAACATTGTTCATTATCTGCTGCAGATTTTGTGAATATCTCTAAACAGACCTTTATAACTACATTTCTTTATCAGCAGATCCTTCTTGCAGACCAAAGCACCTCAGTTTCTTCAGTAACCTTTTCTTTCAATTTATCCTATGGCATTCCACTGATCTGGTTTACATATTTCCTCTGGCTCAAGCAATTTGAGATGCTGAGGGTGAAAATCATGACAGAAGACTCAAAAGAAATGATGTGGTTAAACCTCTAGGTGACCATCAAAAAAACCAAACAAACCCAAACTTGTTTCAAATGTCTTTCCACTGTGCAAAAATGAACAGAACTTCATTGTGATTTTGGACTTCTCTTAAANCAGTGCTGAGGTCACCTCTCAGCCTCCTCTTCTCCAGCACAAACACCCCCAGCTCAATGCATGATGTATTTTGCTTTTCCTCTCTTGTCTTTTTTTGTTAAATTATATTAGCTCAGTTGGTTAAAACTTGGTTGCAATAATGCCAAGGTCATGGGTTCAATCCCCTGTGTGGGCCACTGACTGAAGAGTTGGACTCCATGATCCTTGTGGGGCCCTTCCAACTCAGAATAGTCTGTGATTCTGTGATATACTCTTGTTCATATTAATAATTCTTGCCCTGCTTCAGAGATAACAGAATCTGTTTTTTTTCCATGCAACCTCAGCATTGATGCCTTATGTATAATTTACAGAAAATACTTAAAAATGATTCCCCACATGTACAAAAACACACACCCAGTCCCAACCCTAAAAATATCCTGTGTGAAGCTTTATCCTGGCAAAGGTGGCTGCAGGATCAAGGAAACCAGCAAAAAAAGAGGAAAACTGTACCTGTAACATATTAAAATGGTGAGCTCTAAATGACCATTTGAATGGCAATTTTCGTGGTTCAGCCTCATGAGGTGATTTTGCCTTAATGCTCCACAGCCTCAGTTTTCCTCCTCCTTCAGCTTCTGCAGTAAATCAATAATCCTCCACCTGCTGCTGATTTCTCCAGGGTAACTGGCCCAGTTGTTTGTTTGACATCAAATAACATCATATTCAAAGATGTAACTACTAAAAAAAAGATGAGCATGACTTGGAATTCTGTTGCCTGCTTAGGTGCCTGCTTAAATCATGTAAGAAATCTCATCTCATTCTTCATCAGGACTATAAAAGTCAGCCAAAGAGATACATTGCTGACTAGACCAGTAGGGATGCCTTTCCCATCTGATTTTTCATTTATTTTGGTGCCAAAGGAATTGTTCTCCTCATCTATTAAAATCTCTGATTTAAAGTAATTCAGGGTATGCTTTTGCTTACATGTCAAAATATGGATATGTGATGAAAGTCAAGTGGAGATTAAACACACGGAGAAGGGAGGGGAAAGGATAAAGGCAACGAGTCAGGGAAGAAAGAAGGAGACCATTCTAAGTTTAGGATCCAGATTAGAAAGATAAATAAAAGAGCTGTACTGTTCAATATCAGCTCTGCTCTTCTCTTGATCTGCAGGCACATTCATCTTGTTTGCATTGAATTCAGAACCAGAAATGAAGATCTGTAGTTCTCTCAGTTGTCAAACCTGCACAAGCATTTTTTCCCCCAAAAATATTAGAATNAAAGAAGTTTTTTCTGATCTCCAACTTCAATTTCCCCTGGCAGAGCTTGAGCCCCCCGTGCCCCCTTGTCCTATTGCTGAGTGCCTGGGAGAAGAGACCAACCCCCACCTGGCCACAACTTCCCTGATGTGGCACTTCCAGACAGTGCTGAGGTCACCTCTCAGCCTCCTCTTCTCCAGCACAAACACCCCCAGCTCCCTCAGCCTCTCCCCATAGGACTTATTCTCTGTGTGTGTATCCTGATGGGACTAACTGTAGGCAGAAGATTTGGCACTTATACTTTGCAGGGTGATGATTTCATTCTTTTTCTTTAATAAATTGCTTAATAAATTAGTGAAGTAACCAGAACTAGGCCTCTAAATTAAAAGAGAGTGATTTTTGTTAAAACTCAAGATACACATTCTTTTGTTTGAAGGAGTGAAATGGAAAAGTATTATCCTATTTCTGTTAACCAGCACCCAATCAAACAGAATGTGAATATATTTGAAGTGAACTTACCATTCTTCTGGCTCCTTATCCAAAGCACCATATCTGAGTTTTAGAATTCAGGTATTTCCCTGTGAAGAAGAAGGGAGAAAACTATTATGGATGTGGTTATTTCTGGTGGTGGAATTAGGGAATTAAATACAGATGAGTCTTACTGACTGTCTTTAGTTTTGGGTGACAGGAAAAGCCATTTGTTCAGAATAAATCTAACAGGAAAATGTTTGGTTTGGTATCAAGGAGATTTTAGGGCTCAGGGTCCAGCAGATTTCATGGTGTCAGTGACCATAAAATGTGTATTGTTGGGATGCTTTCCAGGCCAAAAATAATCATTTGGGTTTCAATCATTTCCTGTATGTCTTTTACTTATTTTCCTCCCACTGCAGTCAATTATATATTTCAGCAACCAGGAAATCCTGTTGCTGCATTCCAAATGAGGTGAAAAAGGAAAATTATCAAGGTGATTGCGCAAAGCACATAATTCTGGAGCTGAGCAGAGTTCCTGCAGCAAAGGAAACATTAAAGGCATAGCAAGCATTGAGCAAATGGCATCAGGAAGGTGTCCTGAAGGGAAGGATTCCATGGGAGTTGGTTTCACCAGAGAGCTTTAAAGCTTCTTCAGGTCAAGAACTGCCTGAAGGGAAGTTGTGGCCAGGTGGGGGTTGGTCTCTTCTCCCAGGCACTCAGCAATAGGACAAGGGGGCACGGGGGGCTCAAGCTCTGCCAGGGGAAATTGAAGTTGGAGAGCAGAAAAAACTTCTTTGCAGAGAGAGTGCTCAGGCATTGGAATGGGCTGCCCAGAGAGGGGGTGGATTCACCATCCCTGGAGGTTTTTCAAGTGAGTTTGGCCGTGGCACTGAGTGCCATGATCTGGTAAAGGGAGTGGAGTTGGCCCAAGGGTTGGACTTGATGATCTGGGAGGTCTTTTCCAACCCAATCCATTCTATGATTCTTTGAGGGCAGATATTCCCACTGGTGTTCAATAAGCCTGTATTTCCTGTCCTCTTTCCAAAGCTTCTTATATTTCTTCCATTTAGACAGCCAAGTACTTTATTTTCCTTATTTTCTCTTATCTCCTTAGCCTTTCTCCACCTATTTCCCAGTCACTCTGTTAAACCATCTGGTTAAAATGAACCTTTATAAAACCAATTGAGCTTCCATTATCTTCATATCTGATTTATTTTTCATGAAATAGACTTTTCACTTCCCTGGTGCTACCCAGCCTATATAAACTGGCTATTTTAGTCAATGAAGGTTTTTATGACTCCTGCAAATCAGACTAAAGGATAAAGGAACATTCTGGTGGGGTGAGCCACGCCACGTGGGGAGAGGCTTCCCTGAGGCTCCCAAATGCAAAGAGTCTGGGAGAACTGACACATTTGATGGATATACTCAAATTTGAAGTGAAATCCAAAGCTGAGAAAATTGATGGGCATCACATTAAAGGCATTTCTTAAGTAGGCTGAACAGGATTTCTGTCAAAAAGCTGAATCTGCCTTTCACCGGGAGTCTTTTTAAATCTATATCTGGCAGAGCTGACTGCACAATTAATAAATATCATACCTGGGTGCATATGAAGTTGTCTATAATAGTGACAATTGCAGTGAAATCTTTAATTTTTTTGTCTGCAAAGGCAATGGAAAGTCCCAGGGTGCATTTCTGATGGCAGTAGCAATGAAGTACAATCCTTCCCAACACATCTTGAATATTTGATATGCTATTTGAGCCAAACCAATTGCAATGTACAAACACATGATGGGCATAGAGATATTTATCCCCACCAGATCCTCCTCAGGATGTCCTCAGAGATGCCTTTGCCCCTTGCACCAAAATTGCAAGTGTTTGCAAACCCAGTGTCTTAGTGCTGGAAGGGAAGGGTGCCTGGGACAGCAAAAAGTGATTCTCAGGATGGATGTTGATTAATCTTTCCAGCAAGGATGAGGATGTGGTGGGGTAGTTAACTGAAGCAGACTTGGCAGCTCTGACTTGCTGTTGATTCTTCATCAACCTGCTGTAGAGAAGAAAAATGAAAGCCAGGCCATGTGATCAGCTGTCTGGTTCAGACTTCCAGTATATGCCTTTTTCCCCACTCACTTTGAATTCCCCTTTGCTTAAACAGCTCCTTAATTTTAAAGCTGTTTGTTAAAACAGGGCCCAGAATATGCAGATTGCCTGGATTTACAAGTTACACTCAATATTACAAATGCTCATTTCTGATACATTTTAAAAATAAATAATCATAAAGGATCAAATATTACACAGTTATAAAAGATTATTTTCTTGGGAAAAATCTCTTTTCATTTTTTTTTTCAGAAAACTGCAATATATATTTAGTTCTTTTAATAAGAAAAAGTTATTAAACAAATGTATAATGCTACTCTTTCTGTTTCCCATGGGGTTAATCATGCATTTGGCATGCAAAGATTCATTTAGATGTTTTATTGCCCCTTATTAAGCCAACTTACATTATTTCAGGAGAGAGTGATTGCAGCTTGTGGTATTAGTGGTTCTTCCAAAGAGATGCTGTGTGGAAATAGCAAAGATCTTCATGTATATTAAACCAACTGCTGGCAATCCTCCAGAGCAGCCTACAATTAATTAAGAGTAGCTGCTGATGATCTGAAAATGTAAAAGTAGTTTACATTTTATTATCTGTCTGCTGAGAGCTCATATTCTCTTAGATTTCATGGAGTCATCCATTTAGTCCCATATGCCCGAGGAGCTTCTGTGTTTCTTTCTTTCAGCAATATTTTCTGAAGCCTCAATAATGAGTCATTTCAGGCACTCCTGAAAACACTGGAGCATCCTTTTATGTTCAATACATTCTTTTTTCCCTCCATCAACTCCCCTCAGTCGCCTTTCAGCCTCTGAGCATTCCCTGACAAGGAATTCAATGCCTTGATTGCACACAGTATGAAAAAGCAACTGTTTTTGTTTTGAACCTGTCATCCTCCAGCATCCCTTGAAGTTCCTTCATTCTTTTATTGTAAAAGACAGTGAATAATTATTCCTTACTCATCAGAACCTCAAGTGCGTGAATCTCAAGCAATAATTTGTAAATGCAAATCAGCTGTGGAATAGTTGGAGTTGAACTTGGGCATGAACTCTTCTAATGCATGCAAATACTTGTTAAAAACAACAACAACAACAACAAATAAAAACAAAAAAACCCAACCAACCAACCAAACAAACAAAAAAAACCCCAAACAAAAATACCCCAAAAAACAAGCTTAAACTAAGTATGACAAAGTTGTATTTAAAAGAACTTCTCAATGACCTTATTAAACCTGAAATCTCTCATCTCTCCAGCTGTCATTTGTAGGAAACAGATGTTCTTAAAAAACTATGGATAGCAAATCTTACTAAAAACCATCTGAACCAACAGTGTCTGTGTCCATAATGCTGGACTAGCAAGAGATGGAATCTTTGATTTTGTATCTATTTTAATGCTTACAACAGCAAGAAAACCTTACTAATGAAGTCAATTAGACTCACAGCCTATAAATGGCTAAGCTTTTAAGAGACACATCCTGACCTTCTGCTTTGCCATTTAACACCACTGTGCCCAAGTAGCTGAATGCCCAAGGAACAACCACAAAGTCTTGCATGTCTCTTTTTGTGATAAATAAATGTTGTTATTGTCAATATATATTTTTCCCCAGTAATGAAAATTTCTTTACAAAAGGTGCACAGTTCTAGTTAGCAATGCTAAGTGAAAAGAAAAGTGCTCTGCCCCATCAGGAAGGATCACTCCAGATGGTTGGAGCAGATGGGCACAGTGAAGTTGTCACTGAGTCCCCAAGTCCTGAACCCAAACGAAGATGTTGCTGTTTTACTGAACTGACCTTTGAGGAACCAAGCAGAATTTCCCTCAGGGTGTCATCTGCTACTTTGGCTCACTATATGCCACCAACAAACTGGCTTCAAAGAGACACCAAGGCAGGGCTCCCCCAAGGGGCTTTATTAGATAAATTATTTTAAATGCTTCTGGCCAGGAGAAGCCTGATGGAGACAGATGGCAAAATGGAAAAGTCCCTTTCCAAATGAAGAGTAAGTTTTTTTTCAAACTTTTCTTCAGTGCCACTCTATTCTGGGAAAGATTTAAGAACTGTGTCTGCACAGAAATAATAAAAAAACAAAACATTGATACTTAGGGGCTGGAGCGTGGCCAGAGAAGAGCAACAAGGCTGGAGAAGGGAGTGGAGCACAAGTGCTGTGGGGAGAGGCTGAGGGAGCTGGGGGTGTTTGTGCTGGAGAAGAGGAGGCTGAGAGGTGACCTCAGCACTGTCTGGAAGTGCCTGAAGGGAAGTTGTGNATGATTCTATGACTTAAATGTTGGTAAACTATACTAAATTTTTATAATAGCATAGTGGGAGTCTTTGTCATACTGAAAGGTAACAGGAGGATCTTCCCCTTTGCAGCTCTTTCTCAGCACTCAGGATGTCCCTGAGAGTGTGGTGGCTTCTGACTGGATACAGCAGGGCAGAGTCTTTCAGAAAACAGATTAAAATGTTAAAGCTTTGGTTGTTTTTTCAAAAGGGAGAGCAGAGCGGGTTTGGCTTTTGTTTCTGGTACAATCCAACTTTTTCCCCTGAGCCTGCAGAGGGAAGCCTCAAGTTTCAGAATCCTTCCTGCAAACTGATGTTTCACAAATATATTTTCTTATAATAAATTATTATTTGGCATTAAAACAAGGCCTTCTGCAATGCTGTGTCTCTTTTGGAGGAGACTCTGCTCTTGGCTGCTGATCAAGCTCTGTCTTTACAATTTCACAGTTAAGAATTACTGCAACAAATTATTCTGGGTATCTTGAACTTCATTATTATCTATTTTTTAATACTGAAATACTACCACAAAGAATGTTGCGTAGAAATTTTCTCAGGAAAAGACATTCAAAGTATATCACAGGAGTCACACTGAGATTTAATAAATCTTTGTGTTAGCAACATCACTAATTTATAGCATAATTTTTTCTGGATGGTGATAATTGCTGTGTTAGTACCAGAGAACAATCTGTAATTTAAAAATATTTTTTTTTTTAATTCTGTTTTAAAACTCCAAGCTTCTTATTTTCTTGGGTTTTTTCTTTGGTTGGTTGGTTTGTTTTTGGTTTTGATTTTTTTTTTTGGTGGGTTTTGGTGGGTTTTTATTTTTTTTGTGGTAATTTAAAGCATTATTAAAGTTTTGTTTTGTTTTTTTCTGTATTTCAATTGATTCAGCATTTTAGAGCTGTGTGCCTCAGGCTTGTTTCTTGTAAGCTTTGGGACACAGGAAACAATGATATCTGTATTTTTTTTTCTGTAAACACATAATTCTGCTGTCTTGAATTGTGTAGTCTCTTCTAATTGCATGAAAATTATTGGGCTTCCTGTTTTTATTTGTCCCCTGGGTATTGCAAAGCAATAGTGGCACTTTGCCTGCCTGTGCCATGACAGGGGGAATTTCGTAGCTCTGTGAGGCAAATCCAAGTTAAAATAAAAAAGTTGTCAGCTCCATAATTATGCACTAATATTTTCTGAGTTTCCTTAGGCCTCGTGCATGCCAAGGAGCCCATTCCTCAGGCAATAATATTAGTCCTGAATTTACATTTACAGTATTTCAAATCAGCCTGTTTATTCCATAACTCAAAAGACTGGAAACCAGCTATGATTTCAAACCAAACCCAATAGTTTGGGCACCTGCATTCTTTCTTCTTGGGTCTATGAATGCATTTATTGCTTAACAATTAATGTTGCTGCTATTACAGTGCATTGGGTTGAATAATGAGAAAAAAAAGCTATTCATAAACAACTTAAAATATTTTTTCTAAAATAAAGTAGATAATTGTCATGTTTTAAGCTTGTTGAATTCTGGTCAAACTCTGCCACTGACAGCAGCTGCTTTAGCTTTTCAGCCAAGTTGTTCTTGGGCTTATAGAGAAGTAGTTTTGGTTGTTTGATTTGCTATCAAATGCTTAGCACAAACTACAGTTTTAGTTGCTTTTGATTTTCCCACGTGTCAGCACTTGGGGGTGAAATCTGCAGTGCAGAGACTCTGCTTAAGGTGCAGCTGCTTGAGGGATTTCCAAATAAAATGCATTCAGTGGAAATATATAATGTGAGGGCATAGATATGTGTGTGTACATATATAAATATATATCTATATAAGTATAGATAGACAGACAGACAGATAGACAGACAGATAGATTGATTGATAAATAGATGATAAATAGATGATAGATGATAGACAGACAGAGAGTTAGATGATAGATAGATAGATAGATAGATAGATAGATAGACAGACAGACAGATAGATAGACAGACAGATGGACGGACAGACAGATAGATAGATGATTGATAGATAGATAGATAGATAGATAGATAGATAGATAGATAGATAGATAGATAGATGGGTAGATAGATGGGTAGATAGATGGGTAGATAGATGGGTAGATAGATGGGTAGATAGATATAGATGATAGATGGTAGATAGATGGGTAGATAGATGGGTAGATAGATAGATAGATAGATAGATAGATAGATAGATAGATAGATAGATAGATAGATAAAGAAGGTAAAAATATCCTCTAAATAAGTTCTACCGTATGTACTTTGGCATCTTTCAAAATGATACAAGCAAGAAATCAAGCAAAAAAAAAAAAAGAATCCCTTTGCTGAAGAGCTGTGGTGCTTTAGTTTTTAGTTAGAGCTCTTCTGTCACTGGGAGGCCACCCATTGCCTTGCCATGGGGATTTGACTGTGATGAATGTCCCTGAGAAACACACTCAGCAGTAATTTGCAGGTTTGGAGCCTGAATTACCTGGAATTTTGGCTTTCTGTAGCCTGTTCCATCCTCTGATTTCTGTAGGTTTGGGCTCAGCCAGGCACCATCACTTCAGCAGGGCTAAATTTCCAGCTGCTCATCCTGAAAATGTAATAGGAAAATGATACTCCATCATTCAGTATCTGCACCATAATCCAAACAGAGAGGGACTCACAGGCAAACTTAACTCAGGCACATCCTGATTTCCAAAGCCTTGTGTTTGGAACAATAATTTTCTGATTTTTTTAATAACAAAATAGTCATTTTGGCTGCATTACTTGGGACCCAAAATTTAATGGTAATCAGTAGGATTTGAGACCATTTCAGTAGTTCTAAAAAGGCTTTTTCCAGATATAGCTTGGTTCATGTCATAGGTTTTCTATCATTCAAAGGTTCGGAGAAAGGATCTGCTTCATCCATAATATCTGACAAAACTTACAACAAATTATTTACCTCCCTGGATAAAGAGGCTGGAGAAACTACTCTAAAGCATTTTTTGTTTGAGTTTTCAGCAGCTGCAAAGCAGAAAAAAGTTCTTTCTTCCTCATCTGTGCATTTTTTCCTTCAAAATAATAAATTATATTATAAATATAATATGAATAAATAAATTTATATATTTAGAAATATATATTAGTTCTATAACAATATATAAATAATATTATTAATATATAATTATATATAAATATTATTATAAATATAAATATTTTAAAATTATTTTCAACTGAGTAAATGTGATATGGACAAGAGTCATATCTTAGAGGCATTTCTTCCCATTTTAACCAGTAGACAATAAAGTGTAGGAAAAAGAAGTTCACCTTGTGGATAAAAAGCTCAAATAAATGATCAATTTAAAATTAGAAAGCTTAATTCTATACAGATTATGGTGTTGCTACAGTTTGTGCTGCAATAGCTCCAAAGAGTCTTGCACAGAAATTCTGTTACACCAGATATTGCACCAAGGCCTTGTGCCAACCCACACAGCAAGGACTAACCAAACTGCCCAAATAAAGCAGCTGTATTCCCACTTTCAGCAAGGAGGATAATCTGGATTTCTCAAGAAGCCTTCATGGATTGAATGAAGTGGATGCTGAGCTTGGCAGATGCAGCAGGACCAAGAATGAGCTGATTTTATCACTAAGTGCTTTCACTGGGGAGCTTAAAATAGAACACTGAGCAGCTGTGGAAGGTTTTTCTCAGTGGCACCTACATCTAGGAGAAAAGGTCTACACAAATGTGGAAGCCTGAATGATGTGCTGAAGGAAATCCTGCAAAATGGAAAACTGGACCTGGTCCAGGATTTAGGACAAAATGTGAGAATGGTCATATTCTCCCTTACCTTAAAATGAAGAGCATCACTCAGGAACCCTTTCAAGGTGGATATATTTTATCTGTGCTGTCCAGAGAACTGAGGAGACAAAAAAAGTAAGAACTTTTGGTCAAGGTCAGTCTGGAAACCAGTAGCAGAGCTGAAAATTGAGTTGAGGTGCCCAGTGTTTGACCCAAATGCCTCAGCTCCTGCCCATGTCACCAGTCCCTCCATCCCAATGGAGATGTCACCAAGGTGCTCTGTGGTGCTGTTCATTTGATCCCCAGAAGAACAGGCAGGTGCTGAGAGGGCTTTTGGTACAGCTTATTGCAAATGATTCTAAGGATGGAGAGGAAAATGAGCTAAAGCAAAAGCAAGACAATGAAGTTGTCTTTATAGAGTGGAAGTAGAGTAGTCTAGAACTATCTGAAGGGACATTCCAGCCAGGTGGGGGTTGGTCTCTTCTCCCAGGCACTCAGCAGTAGGACAAGGGAGCACGGGGGGCTCAAGCTCTGCCAGGGGAAATTGAAGTTGGAGAGCAGAAAAAAGTTCTTTGCAGAGAGAGTGCTCAGGGATTGGAATGGGCTGCCCAGAGAGGGGGTGGATTCCCCATCCCTGGAGGTTTTTCAGCTGAGCTTGGCCGTGGCACTGAGCGCCATGATCTGGTGACGGGACTGGAGTTGGCCCAAGGGTTGGACTTGATGATCTCGGAGGTCTTTTCCAACGCAATCCATTCTAGGATTCTATGAAGCAATTCTGTTAATCCACAGCAACCCTCAAGAATTCAAGTTCCATAACTGGAATCTTGTGGTGTTAAAAAATGTGAGGCAGAGTGGGAATGCAATGCTGTGTAAGAGACCTCGGGTAAACCTCCATCTAATTTTGTATGTGCCCCATAGGATGAGAAGTGCTTTGGAGACATATTTGGATGTCATTTCCACAGCAAGGAATGTCACCTGATGGTAACTCAAATGGCCAGTTGCACCTTATGAAAAAAATCATTCCCAGCAACCTCCTTCAAATTAAAAATCCAGTTCTTTGCATCATTCCCACTAAATATTTGATAGGATGGAAGAAGCTGCCACAGAGGAAATTGTCTTTTACAGCTGTAATTTCTATAACAAGGGGAATATGGCTGTTACATTCAGAGTGTGGGGAGAAGCAGAACAAACCAAGAGGACAGAAAAGCAAAACAAAGGGCAGGTCTCAGCAGTCAGCTAAGTGTGTTGGTGTGAAGAGGAAAGAGATTTCTTACCACACTGCTCCCAGGAGAACCACCATGCCTTAAAAGCATTCTGCTGTTCAGTGGGAAGTTCATGTGCCTGCTTGATTGAGTGGAAGGAGCGCAGGGGGAAAATGAGAACACAAAGATCTGTTTTGGCTGCCACACAGTCAATACAGTAATAGGTCGACAGAAACATCAAAACACAATCAAGAGCTGTCTTCAGGGCTGTGAGTGAGTAACATTGGTCAGGCAATCAGCCAAGGGAAAGGAGAAGAGGTCTTCTGCTGTTCTCAGAGCTCATCAAGAGGCACTGAAGAAGCAAACTGAAGTCTGGGTTCAAATCTGCATCTGCAGGTTCATTATGTGTAGCATAACACAGTGCCATGGCCTGTCCCCTGAGCTGAGTAAACCTTGGGGATTAGAATGTTCATAGTGGGTGTGTCATCATCATCATCATCATGAAGATGCACATACAGCACAAAACTTTCTGTGTGATAAGTTTGGGGTGGTTGCAATACTCAGGAACATTAAAATCCAGATTCATTGCAAGCAAATGGTTATAAGTGGTCATCAGCTTTACAGACAATTTTTTGCAAATGCTGCTTTGCTCTAAAAACAAAACAGGCAGGGCAGTGAGAACTTCAAGGCATTTTTTGAGGACTTTCCTTTTTGAAAGACAGTGTTATTCTCTCAGAAAGAGCTGTAAAAGCTCATATAAGCAGCTTAAAACATTATATCCACATGCAAAAGAGCACATGTATGTCTGCACTTTCCAGTACTGTAAACAAGGACCCATTTTTCAAAAGTCTGTGATAGCCCTTTAGTGTTGGACTCAAAATCATATTTCATGTTCTACTATCTTTCTTTACACTCATTATCAGTACTGAGATTAGTTCAAAATCACAACATGCTGATACAATTTAACACAAAAAGAGCAAATCACTTTCTCAAGCAATAAAAAGTTTTAAGGAACAAGGCATTTCTTGCTCTTCCTACCCAACATCTGATTGGCCGTGGGGGCAGGGATATGTTGGGCAAAGTGGTAAAAACTGTGCACATTTAAAGAGAGGCGATACCATTTCTGTGGCAGATTGATTTACATGAAAATGATGGATTGCTCGGAGCCTCCTGGAGATTTGATCTCATACAGAGCCAAACCATTAAAAAGGCATTACCGAGTCATCACGTGGCTGTACAACTTTGTTCTCTATTCCTCTATCTGTTTGCATGTGTTGCAGAAACAGAGGGCTGAAAAGCTCTTGGGCTTGTGAAACCTGCCCTTTGCTATGGTACCAAATGATTTTTTATTCTCTTTACTAGCTCAGTGGGCATCATTTCCAAGACAGGGAGTTTTGCTTCACTCAGCCAGGTGGCAAAGCAAACCCCTTCTTTGTGTGACAGTGATCACCTTCAAGCTTCCAAAATGACTTTTTTCATAAGCAGTTGATATTCCAGTATTTTTATAACCATGAGTGATTTTTAGCTTTACTGAAACTCTGTCCCACCCTCTTAATATTAACAGTGAGATTTGATATGGGAGCTCCTCTTGCACTTTCACTGCATGCATGGCTTGCATTCATAGAGCAGGAAAAATATGATCTGGAAAGCATCTAAAGATTCTCTGTGGATGCTTGAGGAAAAATTTTGATCTGAAATAGGTCTTTTAGAGACATGCAGTATTACAGAGTGGTTGAGGTTGGAAGGGACCTCTGCAGATCATAATTTCCAATTGTCCCTGCAGGTGCACCTGCAGTTGGTTGCTCAGGACAAAGAGGGGGAGTCCACAACCTCTCTGGGCAAGCTATGTCAGTTTTGGACTATCCAGTTAAAACAAACAAACAAACAACAACAACAACAAAAAAGAAAAAATAATTTCTCCTGAGTCACAGGTGACAATGTTGTCAGTGGGGCTGCAGATTTGCCCTCTGTGAGAAACCCTGCCTGGCACATGTGAAAAGGGATGATATTCAAAGCCATAAGTAGGATTCCAGCTGCAAAACATCTGTCCAAAACCCATAGGTGAAATACTTAGAAAAATGCCTTCAATGTCCCCAACACACTGGAAATGCCTTCACAGTGAAATATGCCACACAAGAGAAAAGATATTGTAAATTAGTTACTAAGCAGTCCAAATGTTTCTAAACTTCACATCCCTTTGGGATGTTTTTATCTCAGCAACAGAGATAACCTGCTACAAGCACTTGTCAAGCATGATGGGGCAGGATAAACCTGCCTGCAAAGCTTTTAAGGTGCTGTAATGGAAAGGCTTTCACCTTCGTGTCTGATAAGTTTGAAACATTGAGCACATGTCAGAAAAACCGACGCCGAGGCAATACAGCCTTTTTTTTTATTTTCATTCTTATCACAGCCTTCTCACTGGGGGACAACGAGGAAGAATGCAAGTCCCTCGGCTTGTGGTACAGCCAACAAAGGGGTTTCATTTCCTCTGTTTCTGCATATGCAATGTGAGCTGCAGTGAAAGCCATAACACAATAACCTCTGCTTTTATTCCTTTCACATGAATAAAGGCAGGTGATAACAGTGCCACCGTTATTTGCCACCCTCCCATGTGCACACACTACAACAGACCTTCACAGAAACCCTTGCTGTGAGCCTTCCTGGTGCAGAGGCTGCATGGACTGGAATCTATAGCTTAACTTGCACATCAAAGTGAAGGATTTTCATCTTTCTGAGCAAATGAGTCTATTCTGCAGCTCAAACTACCCACAAAAGGCTATAAAGCACATGAACATGGGTTGTATTAATCAGTCAGCACATCAGATCTGTACTGGGTGATTTGTTCATGGCAGTTCTAACAACCCTTCACTCATGAAAGGGTTGTTTTCTGCATTATAAGTGAGCCAAAAGCCTTCAGGACATCAGGATTCATTCTCAGGTTTAAGACAAACCTGAGCTGTTGGATTTTTCTAACCAGAATGTTGGTATGACATCTGAGGGGGTCCTAATTAATGCCCCTTCACTGACTGGGTGACCTCCCTACATTCACCAGCCCTCACATGAAGCCTGGTAAGACTCACAGTAGCCCCAAATCCCTTTAATATGTGCCATGTTGTGGTGAATGGCTCTATGTCCAGGTGGAGGACAATGCTAGGTGATGTCCCTCAGGGTTCTGTCTTGGCACCAGGGCTCTTTAATATCTGTCTTAGTTTGGGGGAAACTGAAATGTTTACCAAGACCAGAGGAGAAGATTCCTCCTCAATAACCCCATCACACCTTATTAAATTTAAACAAACAAACAAAACTTTACTTAGAAAATGTATATAAAAAGGATAACTATTCTTAACTACTATATACATAGAGAGAGATAAAACTATAAAGAGATCAGAGTAAACTACTCCCCCAGCACCAAAAAAAACCCAACAACCCCTAAAACCTGTAGGTTCCTCCTGGTGCAATTATATCTATGGACAGTGGCAGTGTCCCACCTCAGCTGGCTGCAAGGTGAATTCTCAGTCTTTTCCCAGTGAGGCAGGGACAAGGGGGTGAATGACTCACGTGGGGCAGGATGGAGCCTTTCCCATGGGTGGAAGAGCAGATTCTCTCTCTTCTTGTCCTTTGTTCAAAAGAAGGAAATGCTGGGAGTTGAGCAGTGGTGGTAATTTCCAGAAATCTCCTTGCAGTCCAAGTCAGTCCCCAGGAAAAAAGGCCTGCAGTGTGTCCCAAAGCAGCTGTGACCCCTCTCTCTCTCTGAAGCTCAGGGTGCCCAGAGATGGAGGGAGAAAGGCAAAGAGCAGAGCCAGAAGGAGCTCTCTCCAGGTCAGCAAAACAGTGACTCTCTCCCAGCAACTGCCAAGACAAAGTGAAGCAGCTCCCAGGAAAAGCCTCTCCCTCTCCCAGGTGCATTGAATCTGTTTTCTCACCTCTGCCCCACCATTCAGTTGGAATCTGGAGCCACCAACCACTCCTTTGTTCTCAGTCCTGGCACTTCAACTCCCAAAATCTTTGTGTTGGTAGGGTGGGAAAAATTCCCTGAAGGAACCCTCCCTACCTCACACACCTCTCTTTGTTGGAACCTTTGACAATATCTTTATCAGTGGCACAGACAGTGGGATCCAGTGCATCCTGAGCGGGCTGGCAGATGACACAGAGCTGAGTGCTGCAGCAGACACAGCAGAAGGATGGGATGCAATCCAGGTGAACCTGGATAAACTTGAGAAGTGGACTCAGGAGAATCCTGGAGTCCATGCCCATGGCAAGGGGATTGGAACTCAATGGTCTTTAAGGTCCATTCCAACCCAAACCATTCTGTGATTCCATGAATCTATGATATCAATTTGCAGGTCACCAGGGATAGCTGAGGAATGCTGAAGACAGACCTCCTAATGTGCTGCTACCCAAATTCAAGAAAGGAAGTTGAAAACATGTAATTTCTCCAACATTTCCATCTAAGCATCTTCTGTAACTGCTCTATTTAATGTGTACTCTGGAAATTCTGACACATGCTCCTCTTCCTCTGAGGTTGTTTAACCTCTTTTTTTTTTTTTTTTTACTTTTTAAGTAATGGATCTTTAATGAATCGTGACACACACTTTACTTTTTCTCATTATTGGCCTGACATGTGGCCTTTGTTTTCTCTTGCAACCTGTGGGTGGCCATGCACTCACCTGTGAGCTTTCTATGAGCTGAGCTACCAGACATGCAAGACTGATTTTATTGAAAACTAAGTAACCACCCCAGAATTGCTTGCATATAATTGGAAAAAAACCTCTGTTTCTCTAAAACCAGCCATGCAAAGCACTAAAGCCAAGAAAATGTCTCTCATTGACATCCCTGGGCTTTGGTTTGGGACCCTTGCCAATGTTTTATTTAAATGGGCTTTTTAACAGTTTCACATATTCACCTCCTACCAATTCTCAAGTTCAAAAAGAGTAAATGTTCCAAGGTTGAATTGTGAAGTATCCTGCTAGTAAAAATATTCCTTTGATTACAGTGGCTGACTGCCACTGTGTTTGTTTGGGAAGTACAAGCTGGTGCTGCACTTTGCTGAAACCCAAGACTGGAAATTAGGCACAAGTGGCATATGTACAAAATAAAAACTATCAAAGATCTGAGACCTCTGGATGGATGAGGAGGGGGGAAAAGGAAAAGAAAGAAGCCACATCTGCAGCAAGCCCTAGAAAAGGGAGAGACGAGCAGGCTCATCACCCCATGTGTAGGGGCAGGAGGAGAAGGGGAGAAAACAGCGTGGCCAGCAGGCCCAGGGCAGTGAGCCTTCCCCTGGCCTCTGCCTTGGGGAGGCCACACCTTGAGTGTTGTGTTGAGTTCTGGGCCCCTGAGTTGAGGCAAGAGATTGAGGGGCTGGAGCGGGGCCAGAGAAGAGCAACGAGGCTGGAGAAGGGAGTGGAGCACAAGTGCTGTGGGGAGAGGCTGAGGGAGCTGGGGGTGTTTGTGCTGGAGAAGAGGAGGCTGAGAGGTGACCTCAGCACTGTCTGGAAGTGCCACATCAGGGAAGTTGTGGCCAGGTGGGGGTTGGTCTCTTCTCCCAGGCACTCAGCAATAGGACAAGGGGGCACGGGGGGCTCAAGCTCTGCCAGGGCAAATTGAAGTTGGAGATGGGAAAAAACTTCTTTGCAGAGAGAGTGCTCAGGCATTGGAATGGGCTGCCCAGAGAGGGGGTGGATTCCCCATCCCTGGAGGTTTTTCAGCTGAGCTTGGCCGTGGCACTGAGTGCCATGATCTGGTGACGGGACTGGAGTTGGCCCAAGGGTTGGACTTGATGATCTGGGAGGTCTTTTCCAACCCAATCCATTCTATGATTTTATGAGAACTTTCAGAGCCAATTTTACCAGGCTGAGGCTCCACAGATTTCCCATTCTCCCCATTCAAAGACTTCAAATGCCATCTCAGGGCTCCCCTCAGTGGTATTCCATGTATTTAAATGGTATTCCATGGGGGCCATGGGGGGCTGAGGCTGCCCCAGGACCACTCAGGAGCTGGTGAGTTTCATGAGGCACAGTCTGCTAACAGGGCTTATTCAAAGCAGTGGTAAATCTGATGATCTCTGTTCAGTCCAGTAGGTTCAAGAAAGCCTCAGAAAACAAAGCACTTTCTATTACTATTGTGTGTGTATTGCCCTCAGTGTTGGCAAATTGTGTTTTTCTTTTCTGAAAATTAAGAATACAATTTTATAAAGTCTGCAGTGGAGAATTGCATTATATTTTCAGAAAACTTTAAATTTATGATATATTTATTAACATACCCCAAACTGAGTATGTGGAGATATTTAGGGCATTTTGTATTCATTTTTATTTCACATGTAGCTTGCTGTTACATAAAATACTGAAAGAGAATGGCAGGAATTAATGCTGAGTTTTCCTCTTCCTCTACAAATCCAGCCAATGCAGGTCAAAACTCTTGTTCCACCTTTCTGTGTTATGACATAGCTGGGTTATTCTCCTTGAAAATACAGTTTTTAACATTGGTCCGTGCTATGAACTGTGTCTAGTTTGCAGCTAAAAAACCCCTAAAGACTTTCCTCCCCTCTAGTTTGACCCATTTTGAAGTAAAACTGCAAGAACTGAGTCTCAACAGCTTCCAAGTGAAGTGCCTGAACCCCAGCACTGCAGTGACACCTACAGAGGGCACAAACTGGACAGAAATTGTGTTTCTTGGCTCAATCCTGCCAGGAGGTTTGAAAGCTTAGAGGTAAAATGGGAAGCAGAGTTGCTGGAGAAAAAAAAAATAATTAAACAGGAATAACTGCTTGACACGATGGTCATTTTCATCAAGGTTAATAATTTTCATTAACATTCTTGAACAAGAATCATAGACCTTATTTTCAAACTTCTCTTTCCTTATAGGGAATTCATTTTCCTTCTTATTCCCAATACATTATTAATTCTACCTTGCATCCTATCTCATTCTCTTTTATCACTTTTAGATGCCTGGTTACTTCCAATTAAATATTAATAGCCATCTTTTAATTTATCCTGTGATTTGGAAACAGAAGAACCCTGCAGTGGTTCTTGTCTTTGCAAGGGGCAGTGTTTCTGCTCAGTGCTGGAGGAATCCAAGTGGCAGAGCACGTGTCTCAAGGGACATCAGGCACCTGGATTGTCCTGCCACTCTTCTCTGTGGAAAGGCTGTGTGGAAATGTCAAAGCAGATGAAAGGCCACTCTCTGCATCCTGTAAATCCAGGAGGGGTGTCCTTGTGGGAACAGGCATCTGTGAGATGGAAAGATCATCTGCTGAGATACAGCAAATGTGTTCTGCCTTTGGGAAGGTATCTCCCTTGCCGGGGGATTTTCCAAGCCCTCTGGGTGCTGGGTATGACATCAGGTCACAGGCAATCTCTGCCTGACATTCATAGAATCACAGAATCAGTTGGGTTGGAAGAGACCTCTGAGATCATCAAGTCCAACCCTTAATCCAACCCCACTTTGATTACCAGATCATGGCACTCAGTGCCACGTCCAGTCTCACCTTAAAAACCTCCAGGGATGGGGAATCCACCACCTCCCTGGGAAGGCCATTCCAATGCCTGAGCACTCTCTCTGCAAAGAACTTCTTCCTGATATCCAACCTAAACCTCCCCTGGCAGAGCTTGAGCCTGTGCCCTCTTGTCCTACTGTTGGTTGCCTGAGAGAAGAGACCAATTGGACATCAGGAATAGAATCTCTTGTTAACCTGAGCATTCAAAATCCTTTTTGTTGTAGGGCTGTGCTGCTCCAAGAAGCTCTGAGTGCAGGTGAGACACTGCATTAGTGCCACTGCTTTGTCACTGCTCTGTCTCGTGAGTTTGGAGGTGGAGTTTGGGCTGGTTTATGGCCTCTGATCACAGATTTGCTTATCAGGCAAGAAGGCAGTGAATGTCCTCCCTGGCTCACTGAGAAAAGATGTGTTTCCCACTGGCTTTCCCTCGTGGGGATGATTTCCAAGAGATGCCAGGGTGCCCTCAGGCTGTGATGGATGAGTGCAGTCAAGGATGTTGTCACCTTATCAATGGAATGGGGACAGACATCAGACATGATGACATGTCACTCTGAATCAACTTGGAAACATCTCCTTTTAGGACAAGCTGGGAAGTGATTCTTCATTTTAGACAGAAGTTGGTGCAGATTTATTCTTGCCTTCTTTTTTCCTAAAAATGATCGATAATAAGAGGTTTTTTAAGCTGCCCCAAGGACTGAGAATCTTTATCCTTTGTGTGAGGTTGAAACCTCAGACCAAGTCTGGGAATGCTTTTAACATGTGCAATGTAGTAAATCAGGATTTCCTTAAGACTGATTTGCAAATTAAAAACAAATAAAAAATCCCTTCCATGTTCTTTATGTAATACATTTCAATATTTCCCCCTGTAATTAAAAAATGCTTGATTCAAATGGCAGCTTTTGCTCCTAACTTGAGAATGTGATGTTGTGTGATGAACATTCAAAAATAAACATTTCTCTGCCATCTGCCACTCAGATTTGTCTTTAGAAAATGACAGGCAGCATTTAGGAGATAAAGATTCTTTCTTATTACCTTCATACCCAGACAGACCTGCCTTTTAATTCTGGCCACAGGTTCCCAGTGCTGTGTGTTAATACATTAATCACCTGTTTCAGGAAGATTTAAAATACTTCAGTGAGTTTTATTTAAATGAATCCTGCCTGTATAAAACATTTATTTTTATTTTAGCCATGCTAAAGGACAAGAAGAGATCAGAATTTATAAGAATTCAAGGAGAAAATTTGGTGAAATTTCCAAATATTTGCATAATCCCAGTTCTGGGAAGTTCAGTGCATTTTAATTCAAATTCAATATGGGCAGAGATCTGGGATCACAAGCAAATACTGTCTATGCTATCAATAATCCCATAATTAAATATGTCATTTATTTGCTTTATTTTTATATTTAGTATGATTTTACTAATATTATTGCTAATATAATTAATATATAAGGAACTTTGGTTCAAGTGTAGCCATCAAGACTGTTTATAGTTCATTCTCTGTTGAAACAACTTATTTCTTTCCTGTTTTTATTTAACTCTGAAGTGTTTTAGATGCTGAGATTAGAAAGGGTTAAAAAAATCCAAAAAAAACTCAACAAAAAATTAATTGAAATTCCCCAAAGAAAAAGGATATTTCAGAAAAACAAACAAACAAACAAAACAACAAAACAAAACAACCCTGTAATTTTGGGGGTAAATATTTAAACTTTTGACAGATTCTTTTCCCTGAATTTCTGAACCAGGTAATGAGAAATTGGGCTCTGCCATTTTCTAACCTCAACCATAACAAGCAAACCTGAAGGTTCTTCTTAAAGAAGGAAATCTCTGATTTATTAAGGAGCATGGACTGATAAATGTTGAGAAAACATTTCAGAATTACTTGTTCAGTTGCTCTGAGTGACATAAAGTCAACCAACTGCCAATATTTCATCACTGCAGGTGTTTTCTGTACAGCAAGAGACACCCAGAATTGTCATATTTAAGGGCATAATATTTACATTTATATTTATATATATTTATATTTATATTTATACTTATATTTATTATATATTTATAATATTTATGGAGCACATACCAGAAAATCACATAAAAGAGAGGACTGAGTAGGACTGGCAAAAACTCTACAAAATGTGTTAATGGATAATTTAATAATCAATAGATGAGATATTTATGTTTTCCTGTATCATATTCTAATGGCACAGTGGATCTGATGACACAGAGTGCTATTTTGGTGCTGTGCCTTTAGAGTGGAAATGGGGGTTTAGATTATAAAAACAAATAGATTTTATACAAAATACTGAGGGTTATTTTACACTGAAAAACAATAGAGAGACACCAATCAGAAGAAAAGGGAGAAGAAAAACAAACAAAGGGATGAAAGTAAACGTCATTTTCCTTCAATTGTATAAAAATACTAGATAAGTATATATAATTAAAAGCAATTAATTTAAATTTAGCAAAAGGAATGATTTACAATTACCTTGTAAAACTCTGATGGAAGTTGAGAGCATGAAGCAGCCTCTGTGGATTATGGTTTTTAACACTTCACAAGTGAATCAGGTGGGCAATTTTGGCACTGTGGAAAGGAAGACAGAAGAATTTCACAAGATGAAATAAAAGCTTGAAATAGAGTTTCCTGTGTTTGAAAACAACTTTGCATAACCAGTTGCAGTTAAAAATAATTTGCAATATTTGTTATCAACTGCTTCTCAGGAACATTTTTGGTTTCTACACTGCTCACAGTTTTTGTTGAGTTTCAACACAAGTTTTTAAAGCTGAATTGAACCAACATTACCTCAACTGAAGCTCAAGAAGAGCTTTGCAAGAGTGAAAAATAAACATCCTTTGGATTCTTCTATGGCCCACTGAGATGTTTTGCTTCTCCCTTAAAAATGTGTGTCAAAATTCAACAAATTTCCATCACAGGCATCATTTGCCCTGCACCACAGAATTTCTGATGATTTCAATGGCATGTGAAATACAGAATGATAGAATGGATTGGGTTGGAAAAGACCTCCCAGATCATCAAGTCCAACCCTTGGGCCAACTCCAGGCCCTTTACCAGATCATGGCACTCAGTGCCACGGCCAAGCTCAGCTGAAAAACCTCCAGGGATGGGGAATCCACCCCCTCTCTGGGCAGCCCATTCCAATGCCTGAGCACTCTCTCTGCAAAGAAGTTTTTCTGCTCTCCAACTTCAATTTCCCCTGGCAGAGCTTGTCCTATTGCTGAGTGCCTGGGAGAAGAGACCAACCCCCACCTGGCCACAACTTCCCTGATGTGGCACTTCCAGACAGTGCTGAGGTCACCTCTCAGCCTCCTCTTCTCCAGCACAAACACCCCCAGCTCCCTCAGCCTCTCCCCACAGCACTTGTGCTCCACTCCCTTCTCCAGCCTCCTTGCTCTTCTCTGGCCCCGCTCCAGCCCCTCAATCTCTTGCCTCAACTCAGGGGCCCACAACTCAACACAACACTCAAGGTGTGGCCTCCCCAAGGCAGAGGCCAGGGGAAGGCTCACTGCCCTGGGCCTGCTGGCCACGCTACTTTGGATCCAGGCCAGGATGCCATTGGCCTTCTTGGCCACCTGGGCACACTGGTGGCTCCTCTTGAGCTTCCTGTCCCTCAGTCCCCCCAGGTCCCTTTCTGCCTGGCTGCTCTCCAGCCACTCTGTGCCCAGCCTGGAGCGCTGCAGGGCTTGGGGTGGCCAATATGATAATAGAAAGGGAACTAAACACTTATTTTTGTTCAGTATAAGGTTTGTGATAGATTTAATTGTCTCATTTAAATTTGCTAAAGTTACACTGCAATATTTTTGCAGGATAGTCTTTTTCCTTATTTCATGTATCATATTAAAATTGAGATTCTCTAATACTTATTTTGAATATTGTTATTCTAGTCATTCCACAATTAAATAAATCACTGTGGAGTAATCTACACAGATCATACTGGTCTCATTCTCCAGGCTGAATCCAGCCCTGATTTTGCCACTATCTTCCCAACCAAGCTGTATGAAATAAAGCAGGATTATCTGTATGCTAATCCTGTGTAATCAAGGTGGGAAAAAGTGAGCCTTAGACAGAAATATAAATATATAGGTCATGAAAGAACAGCAATGCCTGGAGTTTGGTAGGCTGCTTCCAGAGATGTATAGATTATTATTTGAAGGAGAGCTGTGCACTCTGCTGACACTTGGAAAATGCAGCAAATATTTTGCTTTGTGTGTAACACTGAACTTTTATGAAGTCTTTTATTATTAAGGATTAACTACAGCATTACCTTGTAATAGGATCATAAATCTTTAATTACTGTTCAGTGTGGTACCAACTAAAATTGCTTTTGAAATGAAACATTTTATTAAATGATCAAAACAAAGGCATTTCTTTCAGAAGCAAAGAAATCATAATTTCTTAGGGGGAAGTCAAGGTGTGCAAAACTCCCACTGACTTCAAAGGATGCCACTGTCTGCCCACTGATTAATATGGAATTTATCCAGTCTGCCTGGACTACTTTTGACACTTTTAATATCTATTAAAAAACCAGGTGTCTCTGTGATTCTCATATTTATATTTGTTCCTTTAGCTCACAATGGTGTCAGCTCTAATTATGTAAGAGGTCTCATCCCAGGGAAGTGTCTTGGCATGACATCTTTTTCTGCTGTCGAAGATCAAGGCAGTGGAGAAACAGCAGGTCGACAGAGAGATGATTTTCTTCAAGAAACAAGAGGGTTCACTGAAACTTTATTAAAAATACAGCTGGAATTTCTTGCCTATTGAGACATGAATGTCCATTGCTGTCATTGCAGCTGCAGTTTGAGCTCCAGTTTAGTTTCCCTGCAGTGCCCTTTCCTAATACTTTCCTCCTCAGGCCCCAGGGCTGCCTGCAGGAGTTGGGTTGTGCAAAGGACTGTGCCTGAGTGATGGGGCTCAAGTGCTGGAGAGAGGGGGAAGGTTTTAAAATGTGCAAACCCACATATTATTGCCTGAATGGATGTTTTAGGCATCTCCCCAAACTGATAATTTCTCTGACCAAAGTTTTAATTCCTGCTGTGTTCATTTCAGAGGGCAGCCAGGAGGAGGCCCAAAGGGCGGGAGACACGAGGCAAACATAATATCTGCTCCAGAAAGTGTATAATGCATTTAAATACTTTCCTGTTAGGTTAGTCTTCATCATTTTATACTGCTTTGGTTTTCAAACAGCAGCTGACTCTTCTATGGGAACATTCTGTGGACCATACCCTTGGATTACACCCCTGGGTGGAAAGACAATATATCCTATCCACTCCTAAACTTTCATTCATGTTGAAGAGAAAATCAGTGCCACAGACACTGAACTGTGCTCAGAAAATGTTCTTTGCAGCTGTGTCCTGAATAGAAGTGTGAAGAGGCAACGCTTCAGTTGCAAGGGAAGGGAAAAAGGGGACACCTGTTTCACAGCAAATATTTTCCAGCCCACTGATGTAAAACTCAGTGTATCCTTCCTGGAGTACGCAACACAGGGAATCCTTTCACACTCCCAGCTCAGCTGGGCAAAGCAAATCCTCACCTGCATTTGGTGAAGCTGCATCATCACAACATCTGGTTAAAACTTGGCTGTAATAATGCCAAGGTCATGCGTTCAGTCCCCTATGTGGGCCATTGGCTTAAGAGTTGCACTTGATGATCCTTGGGGGTCCCTTCCAACTCAGAATAGTCCGTGATTCTGTGATTCTGCTGCTTTAAGGGGATCTTGCAAGGGAAAGTGAATTTGCATTCTTTATATGCAAATGTGGCTCACTGACACGTCTGTATGGCAAAGATTAAAATACAAAGAGAGGTACTTCTCTATCATTCCCTCTACCCCTCTCCTGAGCCTCTCATGACTGCTATGACTGTCCTCATGTATCTTATTTATTTGTTTTATTGTTGAACTGTCTCTGCTTTCCTCTCAGCTCCAGGAGCAGCACGGCAGCATCTCAAAGGTGAGACTACAATGTGCCAGCTGTTTCTACCTGACCTGAAAAGCCACAGGTAGTGGACTGGCAGCAGCATGGATGTCAGGTTGGCTACACAACACACCCCAGAGCTCTGGCAGGTGGAGACAATTGGCTCTGAAATCCATGAGAGTCACAGAATCATAGAATGGATTGGGTTGGAAAAGACCTCCAAGGTCATCACGTCCAACCCTTGGGCCAACTCCAGTCCCTTTACCACATCATGGCACTCAGTGCCACAGCCAAGCTCAGGTTAAAAACCTCCAGGGATGGGGAATCCACCCCCTCTCTGGGCAGCCCATTCCAATGCCTGAGCACTCTCTCTGCAAAGAAGTTTTTTCCCATCTCCAACTTCAATTTCCCCTGGCAGAGCTTGAGCCCCCCGTGCCCCCTTGTCCTATTGCTGAGTGCCTGGGAGAAGAGACCAACCCCCACCTGGCCACAACTTCCCTGATGTGGCACTTCCAGACAGTGCTGAGGTCACCTCTCAGCCTCCTCTTCTCCAGCACAAACACCCCCAGCTCCCTCAGCCTCTCCCCACAGCACTTGTGCTCCACTCCCTTCTCCAGCCTTCTTGCTCTTCTCTGGACCCACCTCCAGCACCTTTGGCCCCGTGGCCTAGAGGTGACATTGCTCAGCTGGCACATTTGCAGATTTGAAGATTCTTGTCATAGTAATTCAACCGGAATTTTGGTTCCAGAAGTTGCTGAATCTCATATTGTGAATAGTTCCCACCTGGGCACAGAGGTTGTGGTATCTCATAGCACAGACCAAGAGGAAGGCACCTGGGGGGTGAAATGGCAGCAAAGGTGCCACATTTCAGGCTTTTTCTGCTTTTATCAAGTCAGAGTGCCTTGAATGTTCTGAACATCCTTTTGGAACTGGGTTCATAAAGTGTGTTAGTTCCCAAAAAGAGCTCAGTTTGTGCAAGGGCTGGGATTTGGGTAATGCCACAATGCAGACAAACAGCAAAATCACAAGGCTGGGGAGGACAATGAAAGAAAGGCTGCCTAAAATCTCTCAATCTAAACCAACAAACAGAATTACACATTAATTAAAGCATTATGATTTATCACATATAAAAGGAGTGGAGTTAGATGACTGCATGGTGCATCATTTTCAAGAGTATCAAATTTAAATTCTAAAGGGTTTTTATCAGATTTTTTTTAAAAAAAATCAGTGTTACCCTGGGTTTTCAATGTTTGGCTCTGCTTAACTGCAGAATTGCCTTCAGTTACCAGCACACTCCAATTTTTAACATCACCATATGTTAGGCATATATTCCAAAAGTTATAACCTACCCAAGTTGTTTCAATCTATTTTCACAGCCCATTTCCTTAGGCAACCCAACTTGTGATTTTGTTTTTAATATACTGTATAGAAAAGTACAGGTAGTTTAAAATAAAAAAAAAAGGCAACACAAAACCAGCATTCAGAAAGTTTGCATTTTTCTTTTCCTAAAAGGTTGTGAGCCTATTAAAATATGTTTGTGAATGAATGCCACAAATTATTTGCCTAAATTTGTGAATCAAATTTAAGATTATTTTTGTTTGTTTGTTACCAAGCTTATATTCTAGAATAGTTAATTAATTATTTCCTTAGTTGACACAATCTTGCAGACAGTTTTTTTTAAGCAAAATATTATTTTTGAAAAAAAAATTATGTGGACAGCTTTGGGGTGGTTTTTTGGGGTGTAGAGGTTTTGGGTTTTTTTTTTGTTTTCCAGTCTCCCTGCTGAATGTGGTTTATAATGTCAGAGAGACTGAGAGGTCATTTCTTACTCCATTTCCTCCAGCCATAATTCACCACAGGTTTGTAGGTGCATGTGAACTATAATATAGGAAAGAAAAAAATAGTATTTCTCATTACATTGATATTACTGGGGATATTGAATAAAAGGCCACAAACTTAAAATCTAAGCTTGGTGGAAGATGTGCCATTTATGTTAGGATTACAGAATTCAGAAGGGTTGTCCTTCTGGTTTTATTTCCTCATTAATGTTTTTATTCACAGGGATTAATTGCACTGGGCAAATAAGATAAACTGTCTTGTATATAAATAAAAAAATGCTCTGTGTCTAATACAAATATGCAAAATCAGCAGCCCAGTTAGAATGGCAATTTTGTGCTGGCAGAGAGCAGCTGGCTGGGTGACCTCCTGGACAGCCAAAAAAAATCTGCATAGAAAACACACATTCAACTTCTTCTCGGGGAAAAGTTGGAGCAGTTTGGGCTTAACTCACCAAAATGTCCTGTGTGCTCTTGTCAGAGGGATGACATTTCCCTGGTGACACCCTGGGACAGCAGGTTGTCTTCTGAGACTGAAGGGTCCCCACGTCTTCCTCCTTTGCACTGATCTCCTGCCCCTCACATGTGGTTGGAGGGGTGAGCTCTCACCCTGGCAGGGTGGCAGATCTTCATCCTGGTGGGCACAAACCATATTTTATTCCTTTTTTATTTCCTTTTCCCAGTGGATTCCCTCTGCTTTGGTCTGTTTTTCTGCAAATATCTGAGCCACAGAGCTGATGCCCCTTGTTTGCCTGGGCAAGTCCACCTGTGCTTTCTCTGGGATGAAATTCAGGCAGACTAAAGGAAAAGTTGAAGCTCCAGGAAACAGCTTCCCCTGAAAAGTCCTCATAGCTATGATCTTGCTGTATTTTCTATAGGAAAAGGACTTTTTATAGCCAACACTTTATAGCCTACGACCCCATAGCAACCCCCTTTATTCTGCTGGGTCCTTTGTCTTTCAACCTTCCCTAGCCCTCCTTACCAAAATCTGAATTTTTCAGCAATTTCCTGACATGACATCACTAGGTATGTCCCCATGTCCTTCATGGAAAATGAGCTGAAGTTTTCTATCAGTGTTTTGGGCTTTATAGCTTTTCTTTTAGGCTCTCCTGCTGCACAACCCTCAGATTAGTTCAATTGGTTAAAACTTGGCTGTAATAATGCCAAGGTCATGGGTTCAACGCCCTGTGTGGGCCATTGACTGAAGAATTGGACTGGATGATCCTTGGGGGTCCCTTCCAACTCAGAATAGTCTGGGATTCTGTGATTCAATTGACTGGAATACAAGACTGTGCTGCTATAGCAGGAGGATGCAGCATTATTATTTCAGAGCCAACCTTAGAGGGAATTCCTTTTCTTTCAAGATCCTTGGCCACAGGAATTGTAGCAGCAACTACTTGGCCCTGGATCTGGTGTGTTCATGCCCTGAAGGGAAGGTTTTATCCATGCACTTCCTGCAAGTGGGTACTCAGAGCCTTGGAAGAGAGCACAGCATCTCAGCACAGCCACCCTGATTAGAAAGAGCCAACAAGTTTCCACTTCATTTGAACAGCCTTTTTTCACCCTCTTATTTGGAGGGGACAAAACTGAGAAACTCACTGTGTGGCATTACTGCTGGGGTAGGAAGCAGGTTCCTACTCTCTCAGCAGAGAAAGGAGGACATACAAACACTTGCACACATACCAATTTCTTTAGGGAAAGCTCCACTTTGGGGTAGTATTTCACAGAATCAGAATCACAGAACCACAGGCTGTTCTGAGTTGGAAGGGACCCACAAGGATAATCAAGTCCAACTCAGGTCAATGGCCCACACAGGGGATTTCAAAACTGTTTGTCCAATTTGTGGTTTAAAGGTTGTGTTTCTAATTAAAAAGCAACAAATATCCAAAGCTCAGGAACCAACACAAAAGTGTAATGCAAATGTAGCCAACCTTATAAAGAGATACTATCTCATTCTTTCAACAACTGATGTAGTTGTGTTGGGGATGATGAGCACAGACTCAATAAGGAGCTAAAACCATATGAAAACCACATAAAATAACAACCTGGTGTCACATCTCCTTGAGTTATCTCATCGTGATTTCCAAGCTAAGTCAGTCTTTACCTTGTTAGTAACTTGATGGGAGAACTGATAAGGGACACCCATCATCACATTTTTAGGAAGAGGAATTTATGGATAAGAGATTGGTGCTGTCATTCCCTCTCTCTCCATAGCCCAAATCGGTGCTGTACCTGATCCCTGCAATCAGCCTCAGTGTTCTGGGCTGCCAGAGGGTGCCACAGCAACAGCTCCTGGCCCCTAACACTGATTAACTTCCCCACAGCAGGTTTCACCAGAGAGTCCTATTAATCGCAGGTGCCCTGCTCAGGTTCTAAACTGGGTAATTAATTTTCCCCTGCCTGCATTACCTTTGTAGTTTCAATTACTTTACAGCTTTTTTTCCCTTCTTTTTTCTGTTAATACACGTTTTCCTGGTTCAGTGTGCAGTGTGTATTTGCTCTCGTCCATGAATCCACTCCAGATATATCTGCATTAGAACCACAGTAATTGTGACCCTCCCAATATTTCTGCAGCCCTTGCAGACAACCTAGGAACTGATGAATATATCTGTTTCCTTGGTGATATAATAACAACTCATGATCATCCTTCACCATACTTCTAAAATAAATATGCCTGCATTTTTATGCATTTGCAAATGCATAAACACTGCACCATTTATAGGGGCATTGCCCTCAGCATAAAAGACCCGGAGACCTGGAGAGCATCCTTCAGTTCAGACCTTTCCATGTCATCTCCTAAATCAGTACATGGAGGGCATGAAACTGTGTCTGTGACAAAAGAGGGTGCAGGCTCTGAATATTCTTTGTGTTCTGGGTCACAACACATCTTTTAGCTGCCACAGCTCTAAGCTATTAAAAATCACAGAATCACAGAATGGATTGGGTTGGAAAAGACCTCTGAGATCATCAAGTCCAACCCTTGGGCCAGCTCCAGTCCCTTTACCAGATCATGGCACTCAGTGCCACGGCCAAGCTCAGCTGAAAAACCTCCAGGCATGGGGAATCCACCCCCTCTCTGGGCAGCCCATTCCAATCCCTCAGCACTCTCTCTGCAAAGAAGTTTTTTCCCATCTCCAACTTCAATTTGCCCTGGCAGAGCTTGAGCCCCCCGTGCCCCCTTGTCCTATTGCTGAGTGCCTGGGAGAAGAGACCAACCCCCACCTGGCCACAACTTCCCTGATGCCAACCCCCAGCTGGCCACAACTTCCCTGATGTGGCACTTCCAGACAGTGCTGAGGTCACCTCTCAGCCTCCTCTTCTCCAGCACAAACACCCCCAGCTCCCTCAGCCTCTCCCCATAGGACTTACGACTCTTAACTACATTCTTTGCTATTACTCCAAAAATAAGTTTAACCTGTACTAAAGTTCACCAGAGCATGGACATAAACTCCAAAGAGTCAAATAAAACTACACACATCAAATGAGAACACAGAGCAGAAAGGTTTGATTTCAGGCCTACTGTCCAGGTTGTTGCACAGATGTAATTTCCATCCCCCTGAGAGATTAAAAGGAAGAAATAATAAAGAAAATGTTGTACCTAAGCCTGTCACTGGGGTGTGTAGCAGGGGAATATTGATTTGGCACTGCCAACCCCGAGGAAAGGCAGGATTTCTGCATTTACTGTAGCAATAATAAGGTGCTTGTGCTTCCCCAGGATGTTCCACTGCAAACACAAACAATCAATATTCAGCTCTGCTGTTTCCTACAGGACAAGTCCACAGCAGGAAAAGATGAGGAGTGAATTGCTCTTCCCACATAGATTTTAACACATGTATTGAGGGAATATGTCAGGTCTGTGCTTTTTACCTGAGCATTGTGGGAGTGCTCTTGGACTTCGGTGTGCTCAGGTTTGGTTCAGGTGCTGCTGTGAGATTAGCACTGCTGGGAATCTAAAGGTCAACTGGACACTGCATTTTAATGCAGAACTACAGAGAGACCTTTTTTTCTGATTTTCCTGCTGCCTTGCACTGTTAGCAGTCAACTGTGTTCATGTGAGCAGCTACAGACTCTAACTCTTGGGTCTGTTATATGTAAAGAATTAATTTCCCTAATGCACTTTATATCCATGGTGGGGCTATTAATGAGTGTTCTCAGTGACTGACTCTGGGACTGCAATCAGAGTCTCTCTCTTGCTGCCTCTCACATTTCTCAGCATTATTTAATCCACTTCAATTAAAAATAAAAACCAGCAAAACAACTAAACCCAAAATCAAACAAAAAACCAAAACCAAAATCAAACAAAAAACCAAAACCAAAATGAAACAAAAACCAAAACCAAAATCAAACAAAAAACCAAAACCAAACAAAAAAACCTCAAACAACAACTACCCCCCCAAACCAAACAAAAACCAAAACAAAAACCCAACCAGACAAACAACAAAAGAATCACAAGTAGATATTCAATTATTATCCAGTGGTTGAGGAAAGCTCTTCCAGGCACTCCGAAGGGTCAGCAGTGCAAGTCTTAGCAGATGACAATGTAGGAATTTGTGATTTGAGGGATAAATGCACAGTGTACAAGCCATTCCATGATCCTTCCTCCTGTGGGTGCTGCCCATGAAGTGTGGATGAGGAATGCTGAATGTTTCTGTGTGCAGGGCTTTGCTCCGCTGGGGAAGAGCACACAGACCTCACCCCAGCCAGGACTGCAAACTGGCCAGTCACTGCAAAGCTCCCAGAGCTTCTTTTCATACTTGCTTTTCTTACCATACAAACATTTAATTTTCTTTAATTTTGCTCTGCCAATACATTTTCATCCACTTCTCTGCCCTTTCTTCCTACTGAAATGGTGAGAAAAGCACCCAGGAGCAGGGAATTTGAGTGTTCTGTGAGTTGAGGGCCAGTGTCTTAATCGCCACAATAATCTACTTTTCTGATTTCCACCACAAATGAAGCCCAAGTAAATTAAAAGAGACATTGCTACTTTCCTCCCTTGATTCTGGAACATTTTCTGGTGTTTAACACTGCAGACTTTATTTTATTTATGTTAATGCTGTGGCTACAGAGAGGCTCCACTGAATCCTGGTTCCTCTTTATTGCAGATTAAACATCTCAGAAAGCTACAGGAACTGCCCCCAGGACTTTCCAAAGTGCTGTGCCCACAGCTGTGAGGCTGGTGGTGAAATGTTTGGCTCAGCAGCCACAGGCACCTCACATGTAGTTGTGTCTTGGTAAGATCTCACCTGAGTGGATCAACAGAGTTCTGTAACACCCTAAGGAGAGTTTAGGATGATTTATATAGGAATTTTTAGCTATTCTTCAAAGCCCTGGAATGTAAAGAGATCTTAAAATTCAGATCTGGGATTTTGGCTTAGGTTAAACCTTCATTTGAACAGAGCTATGAATATAATGTCTTGTCCCAGCCTTCTCCCAGCCTTCTCCAAACTTTCCTTTTCTCTAGGTCAGCCACAGGAAATCACTTCCATGACAATAAACAGTTCACTTAAAAAGACCAACTGTGAAAATAAAACACCCCTTTATTGTTCTAATATGGCATTCCAGTACAGATATTAAATTACTTTTTAATTATACTAAAACAAACAAAAAAAAAACCAAAACAAAAAAGTGGTTTGATTTGGGTCTTGTTCCTACCAGACCCAAACACAAGTTTAGTTTCACATGAAGAGCACACTGTGAGGCTGACCAAGCCTATAAAGGCAAAAATCAATACCAATCCTCATGTAGACCTATTTATATCATATTTTACTTGCCTTCCTTATTTTCAGCTTCCAATCAATTCCTAAATAATTTTGATTTCATTCCACACTTCTCAAATTTTCTGGAGTGTAACCTTGTTTAAATCCATGAGTTTCTCTTTGGGAGGAGATCCTCCTAATACTATTTTGGTTACATAGTGTATTACAATAAAATTCACATCAAGTCCTAGAAAATTCTGGCAAACCATCCAGAAAATTCTTGGAAAACAATTTCACATACCTGGGGTTTTTTGAAATTGTTTGGAAATAATGCTGGGTAATTCTCTTTCTGATTACAGGAAATTTGAGATGGAAATCACTTCTTAAAAACTGTAAAAAGAAAATTTCACGTATTCCTTCCTTAATAATTCTCCTCCCAACTTCTAATTAATTTTGCACATATTCTGAAATGTACTTTCACAATCCAGAAAAACCATTTCATCTGATTTTTATCAATTGGTAATTTGCTTCTCCTTCTGGAGATTCCTCGCTCCTGATTCATGAATCCACTGAAAGGCTTTGCTTTGAGAAGTCGCCCCCGCTACTGTGTCAATTATTTTCTGATGTTGGTGCTGGCAAGTGGAACCTGTGGCTCTCCTGAGCAATTAACCTGGCACTAATCAATAGCAACCCCCGTGGGCTGGAACGGAACATCACGGAGTGGGGAGCTGGGAGGGGATGGATGGTACAACGCAGCTAATGCAAGTGTGATTGGAAAGTGCTGAGCACATCTGACTGCTCTGAACCCTTGGCATGCCTAAGCCATGGTTTGGAAAGCTCAGTCTTCTGCCTGTCAGTGTTCTGGGCACTGGAAGAGCAGCAATGCCTGGTTATGTATAGGAGATGTATTTAAAAAGGAACTGCAAACAGCCTGCACAACTCCCTGTGACTGGATTTCTTAGAACTGAGTGGATCAGCGGATGCAAAGAGAGGTCTTTTAAATCATGGTTATTTTACAGAATTCCCTGCATGGCCACCCCAAGCCCTGCAGCGCTCCAGGCTGGGCACAGAGTGGCTGGAGAGCAGCCAGGCAGAAAGGGACCTGGGGGGACTGAGGGACAGGAAGCTCAAGAGGAGCCAAGAGTGTGCCCAGGTGGCCAAGAAGGCCAATGAGATCCTGGCCTGGATCCAAAGTAGCGTGGCCAGCAGGCCCAGGGCAGTGAGCCTTCCCCTGGCCTCTGCCTTGGGGAGGCCACACCTTGAGTGTTGTGTTGAGTTCTGGGCCCCTGAGTTGAGGCAAGAGATTGAGGGGCTGGAGCGGGGCCAGAGAAGAGCAAGGAGGCTGGAGAAGGGAGTGGAGCACAAGTGCTGTGGGGAGAGGCTGAGGGAGCTGGGGGTGTTTGTGCTGGAGAAGAGGAGGCTGAGAGGTGACCTCAGCACTGTCTGGAAGTGCCACATCAGGGAAGTTGTGGCCAGGTGGGGGTTGGTCTCTTCTCCCAGGCACTCAGCAATAGGACAAGGGGGCACGGGGGGCTCAAGCTCTGCCAGGGGAAATTGAAGTTGGAGATGGGAAAAAACTTCTTTGCAGAGAGAGTGCTCAGGCATTGGAATGGGCTGCCCAGAGAGGGGGTGGATTCCCCATCCCTGGAGGTTTTTCAGCTGAGCTTGGCCGTGGCACTGAGTGCCATGATCTGGTAAAGGGACTGGAGTTGGCCTAAGCGTTGTACTTGATGATCTCAGAGGTTTTTTCCAACCCAATCCATTCTATGATTCTATGATAAAGGGATGTTTGTGCCCAAACCAGTGCTCCTTGGAGCCCAGTGCTCCAGTTCAGGCTCACTGGTTTTATCGAGTCCTCCCCCCCGTGCCCAGGCTGTGCTTTTCCCTGCGAGCTTCCCTGAGCTGCTCCAGGCACAAGGCAGGCAACACTAACCCCACATTTTCAGTGCTCCCCATGGAGCAGCTGATCCTACAAGGGTTCAGTTTTCCTCCGTTGCACCACTGTGAGTGCACAGCATTTTTGCAGAGCTGTCTCTTGCTCCTCCCTCCCTCCCACCCCTGTGTGAGCTCTGAAATGCGGCTTTGCTGGGGCTCCCCGAGCTTGGGCAGGGGCTGCGCTCAGCCTAAAGCAGCGAACTCGGTCAGTGCTAAAACCTGCCGAGGTTGTGCATCAGAGCTGCTGTTTGTTTGCGTGTGCCACATCGCTCCCTGCAGTACAGAGTGTTGCTTCACAGCTTTTAATCCAGACCAAACTCTTTGGGTGTGTAAAAAACCGGTTCTTTTATAATCGATGCAAGTGCTCAGTGCTCTTGGCAATTGTTTTCTACTATTTATCCCACTAATCATCTAACACCAATTCCTTACAATGACAGTTGACAGGGACGCTGCTGGGTGTCTGAGGCTGGTCCGGGGTTCTGAAATTGTCCAACATCTCAAAATGTGGCCTGACTTGGTGCTGAAGAACATCTGAAGATTATTATAACTTGTGTAAGGTGCAATTAAGCCTGCATTTAGTACTGTACTATATGCTTTGTAAAGTACTGTACTATATGCTACATTTAGTACTGTACTATATGTGTAAAAAACTGGTTCCTGTATAATTGATGCAAGTGTTCAGTACACTTGGCAATTGTTTTCTACTATCTATCCCACTAATTATCTGATTTAACACCAGTTCCTTACTATGACAGTTGACAGGCACACTGCTGGATATCTGAGCCTGGTCCAGGGTTCTGAAATTGTCCAACATCTCAAAATGTGGCCTGACTTGGTGCTGAAGAACATCTGAAGATTATTATAACTTGTGTAAGGTGCAATTAAGCCTGCATTTAGTACTGTACTATCTTCTCTGTAAAGTGTAGCAGCTCTAAAGTTCCACCCTAGCACCGAAATGGAAGTGCTCCTGCACATTACATTAATAGCAGTTAATAGGGAATTAGTGCCACCTAATGTAAAAACGTAACCCAGGTGCCTCTGATAACAAAAGGGAAGGCTTTCTAATTCTTTCTCTTCCATTTGCAATAAACATTAGTGAAATAAAAATTACCATGGATTATGGAGCTGTTAAATATTATATATTCCTATGCTATTAAATGTCATCTATTACTATTACATAAACTTCACCTTTGATTAGCAACAAATACTCTGCTTTATTCTGAGAAATTGGCCATTTGGTAATGCTCTAAAGGATTAATTGTGGTAATGAAATAGTTCCCCGTCACAGGCTTGTGTAAACTGTAATTATTTTGGCCCCAGTTCTGCACAGGTTCTTAATTGCACTCAGGTGAGGACAATTAAGTGCATGCATAAATATTATTGGGGGTGGAACCAAGGGCCTATATGTGGCTTTTTCTCCTTTTACTGAACGTATAAGCCTGAATTCCAAAGCTGACTCAGACTCTGTGGTTATTTTGTAGGAGCAAAAAAATCCTTTAATAAAGATTAGTGGGAGCAAAAGATAAATACAGTGTAGGAGAACTCTGGATGCCCAATAATTCCCTCTCACTTATCTGTTATCTGAATCGAATTTGCCAACAGAAAAAGCAAAGAGAAAGGAATCATTAATTTTTTAAAAAAATACAGCTGCAGTTTCAGCCAGAACCCTCTGCAGTCACAAACTGAAGTATCTAGAGTAATTTAAATAAAAAAGAACAGTGAGCAGTCTTGGGCCCAAGTCCTGAAGCTCCTGGTATAGGCTTAATGAAAGGGTTTGCTGAAAAAGTTTTGGTTTATCTTTTCTTAGATGCCAACACAGCTGATGCACTACTATTACATCTGATAATTTAGAAATCATGCATTATATTGCCACTGTTATCATAACAGGCCTTCCAAAGTTTGAATTGGGTGCATCTGAGTGTGGATGAAGGAGGAGCAGCCCCTGGTAAATTCATAGAATCATAGAATGGATTGGGTTGGAAAAGACCTCCGAGATCATCAAGTCCAACCCTTGGGCCAACTCCAGTCCCTTTACCAGATCATGGCACTCAGTGCCACGGCCAAGCTCAGCTGAAAAACCTCCAGGGATGGGGAATCCACCCCCTCTCTGGGCAGCCCATTCCAATGCCTGAGCACTCTCTCTGCAAAGAAGTTTTTCTGATATTCAACTTCACTTTCCCCTGGCAGAGCTTGAGCCCCCCGTGCCCCCTTGTCCTATTGCTGAGTGCCTGGGAGAAGAGACCAACCCCCACCTGGCCACAACTTCCCTGATGTGGCACTTCCAGACAGTGCTGAGGTCACCTCTCAGCCTCCTCTTCTCCAGCTCAAACACCCCCAGCTCCCTCAGCCTCTCCCCACAGCACTTGTGCTCCACTCCCTTCTCCAGCCTCCTTGCTCTTCTCTGGCCCCGCTCCAGCCCCTCAATCTCTTGCCTCAACTCAGGGGCCCAGAACTGAACACAATTCTTTATTTGTTTGGTTTTACAGTGAACATGACACCTTGAAAAGAGTCAGAATGAAGTAGAATTAAATGATATTACTGGAATTTTTGAAAAGATTTAGGTCATTTTGCTACAGCCACCTCCAGGTGGGCAGAAAAGCCAACACATTGGTTTTGTTGCATGGTTGATAGTGGGTCATAAATGAGGTGAGAAAAAAGGTGCCCAATCTCAGCTATTCTGCCATACTCAGTATACTTACACCTGACCATACAACTTGAAGAGAATAAAGGCCAGAAATCACAGCATCTCCACTTCTAATGTGGGTTTTGTGAGATCCATCATTTGGTTACATGGAAATTTATAGTGGGACACATCATTTTTCTTAAAATGAAACTTGGAATTTATAAAAATTATAGAATCAATGAAGTTTTAGAAAAACAACCTACAGTTTGGCTCAATGAAATTGAGAACCATCAGAAAGGAAACTGTTATTTTGAGACACAAAAAAAATCATGTTTTGAGGGATTTTGGAATAAATTTCAGCACAATCCAAATATTTTAACCAAAATACAATACTTAGTGAGAAATGCAGCTACATAATGTGGTTTGACCCTTATAGTATGGAATGACTGGTATTAAAAAAACTTCTAATAAATAAACTTCACACATTTCCTTCCCCAGTAAAGTAATTTAAAACCCCCACTATCTTTAAGTGATAGGGAATAATAAAAAATTCAAAATCTAATTGCAAAAGGAATAATTTGTGTCATTCACTCATTTATTTTTATTACAGCTCCAATTTGGCTTGTAGTTTTGTTACCACAGTGCAAATGATAAACATGTTTGTAGCTGCCTTTCTATGCTTTTAATAATCCTGAACATCTAGGCCACAGATTGCCTGTTATTTATGTGCTGTTAATAATAAAATATTTGATTTTGCTTTGATTTAAACCACCTGAACTGAGGAGATTTGCCCTGTAATAATAATGTCTGTCAGTGGAATGTTCTGGGCTTTGGTAACTTCTGCTCTCATGTATTAGAGATCTACTTTTTTTTCCTCATAGCATTCCCTCCTTGTAATGCTCCAAATTCCAGGATTTGTTAAAGATGTCATAAAATTACCTTCTGAACTCTAGTGGGGCCAGGAAAGGGGTTTTCTTCCTGTTTTCCAATACCATCATTTTGTGAGTGAATTAAATACAGAGAGAGGGAATGGCCAAACAGCCTGTATAGTAAGATCATTTATATGACTAAATATATATTTTATATTCACCTCTCTTGTAAAAAGGAAAGAGCATTTCACAAAATGCTGAATCCTGGAATGTGGAAAATAAACAAAGAAATCCACCCAAAGAAGCCCAGGAGTGTAGAATTCTGTGTGATCCTGTGCCCTCCTCTAACAGCACACCAATAGAACCTTCTATTCTAGAGCCTTTAGTTCGTTTGGTGTTAAAACCAGAGCAACTCCTATTGGAGTCTATTTTTAGTCTCAGGGTTTCTGCTGCCTTTCAGAGATCAGTGAGAGGTGCAGAAGTCCCTGCAGTTTTGCTTGCCTGGGATATCTCTGCAGCAAAGACAACAAATGCCTTTCTCCAAGAAGGTTGTTATGCCTGTTTTCTAAGCCATTTCTTTAAACTGCCTTCCACTGCAAAGAAAATAACATTTTGCTCTTTCAGATTTGCTGGAAGATTCCTATTTTGCCAGGATTTTAGGTTTTTTGAAGGAATACCTGCATGATGTGCTGCAGGATGCTGAAAAATCCACTTTATTCCTGTTTTGTGATCGGATTTTTGCATTTCTGCCACTCAAAGTCCATATTTCTGAACAACCACAAGCATCATGTGTTTAAGAGGAAGAGGATTTTCATGTTTATGCATCCTATGATATTATTTGTAGGAAAAAACCCCACCTCTTCCTCTACACTGAGCAATGATAAAAGCTGTTGAGGTGATGAATTCCAACACTTCAAAGCTCAAGGAAAAAAAAAAGAATTTTGCAAGTACTTCTCTGGTCACATCTGATTTAATAACAGGCAGGCATTTACATTTCATGATTCCAAGAAGAAACACTTGCTATTTATTCATGATATTGAAAAAAATACTGTAAACTTTCATCTACTGTTGATTTTTATTTCAGAATGGTCTGTGGGAAGGTGTATTATGTTTTTTGACAGTAGGAAACTTGAGTCAAATATTTGATTCCAATATGGATTTCCTACTGTATATTGAGAATTAAGTAGAGAGCTTATTGCAGCAGATTTATTTGTTAGAGTGAGATCTTTAAAGACATCCCTCATAGTGTGATTCATTTATCTTAAATTAGTTATTTGTCCTCCACAGTGTAATCTTTTCAGGGAGATATCTAACACAGTTTGAATGCAAATTCAGCTCTAGGGAAATAAAACATATAAGAGAACCAATGTAGTCATATTCCATTTCCATTAGTTCTTTCAAATTTGTTTCAGTCCATATCAGACACAAATAGTGCCATTCTTACACTTTATTATGCTTCTTTCCTGAAACTCTGTTTAGTTGGTTGCTGGAAAACAGCATAAATTCAGAGAGGGTTTGGAAAAAAAAAATATGCTGTTTTCCAGCAACCTGTATTTATAAAAATTTATATTTTTTGAACCCTAAATGGTTTCCAGGTGATGTCATAGAATCACAGAATGGATTGGGTTGGAAAAGACCTCCGAGATCATCAAGTCCAACCCTTGGGCCAACTCCAGTCCCGTCACCAGATCATGGCACTCAGTGCCACGGCCAAGCTCAGTGCGAAAACCTCCAGGGATGGGGAATCCACCCCCTCTCTGGGCAGCCCATTCCAATGCCTGAGCACTCTCTCTGCAAAGAAGTTTTTTCCCATCTCCAACTTCAATTTGCCCTGGCAGAGCTTGAGCCCCCCGTGCCCCCTTGTCCTATTGCTGAGTGCCTGGGAGAAGAGACCAACCCCTACCTGGCCACAACTTCCCTTCAGGCAGTTCTAGACAGTGCTGAGGTCACCTCTCAGCCTCCTCTTCTCCAGGCTATGTCCTGGAGCTGCTGTTCGTACTACATGGCAACACACAAGGAGTTTATTGAAGAAAGGTCCTGCTGCTCTGGGCAGCGTGGGAGATGCGTGTCCCAAATCAGGTCAGCACTGAGGACTCTGCTTTTTATCAATCCCACCATGTCAGTGGGTGAATCCAAGGCTCAGAAATATCCTCTTTGGAGCTGAGAATATTATGTTGGCATTTTGTGGAATATCTGGCTCCTGAGCTGCAGGATGCAGTGAGGATTTAGGAGTGCCCAGTGCTGCACAAGAGAGTTAAAATCTATTTTTTTGGCTATTCCAAGCAAAAAATTTTCTGCCTCAAATAGTGATTTGGAGAATACTTGAGCTTAAAACTTGGGGCTCTCCTGTTCAAATTGACAGTGGTATCTTGTTAACTGTGAATCAGATATTCTTTGACCTTTTTTTTATTCTTTTTTAAAAGATCTGTACCTTAAATGACCACAAAATAAATGTATCATTTTCAGAGCAGTGTAAGCCTTGGCAAAGCTGAAACCCACAAGAAAATAGGCAAAATGTCTATGAAATGTGTTTACTTGTTGGAGGCCCACCTAAAAAACCCTCCAGTACCACCTGAAAAATGTGTTCTGAACAAAGAAATCAACAAATGAAGAACTGAATCATCAAAAAAAGTTAGAGAAATTACATCCTCTTTGCTTTCTTCGAAGCACTTGTGGACACCATATCACAACATCAGGCAATAGGGGGAAAAAGAAGGGAAACTGGAGTGCAAATTATGGATTTTTTTTTCCTGGAAAGCTCTGAACAACCATGTTTTGCTGTTGGAAAATGGTGGCCCATTAAAGAGTCATAACTGAGTACCCACATAACTGTGACCTACAGCCATTAACACAAGATAGAGCTGGAAGAATTATTCTCATGTTACCAGTAAACTGTTCTCCAATTACTCTACTAGAGGCCCAGCTGTGGGTTTATAATGGGCAATTATATTATGTTGAGTGAGGCCAATGTTTCCAGGAAAGAGTAGCAGTGATGCAGTGGCTGCACCCTGGGAGCAGGAACTTCACTTTGGCCATAAACAAGGCAACCCTGCAACGAGACCTCTGACAACGAGATTTGCTGGGCAGACAAGGGAGTCAAATGTGATAAAGAAATGCATTGCAGGTGTGAGAAGTGATGGTGTTGGTATGTGAGGGAAATGCTTATTACTAGGATGCAATAATCTTCCCCAGCCTGAATAAGAGATGCATCTCCTCACCCAGACTCTGGCTCAGCCTGGACTTCCAGGAAATGCAACAAAGACAAAATGCCATTGTGTCTTTCAAAGAGACATTTCCAGAGACAACCCCCATTCTTGATCCTTTCCACCCTCCTGCTTAAAGGCATTGAGTGAGATGAGTTGTGCTGTGGTCCTCACTCCTCAAATGCAGTTGTACACAATTTTATGCATCTATTGAATAATGGAAGTGTCTGTCTTACCTTGGAGCCATCAGACTGTGGTGCCACCAAGCTGAGGATCTCCAGTTCTTCCAGACTTGTTGCCCACTTTGGCCCCACCTGCAGAACAGTTTGCAGTGAGAGTGCTGCAGGGAAATCTTTTCGTTGGGTCAGAACTGAAGGCTGAGCCATCTTTTTGGCAGCTTTGCCAGTTTTTTCGTGTTGATCAGAGCTTCCATACCGGCCCTTCCTGCTGGGAACTCCTCCTGAGTTTGTTGGAGCAGTCTTCTTGCAGTCTTGGCCTGGGAAACGTGCCGTGATCAATAGTCTTTCATGCCTGTGTGCAAACGTAGCAGGTGAAGTGCAGCCCCCAAATTAGGAGTTAATCCAGTATTCCTCTATGTCCTTTAAACACATTAATCTTCTTTCTGCAGAGAACACAAACAACCATCAGTTCAGAATGACAAACCATCAGAAGCACTGAGAGGAGGCATTATTTGACTTAGTCTACTATTAGTTTCATTTTTTTTGTACTTATGCCCCTGCTAACAAATGATAGCCAATTCTGCTATATTTTATATCATTCTATTTTGCATAATGAAGAACAGGCAGCTGAATAAAACCCTGTCAGCCCATATTATACAGACTATTTCCATGTCAAAAGCTTCTTTTCCTTGACCACTGTTTAATGTTGCACTGTAATAGCTGTAATAACTACTTGCTCTAGCAGCTTTCCATGAATTTATACAGAGTCACTGATGTGAAATTTGACTGGTATTAAACTGCTTTTACTCCACATGTAATAGTTGCAGCCAGGCATCCTTCCCTTCTGCCTCCTAAATTTTAATATGTGTTATACCAGTTTAATTAAATCCATGCAGAAGGCATGTATTTTAGAGTTCTGAGCCTTGATTATTTAATTTTAAAATGTTTTATGGTGGAATAAAAATTTACAATCCTCCAGCCTAAAACCCAATTTGATCTTGTTGTAAAATATCTCTTTAATTGAATTTGCAGCTTCCAGTGACTTCCAAGGTACTGCAGGACACTCTCGGATTGGCACTGGTGATAATGGACATCCAGGGTGAATGTGAGAGAGATTTTAACCTTTATGGCACTCCCTGCAGTGGCCACTCCTCTAACACATATTTCTGACATGTTTTACTACTGTCATATCCCACTTAACCATGTTTGTCCTGGATATTGCCACTAAAACACTGTGGATATTTTTTTCATTTCCTCTAACCCCTCCTGGGACATCCTTGGGAGTGGGGATTTACATCCAAGCCTGACATGAAGCAAAATAAGATAAAAATAACACCTCTCACCTACTCATGATGTTACTCCTTGATTTAAGGAGTGCTCAAAGCAAATGGGAGATTACTTGTGTGAGCACTCAGAGCATATGGAAGGAAAACACTACTTAATTAAAGTGATAATTTCCCTCAAAATGTTAGGGCAAACAGATCCATGAGGAATTGTGTCCATATTGAAAGAGAACAGGCTTTGGGGTAGCAATAATTGTGAGAGTGTGTAATGCTTGTTGTTTGTTTTTTCCATTAGCCTGAAGTGAACAGGTTCCTTTTCAGGTCCTTGCTGTTCAGTGTTAAGTAAAGGACTATCAGAAAACAAAGGGGGTTGTGTTTTTTTGTTTTGCATTTTAAGCTTCAAAAATTCCTAATGGAACTGATTCATGATCCTGAGTTCAGCACCATATACAACTGCACCATGAGTGCCATGATCTGGTAAAGGGACTGGAGTTGGACCAAGGGTTGGACTTGATGATCTCGGAGGGCTTTTCCAACCCAATCGATTCTATGATTCATCCCACTGGTAAGAAATGCCTCGGTAATGGGGAATGGGCTTTACAGGGAAACCACTCAATGTTCTTCAGTGCTGCAGCAGCAAATTAAACCCTGCCCAGCCGGCCATTCCTGTAGAGCCCTGCACCACAGCTCTTTAAAATCATCTGTAACCTCAGAATTAAACTAAATAGGTCTGTTATTCACAGACTATTCTGAGTTGGAAGGGACCCCCAAGGATCATCGAGTCCAACTCTTCAGTCAATGGCCCACACAGGGGATTGAACCCATGACCTTGGCATTATTACAACAACTGAGCTCATCTCAGGGTCAACTAGTTTAGGAAGTTAGGTGAGCATCTTCCTCCCCTCAGAGGAGTTGTGTCCGCCTGTGTGAGGTTGAGCTGGCAAAATGCCAATTGGCCAACACAGACAGAAGGGGTCCCATCCCCTCCCCAACCAACGGAAGAGAAGGGGAGAAAAAAAACCCCAAACCCAACAAGCTTCTTATATTATACAAAAGAAAGGCAATTAAAAACAGAATATGATATGATGCATAGATATACAAATGTGAGAAAAACCAAACTACCAACAATAACTACCGAGTCACCCAACCAAATAATACAGATTCCAACCACCCAGACCACACAAAACCTCCCAAAAACTCTTCCAGAGAAAACTCCCAGCAAGAGAGGAGAAAATGAACAAGCAAATGTTCCCTCCCTGGATAACAGAGCGGGGATGGGGCAAGGCCTGATCTTGGCAGGGCAGGGCAGGGCAGGGCAGGGCGGCCTCAGGGGCTGGGGCAGAGACCAAAAGAGACAGAAGCTCCTCCTCCCTCTCTTTTTATACTTCTTGACACTTCTGGATGATGTCAGATGATATGAAATACCTCTTTGGTTGCTTAAGTCAGGTGATGTTTGTCCCTTCTGATCTCTGTCACATCCTCTGGGCCTGCGGAATTGAGGCCTGGCTGAGGCCTAAAGCCAAAACTTCCACACTGCCTCATCTCTGTTCTATTACTGACCCCAATTCTCTGCTCTTGATGACCTGAGAGCAGGTTTTTGGCATTTTCAAAAGTGTCTCTGTAGGCTTTCTAGGCTAATGTATTTCTGTGGGACTTCCTGCGAAACCATTCATTTCGGTTTTCTATTGGTAAAAGGTGCTTTTGGAAAGGAAACAGAACATTTTCTGTAATAATAGGAGGCAGAATAAAAGAAAACGGTAGCAAGGGACATTAAGGCATTCAAATTAAAGAACAAAAGGCTTTCCAATGGTAAAAAGAGTGGAAAAGCAAACTNGCTCTTGATGACCTGAGAGCAGGTTTTTGGCATTTTCAAAAGTGTCTCTGTAGGCTTTCTAGGCTAATGTATTTCAGGAATGGATCTGTGGGACTTCCTGCAAAACCATTCATTTCGGTTTTCTATTGGTAAGAGGTGCTTTTGGAAAGGAAACAGAACATTTTCTGTAATAATAGGAGGCAGAATAAAAGAAAACGGTAGCAAGGGACATTAAGGCATTCAAATTAAAGAACAAAAGGCTTTCCAATGGTAAAAAGAGTGGAAAAGCAAACTAGGTTGCCCAGGGAGGTTGTGGAGCCTCCATCCTTTGAGATATTTATGAGCAAAAACAGCATCAGGTTTCTCAAGGATGATCTAAATTTTATTGATTTTTCCATAGACACAGGCAGGTCTGGGGAGAGTTCCACAACTAATTAATTTATGTATTAAACAGCTCTGTGCTTATGTATACTAAAACAAAAATACATGCTAAATGTTCTTACACAAATGACCAAATTCTGTAAACTTATCCCAGTGTTGGTCTAACCAACTTAATAATAGTAACATGGTGCTTTTCTTCATAAATGATACTGTGGTTGATGGTTTGGGGTTGGGTTGGGGTTTTTTGCATTTTTTAGTTGGCTGAGGAGTGTTTATGTTTTTTTTTCCTTGTTTGTGTTTGTTTTGGTTGTTTTGCTTCTTTTGTTCATTTTAGGTATTTTGTTGGTTTTGTTCAGTTGGTTTGGTTGTTTGGGGTGTTTTTGTGGGATTTTTGGTATGGTTTTTTTTTAGGGGGAAACAGGGAAACAAGCTTATTTAAACCTACTCCAAAGCAGATCAGTGGCATGCTATTTCTATATGAATATAATACACCTACATTGTGCAATGTGAGTCCTGCAATGTAAAATTTTCAGACACAGTGAATGCAATAAAGCTTTCAATTTAAAAGTTAGAGCTTTTTGCATCACTTGATTGTTTGGGATAAATAAAAAAAAAAAACAAAACCAAACAACCAAACCCAAAAAGGACAAAAAACCAAATCTATGAAATCTTGTAATGAAGGGATTTTTTTTTCACATGCTAAATAGTAAATTTCTGGGTCAAACGACTGCCAATTTAATGGGAGAATTAAACCAGTGGCCTGATAGCTCTGGACATTATTTGCAATTCAGGGAAGCATGAAATTTAGTCATACACTGTGCTGGGTCACCAACATATTGCTGTGCTGACATTTGAACATGAGTGCATTGCTTTCCCCTCTCCCTTGCACGTTTTCAGCTTGGAAATAAAATCAGAATTACAGAGGCAGGTGTGGCAGAGGAGCAGTCTCACCACTCTTACTGCAATGACCTCTCAGTGACCCTGAGACCAAAACTCTGTCCTGAATAATCCAGCCTTTGGAAAAGCTTTGGGCTGTTCAAAGATGCCTCAGGTGTCATGCTAGGGTTGGGGTTTTGGGAGAACCGTCCCTTCAGGGTGTCCTCAGGGCTGCCTCCAGAACACCTCAAGGAGATCCGGAGATCAGCTCAGTTGGTTAAAACCTGATTGCAACAATGCCAAGGTCATGGGTTCAATTCCCTGTGTGGGCCATTGACTTAAGAGTTGGACTCCATGATCCTTGTGAGTCCCTTCCAACTCAGAATAGTCTGTGAGATCCACCTTGCAGTGATCCCAGAGGTTACTCACACCATTTTACACAGATACAACCTGCAGGGACAGATGGTCCCATTCCAGAAGTCTGTCCTATGGAAGTTTGACATGATCCAGGAGAATGCTAATGGAGATTTGCCAGGAGGCTTTGCCAAACCTCCTAAGACACACCACCTTATGTGTGAAGTGCCAAGTGGATACAATGTGGCATTTGACATCCCAGCACACAACAGGGATGTCCTTCAGATCCAAAAACACCAGCCACAGTGTGACAACAGCAAAGCTGTCCCACAGGCTCTGTTTATCTCCCAAAACAAGAATGAATGCTTTGGATTGTATGTGGTAAACAGCAAAGAAGTTTTTACATGGATAAATGTGGATCCATGACTCAAGCACCTTCCCCAGAGCCACTTCCAATGGACCTGTAATTGAGCAATGGGATCAGAAGAGGAGGCTGAGAGGTGACCTCAGCACTGTCTGGAAGTGCCTGAAGGGAAGTTGTGGCCAGGTGGGGGTTGGTCTCTTCTCCCAGGCACTCAGCAATAGGACAAGGGGGCACGGGGGGCTCAAGCTCTGCCAGGGGAAATTGAAGTTGGAGATGGGAAAAAACTTCTTTGCAGAGAGAGTGCTCAGGCATTGGAATGGGCTGCCCAGAGAGGGGGTGGATTCCCCAGCCCTGGAGGTTTTTCAAGTGAGCTTGGCCGTGGCACTGAGTGCCATGATCTGGTAAAGGGACTGGAGTTGGCCCAAGGGTTGGACTTGATGATCTCAGAGGTCTTTTCCAACCCAATCCATTCTATGATTCTATGAAATATGGTTTTTAAGAGCACAAGAACTGGACAACACTGATGGCTTCATTGAACAGAAGCACCTCTAAGAGCTCCTGGAGAGAGGGGCAGGACAGTTCCTTGTGTCTCTTAAACAAGGGGTTCACAACACTTCCCTCTTTGCTTTCCTTCTCCTTCTTGCCTCTTCTGGGTGGGATCCTCATGCAATAAGCACTCAAAACTGAGTTTTTTCCCTATTAAACTGAAAAAAAATCTTAACCCAGCCATACTCAAAGCTTACATGTTTTAACTGAATGCACAGAATACGGTCATCTAAAAAAACCCAAACCTTCAAACCCATGGAATATTTCTGGCATGTCAGGAGAGCAGATTGCCAAGACGTAAAATGGCATACAAAAAGAACAGTTTATGTATTTAAAAGACATTTATAATATAAACTAATTTCAATTACAGAAAGACCATTAAAATGGCTTTTTTTTTTTAACAGCACATAGTGATATCCTCCATAGTGAAACCATGGAAATGCACAGTGAAAGATCTCTTGGTACTGGTGCTGTGCAATTCTGCCATTACTCTAATCTTTATTAATCTACAGAGTGTGACAAAAGCACTGCCAAGATACAAATCAGACTTTTCCCTTTTTCCTGCTCCTTGCCTAATGTAAGGCAAATTTTTAGATTAAAATGAAATGGCATTATTGAAACCTAAAGTAAAAGTTTCCAGTTATAGAGTCATCTATTCTTTCTGTGAGCACAATTTCATCTTTGATATACTGGGAAATAAGTGATCCTCTTTATTAAAAAAATCCCAAGCCAATATAAAAAATAAAATACCTTCTACTGTGTCTCTTTTTTCCCATATCAGCTTTTCATGGCTCGTAGGATACAATGATCTTGTTTGAGATGGATTCTGGAGAACTTGTATAGAAAGCTATTATTGACAATACAAAAATAAAAAAAGAAAAGAAAATAGCTGAATTATTTCTCACAGCAAGTGGAAATCATCGGTTTTAAAAAGTGATAGTGGAATTACACATATCCTTGGGGAGCATCCTGAAGTGCCACCATTTGAATTTTAGAAATAAAATTTTAATACATCAAGTTTCTAATGCGTGAACAAGTTCACTCTTAATGGGACTTGTTGAAGTATCTTCATGTGTCTTCCTAAGCCTTCCCCACTTAATTTCTCCTGAAATACATCCTTACTTTTGATTTTTTTTTAAAGATTTATTTGTATGTCACACTAAATGGAATGCTTTTAGAGATAAGTACTCTAATATGCTGGGTAAAGTGCCAGAAGAGTTTTTTTTTTTTTGGTTTTCTTTTTTAAGAGACTCTTTTCTGGTGCAAATAAAATACTCTCCAGCACAATCTGAAGGGCGACTTAAAAACAGAGATGGCATAAAGTGCTGCAGTCACCTCAAAGCTTCATCAGAGCCTTCAGCAATAACCAGAAGAGCATATTTGGGAGTGGCATAACAGAAAAAAACTTTATTCCTTTAAGTTCAATATCATTTCATGTGTAGGATCAATTAAAATGAGATATTACTGATGTGGGAACTGGAGAAAAAAAAAATAGTCCTTTTTCTACCAGCACTGTCTCACTTGTATTTCCCCAGATATCATGGCCCTGAAAACTTGCCCATTATTTTTTTTTAAATTTTCTCTCACAAGGGTTTTCTTTGGCATAAAATACTTGCTATAAAAATTTATGGAATAAAATTTGGCCCAATTAAATCAGCCTTGTGTAGGTAAAGAGAATATAGATAATATATTGAAGATTGTCTTAACAGTAATATCACTATTATTTAAAATATTGATTATGAAAATTCATTTGTATTTCCATGAGATTCATATTTTTTGTATGTATTCACATGAATTTACACACACATACATAATATTTACTTTGAGTTTACATATGATTTACATGCTAATCCTGCAAGTATTTTACTCACACATTTATAAACTTTGAGTTCATGTCTGCATCATTAAGCACATCTCAGGGCCCAACCTTATCCAACAACCTTTCTGGGTTAAAATGTTTACAGTATGAACATGATGTGATGCCAATGACACTGGAAGTTATTTTTATTTACATATGGAATGGTTCAGGGGCCCAGTAAAGAGAACTCCATAAACTGGATGCTCTCATCTTTGCCACCTTGCCCAGAATTTGCCACTAGTGAGAAAAACATAATGGTCCAAATAACATTAATTACCAAAGCAGAATAAAAGTGTTGAAGTGACTTTAATACAAATGAGAACTAGAACTTTGAAATATCAATTATGACACTTTCTGAAAGGAAGAAAACAGAAATTGGTGGGAGGGTATTCTAATAAAATCCCAAAGGTAGGAGAAAAATGAAAAACTTCAATCTTGACCCAACAGGTTCTCAGGTGGTACAAATTACTCATTCCTGGGGGGTGTTTCCAAAAAAAATACATCATTAAAGGAAAATGGTGAAGTTCAGTCAGCCTTGTGGTGTCAGATCTAACTCCCGATTCATTTCCTCTGATAAAAAGGTAAAAAAAAACCCCAAGAATTCAAAATACCACTGTATTTCCAGTGCTTCAGATATTGATTCCCACATCCTGCAACACCCCCCTTTTGCCCATGTGGATCCTACACTTATTGTATGTGAGTCTACTAAAAATCAGTAAGGCAGAGAAATTCTTACTCCTCTGCTGTGAAAGGCCTTTGCACACTGTCCCACAATAACACTGGACTTTTTGTGTCATCCATCCCTTACATAGAACCACAGAATCATAGAATCATAGAAGGGATTGGGTTGGAAAAGACCTCCCAGATCATCAAGTCCAACCCTTGGGCCAACTCCAGTCCCTTTACCACATCATGGCACTCAGTGCCACGGCCAAGCTCAGCTGAAAAACCTCCAGGGATGGGGAATGCAACCCCTCTCTGGGCAGCCCATTCCAATGCTTGAGCACTCTCTCTGCAAAGAAGTTTTTTCTCATCTCCAACCTCAATTTCCCCTGGCAGAGCTTGAGCCCCCCGTGCCCCCTTGTCCTATTGCTGAGTGCCTGGGAGAAGAGACCAACCCCCACCTGGCCACAACTTCCCTGATGTGGCACTTCCAGACAGTGCTGAGGTCACCTCTCAGCCTCCTCTTCTCCAGCACAAACACCCCCAGCTCCCTCAGCCTCTCCCCACAGCACTTGTGCTCCACTCCCTTCTCCAGCCTCCTTGCTCTTCTCTGGCCCCGCTCCAGCCCCTCAATCTCTTGCCTCAACTCAGGGGCCCACAACTCAACACAACACTCAAGGTGTGGCCTCCCCAAGGCAGAGGCCAGGGGAAGGCTCACTGCCCTGGGCCTGCTGGCCACGCTACTTTGGATCCAGGCCAGGATGCCATTGGCCTTCTTGGCCACCTGGGCACACTCTTGGCTCCTCTTGAGCTTCCTGTCCCTCAGTCCCCCCAGGTCCCTTTCTGCCTGGCTGCTCTCCAGCCACTCTGTGCCCAGCCTGGAGCACTGCAGGGCTTGGGGTGGATGTTGCTGTTCTCTCCAACTGCAAATTCGAGGTACAAACTTACAGGTGAAGTGAGGTCACAGCCCAAGGCATCTCTCCAACAAAACAATTCTCACTAGGATGACATTCACTGACAAAGAGAATTAAGACAGTTTTGACAATACATCATTGAAGTGATTTGTGATTTCCAGCAATCTTTTCTGACCTTACCGAGATGAAGATTTTCCTTGTTTTCCTCATTACTGTGCATGTCAAAAGGTGTTTACACTGTTCTGTCCACAGCAACTCGGAGGCTTTTTCCTTTTCCAAGAGTTGCAGCAGCTGAAACACAGGGCAGAGGAAAGTATAAACTGCTACTGTAAGCTGATATAATCAACAGAAAGGAGTGAGAGGTTAGAAATTTATTCAAACTTTATTTCCATGCAAAGAACAAAACAAATTTATACAACACCTCGAAGTATGCAACATGGCATGAGTAGTTTTAATTTGTAGATGTTTTTAATTACTCCCATTAGATTAATAAACAGGGGAATTTTTTTTTTGGAGGAAATTAGAAATCAATTTGAAAAGTAATTACTTCATTAAATTTAGTAATTATGTGCTGTAACCATCTCAATCTTCTTTAAAATGAGTGACAAGGCACTTTTCTCACTCATTATTTTATGTATATTTAAAGTGTGATACTCTTTTTTAGGCTTTGGGCAATGAAGAGCTGTAGCAGACACTGCTGAGCCCAATGGGCAAAGGGATTTGGAGACTGGAAATGTGTGGCAGCACTGCAGGCACAGAAAACAAGACTGAGCTTTGCAATTCCTGGACTTCAATGGAACATGAACAGGAGGTCTTTTACCTGAAGGACATTCTCCAAGTAAGAAGACAGGGAACTTTCCACTTTCCACCAGTTTGTGTAAAAGAAGGAAAAATGAAAATTCTTTGCAAATACTTTTAAGAAGCAACATTTTTTTTCAATCTGGTGTGTGGCTTGTTAACCTGAATTTTTTAGGCAGAAAGAACATCAAGGGAAGAACTAATGTCTGTTGAAACCCACTTCAAAACTGTATTTTAGTGCAAATAGAATTGTGTTTGCAGGTATAGCACAAGCATTTCTTAGAGTTGTTTTTTAATAGGAAGTAGATGTGCAGTCCCATGTGATGGGTCAGATTTCTTATGTGCTCTTCAAAACCACCTTGCAATAGCTGTGGGACAAACAGTGCATCTTTCCTCAGATAACTTGAGCAGGGGACTTCAACTGAGAAGGCTTTGAGAGACTTACTTGAGTGTGGTAACTTTTCTGTGTTCCCACTGATCAGGCAAAGCTGACTCCTGGAGTATCTGCAGCATTTTCAGAGCTGTTGCCCAAGCCACTGTAGGGATGGGAAGACATCACAGGTACAAAGAGGCCACGAGAGTGGGGGAGATTCTGGGTCCTGTACAGAAGAAAAAGGACAGGGGAGGCTGTGAGAGATTGTGTGTCATTTTTATAGGCATGATACAGGAAAGCAGATAAAGCAGATACCTCATTCCTTGGAGTGCTGGAAAACTGGGATGGGATTGGAAAGGGTGCCAGTGTCAGGCTCAAGGAGAGATGTTCTAACAGCTCTTTCCTTCACTTGTTCAAAAGACAATTATACACTCAGAATGCTGGCCTGAAAATAGGCCTTAAAAATACACAGGTGTTTTCACAAAGTAAGGTTAGTGAGCTACAAGAGTCCCTTTCAGCTGCTCCCCCATATTCTCTCACTCAGTTTGGAGAGCTCCTGGATGTTTGCACTCTGGTTCTCATGCCAGCAGTGAGGAGTCAAACATACTTATTTGAATATTTTCCCTGCCCTTCCATTCTGCACTTCTGTGGCTCATAACGCATCTGACTGACTTTGTTCCCACACACCCTCCTGTGTGTCTTACACCTTGGGGGATAAAAGAGGGAGAGAAAAAGGAAAGTTGTCACAACATCAGTAAAGTGGGATCTGTAATGGTGAGGTGGTTAAATATTCAACATAAGCAGTTGCTGCAGCACCAGAAAAGCCTGAGAAACAGCACTAGAAGGGAGTTGTTTCATCTTTCCTTGAGAAGACTCTGAGAACTGTGCAAAGCATGAAAAATCTCAGATTTCCTTGGAGTTCAGGGAGCTCCCAGTTGGCTGTTAACACATGGGGCCATATATGCCATTTATATATGTAAGACAGGAGGAACTTCACACACTGCAAGTCACAGGACACTCCAAAACCCCATTAAATGTGTAGCAAAACCCCATTCAACGTGTAGCAAAACCCAAAGTTTGGCAAACCCATTCAATGTGTAGCAAAACCCAAAGTTTGGCAAACCCATTCAGTGTGTAGCAACCCCCAAAGTTTCCCAAAACCCATTCAATGTGTAGCAAAACCCAAAGTTTGGCAAACCCATTCAATGTGTAGCAAACCCCAAAGTTTCTCAAACCCCATTCAAAGTGTAGCAAAACCCCAAAGTTTCTCAAACCCATTCAATGTGTAGCAAACCCCAAAGTTTACCAAAACCCATTCAATGTGTAGCAAACCCCAAAGTTTACCAAAACCCATTCAACGTGTAGCAAACCCCGAAGTTTCTCAAAACCAATTCAATGTGTAGCAAAACCCAAAGTTTCAAATGTCCTGAAATTCAGGAAAGGGGAAGGAAGATTCTTCTGTGCTCCTGGGAGAGCACTTGAATGAGACCTACCCTGAATGTCCCTAAGCAGCCCAGGACATCATCCCCAAAGATGTCCAAAGGAGCTGAAATTCTCTGTCAGCTTCAAATTTTGGAGTTGTTTATTCAGATATAGACACAGGTCTCAATTTTCTGCACATTTTATAGAGTGCAATATTCTTTTCTGGAATAAAATAAACACACCTTTTTTTTTCTGTTTGTTTGTTCTTCCTGCAATGAATTTCATGTTAATACTAAACACGACATGCCAAGAGAGTAGCAAAGTATTAGCATTTTTGAATAAAAATATGACACTTTATATACCCTTAAGGAAAAATATGGTTTGCTCCCTGGAGCTACCCCAACCAATTTAATTTCCCACATCAGTACACACCATGAAGTCAAAACTTCCCGCTGCCTTTCAATCTACAACACAACACTCAGAGCACCAGATTTGTTTTCCTTCTTGCATGTGTTTTCTGTATATTGCTTTCATGGAATCATAGAATGGATTGGGTTGGAAAAGACCTCTGAGATCATCAAGTCCAACCCTTGGGCCAACTCCAGTCCCGTCACCAGATCATGGCACTCAGTGCCACGGCCAAGCTCAGCTGAAAAACCTCCAGGGATGGGGAATCCACCCCCTCTCTGGGCAGCCCATTCCAATGCCTGAGCACTCTCTCTGCAAAGAAGTTTTTTCCCATCTCCAACTTCAATTTGCCCTGGCAGAGCTTGAGCCCCCCGTGCCCCCTTGTCCTATTGCTGAGTGCCTGGGAGAAGAGACCAACCCCCACCTGGCCACAACTTCCCTGATGTGGCACTTCCAGACAGTGCTGAGGTCACCTCTCAGCCTCCTCTTCTCCAGCACAAACACCCCCAGCTCCCTCAGCCTCTCCCCACAGCACTTGTGCTCCACNCACACTCTTGGCTCCTCTTGAGCTTCCTGTCCCTCAGTCCCCTCAGGTCCCTTTCTGCCTGGCTGCTCTCCAGCCACTCTGTGCCCAGCCTGGAGTGCTGCAGGGGGTTGGGGTGGCCAAAGGGCAGGACCTGGCTTTAGACCTCCTTCTGAATGGATATTCACATCGTTGTGATCACTGGGTCTTGTTTAATTTGGTTTCTACATTTCACCAGAGCAGAATCTCGCACTCAATTCTGCAGTGGTTGAAGGAGATGAAGGCCCAAAAGTAGAGGCTGCACAAAGACATTGAGGAGGTGCAATATTGCAAAACTGTGATGCCAAAACAAAGGACAATTTTTCGTCAGATTCACCTGATCTTTGAGTATAAGTATTAGAAAACAAAAATTGTAAACTGGTCAAAAATTTGCCTAAGCCAGAAATGGTGAATGGATCCCCATCATTAGAAAGCACCTCTCAAATTGCTGCACAACTGAAGTCAATTGCACATTGCTGTTACAATAAGTACCTGAGAAAAGCTGGGAATTGTGTGCTCAGATTTCTTATATCCTGTGCCAGGTTTTCAACCTAATTTGGCCCAAGCAGATTTTTCACTAACACTTATGAAGAGAAAATTTGGTTTGGCTTTCTCTATTAACCTGTCCTTTTATTATTCCTAAATCTTACTTTGGTCAATAATTTTCATCATTACGAGGCAGTAAAATCTCCATTTTAGAAAATATTTAGGAGCCATTTAAAACACATTTCCATTTCAAATATAGAAAGAAAAACAGAGAAGAAGTTTAACAGAAAGCACATATACTCAAGGCAGTTTTGTGGCCCTCTGAACACAGAAGGGTAAAAAAGAAAAAAAGATATTGTTAATTTTTTTATGCTGTGTACACTGTAATGTATTTTGGGATATAGTGGATTAGATTTGAAACCAGGTTGNATTTTAAAACTATTAAAGTATTAAAAATATTTCAAAAATATTAAAATATTCACCACTGTTTTTTCTTACCCAAACAGGTTTTTTTACATGATGTCCTTTGGCACAAGGAAATTCCGGAGGCAGAAAGGTGAGTGAACACTCCAGGCTCTTTCCAATGTCTCTCTAAGGGTTAATCACAAAACATAAGAAATTAAAATCTTCACTAAATTATTTTATTTTTCCTGCCCTTCACCCATTGATTTTAGATTAATGGTTTTAGCATATTTGGGCCTTTGTGAAATTATATTTTTTCTGTCCTTGCAGCTCTGAAATGTGTGTAACGTGTAAAATGTGTATTTTCCTCCAAAACTGCCACATCCTTCCCAAAAGTGAACCCATGGACAGTGCAATAAAATCGAGTCCCACTGAGAAAAAAATGCATTGAAGTGAATTTAGAATGGCTGCAATGCCAGCAAAAGAACCTTTATTTACAAACCCCTGCAGACTGACTAGGAATGACCTGGTTCAATTCAGTGGCATTCCATTGAGTTATGGAGCCTGTGTTGATTTTTTGCAGTCAAAGATCCCACCCAACATTAACAAATTTCACTTTAAATGAATTTTCATAGAGATTGCAGCACCTCAAATGTTGTTTTGAGGTTTGTTTTCTTTTTTTTTTTGCTTTGTTTTTTTGTTTTGTTTTTGGTTGGTTGGTTTTGGTTTTGGGGGTTTTTTTATTTGTTTTGTTGGTTGGTTTTGTTTTTGTTTTTTTTCCCCCAAGTCATTAACTGATTGCATAATCTATTTAACAGGGAATTTATGTATTCTCTCTCCCAAGGAGTTATCTGCAATACTTTATTGATGAATTTGTATTGAATAATCCGTAATTATCGGTGGCTAAAACCAACTGAAAACTACCAAGAAAAAAAAATCAATGAAAATGGTGATGGAAAAATAGTTCCCTATTTTTCCCCACTCTAAATTTGATATGTAAAGGCCATTCACTTCAGGCAGGTGAGGAGACAACTTATTTTTATATCTCTTATCATGAGTTTAAAGCCATGGAAAAAATACTTTATTGGAGGCACCAAGAGTGAGGAGAATCACAGACTCACAGACTGTTCTGAGTTGGAAGGGACCCACAAGGATCATCGAGTCCAACTCTTCAGTCAATGGCCCACACAGGGGATTGAACCCATGACCTTGGTCTTCCTTTCCCAGGTGCAGAACTGTCAACAGCAAAGAAAAGAATGTTATGTGGCAAAAAATGTTTTGTTCCCTGTGGAGGAGCTTCATTTGGTAATTCCTTCCTTTGCATCTTGTCTGTGATCCCTTTTCAAGAGGGAGCTCTGGAACTGCAGAGGGGTGAAGAGGCACTCCCTGCTTGGGCAGTTGGTGTGTTCTGACACTGATCTACAGTTTTGCAGTCTAGTCTGGCTTTGTTTTCTTCAGAGTGAGGAGCAAAACAGTTCCCTGAATCTCAAAATGCTTCTTGAAGACCACATGGGAAGATCTATTTACTTGGGCTTTTGAGCAGAGAGACCATGATGAAACTCGTGGGAAAAAAGCATGATTTTATTTTGCTTTATTTAGCAATATATCTAACATTCCTTCAAAGCACAGGTTTATTATGCTGTGAAGACAAGGACAGATCAAAATGCACCCATTTTTCACAGACTCACAGACTATTCTGAGTTGGAAGGGACCCCCAAGGATCATCGAGTCCATCTCTTAAGTCAATGGCCCACACAGGGGATTGAACCCATGACCTTGGCATTATTGCAACCAAGTTTTAACCAACTGAGCTGATCTCAGGGTCAATTTTTCCAACTCCCTGAGACACTTCATTGCTTGTTGGTCAGCTGATCTCAGGGTCAATTTTTCTTGCTACCTGTGCAGCTCCCTGGACACTTCGTTGGTCAGTTATTTGCTCATGCCATGGGACAACATGTTATTGAAGGGGGAACTGGATGACCAGGGTAAGAGTGACCTTGTGAATGATTTTTACAAGGCAATTTCCCACCTACAGGGTAGGGAAAAAAACCCGCAAGGACAGTTGTGTGCCAGCCAGAATGGCTGTGCCTTTTCTGAAGGTTCTGCATCTATTCCATAAGTGTGTCAGCTGTTTGGAACTGTGTCATCTCAAAATCTGACTTTTCCCCTTCTGGTTTCATTATCCTTTAAACCACTTTTCATCAGGCAAACAGTCTTTGAAATTAAAAGTCAGGCAGGGAAACATTGCTTACATTGCCCTGGCTGTTCAAACACAGTTAGTTTAAACTGTTTCATGGAGGGGAAATGATTGAGATGATGTGGTTTGCATCTTGGTGCTGTGATTTTTTTAATTTTTTTTTTTTTTTACCTTCTGGGCATGAAACAATGCAGATTTCAGTAAACAGACCTAACTGTGTGTGATGAGAATGATTTCAGTGCTTTAGGTTCATTAGTCTCACAGTGTGAACTTTAACAAAAAGGAATTTGACTGGATTAGATGCAATTACAGCACTTTGAGTTAAAATTTGTGTACCCAGACATGCTTAGAAAAGGGAGATTATTCCAAAAAGTGTGTCTGGGTAAATGGCAGAGAATAACAGGCATGGCTGGCATGTCATTCTTAGTTTACAGAAAAGGAAGTTTTGCTCACTGGGTCCAGTGGTCACTTCACCCTCTATTTAGACAAAATTATTGATAGTCCAGATTTAAAGGCATAAGCACAGAAAACACCACGTGTGATATTTTGATATCAAATCTGATTATGAATCCTTATTACCAATCAGACATTGCAGGCCTGTTTACCAGCCTTGCTCAGGAAACTGCTCTAAACTACCATGTACTATGTTCTCAGCTTCACTGAGATCCTGCTTTTTCCGTTCTCTCTTCTCCCACTTAGTTACATTAGTGTGAAATTATAAAAGGTCTCTCTATCTTCTCTGTCTCTCCTGTTTAAAGCCACTGTCTTAAAAAAAGATATTAAACTTCTGCTGGCAACCAACTTCGGCACAGAAAAAAAGCCTGATTGGAGCCTTCCAGGAGAATGTGATAGTGTTGACTGAGGCACTCACTGCAAGCAAAAGTGGAATATTTCTCTTCTGGTTGTTTTTAAAAGGTAAGGAGAAACAAACAACCATAAGGAGTGAAAAGATAATTGACTCAGAGGAACACATCACTTCAAAATGCAGAAATTTTGGAGGAAGGTTTTGTTGGAAAAAGTGTGAGTTCTTTCAGTTCTGGAAGAGAAAGGTTTGTGGGGCACCAGATCTCAGTCAAGCAGGAGACTTGTGCATGTTTGATAAGAGTGTTACAGAGAGACAAACTGCATTCCATCACCTTCAACTTGATGAAGGGCATGCCTTGGAACTTGTAATCTTGAGAATTGCAGAGTTCAGTATAAAACTGTCTAATTTCAGGCATGTAGCCTAAAAACATTTGAGTTGGAAGATGGCATGAATGTCTAAGAAGCAAAATACTGGTTTGATTTTTAAGAGCTCCCTTCCTGTGATAAAGCCACTTCTTTCACCAGACAGAACAGATTAGACCTATAAAATTAAAATACACAGGTTTGAGACATAAAAGACAAAGCAGTATGAGATTTAGACTTCATAAATGACCCAGAGTATATGATGAAAGTAATTTAGATGACAAACAGGGCAGTTATTCAACACTTTGTATCACCAGTAATCATTTTAAAAATCACTCTGTTTCTCTGTACAGTTTTCCAAGTAGCAGTATTTACTTTTTCCTGTAATTCTAATTCCCCTGGGAGAAGCTGTCTTTCCTCAAGGCAGGGGTCAGCAGCACTGAAATCAGGCCTGAAGTTCTGGGGGAGGGAGTAGCTAAGAAAAAGGAGGTTGTGTGAAACAGGGATCATGCACACAGGCAGCCAGGGCATAAAACAAGTGTTTGTTAAGTGTGGATAAATATACAAGATGTCTCTATTTTGTATTCAGAGACTTGTCAATATGTAAGCTGAAAAAAACCCAGATAATCATCATGTAAACATCCATCAACCTCTGCAGAAAATATTTGGAATCCTCTGAATTTTAAAAGATTTGCCTCCTAACCTTGTGTTTGTTGGGAGTCACCAAAATGTGACCGTTTTAAAGACAATGAAATTTTATCTAATTTAGTTTACAGATTGAAGATAAACTGTGCTGATTTGCTTCAACTTGGGTCAAAGTAGACTCAAAGTGGGTCTCTCAGCTGTGGCAGATCTTACAGTCTAGTGCTGCCCTGCACATGGCACGGGATGCAGAGACATTTCTCTGCTGGGTTTGGAGCCCTGCTTTTGTTTGAAAGTGCATTTCTTTATTTCCCACCTCCTTCAAGCTCCTGGTTGCTTTGCTAGCTCAGTGATTTTGTAATTTATTTACTAGTGAGAAAGCGTGGACTCAGACACAGAGCTCAGGTTTGATGCAGATGAAGAAATAATTTTATATCTGTTGCTATGCTTTTCATTGAGAGAAACCCTGAGGAGGAGAGAATCAGACAAAAAATAAGCAGAAGACACCCATGGTTCCCCTGGAAGGCCATACAGGAACACAGATTTATAGAACAAGCCTGGGAGACTCTCCAGAAAGGATAAAGGGAAAAACAGCCCCAGTCAAACATGACCAAAGCAACTTTCATAGATTCATAGAATGGATTGGGTTGGAAAAGACCTCCCAGATCATCAAGTCCAACCCTTGGGCCAACTCCAGTCCCTTTACCAGATCATGGCACTCAGTGCCACGGCCAAGCTCAGTTGAAAAACCTCCAGGGATGGGGAATCCACCCCCTCTCTGGGCAGCCCATTCCAATCCCTGAGCACTCTCTCTGCAAAGAAGTTTTTTCCCATCTCCAACTTCAATTTCCCCTGGCAGAGCTTGAGCCCCCCCGTGCCCCCTTGTCCTATTGCTGAGTGCCTGGGAGAAGAGACCAACCCCCACCTGGCCACAACTTCCCTGATGTGGCACTTCCAGACAGTGCTGAGGTCACCTCTCAGCCTCCTCTTCTCCAGCACAAACACCCCCAGCTCCCTCAGCCTCTCCCCACACCACTTGTGCTCCACTCCCTTCTCCAGCCTCGTTGCTCTTCTCTGGCCCCGCTCCAGCCCCTCAATCTCTTGCCTCAACTCAGGGGCCCACAACTCAACACAACACTCAAGGTGTGGCCTGCCCAGCACAGAGTACAGGGTGACTCCACTTTGAGGCAGCTTTTAACCAAGTTCACCAAGCTCCCCATACCCTTTGCCCTCAGTTTACTCACCTTCTGCCACTTCCTTTTCCCACATCTTCACTCACCTTATTTCAGTGTTCCTCAGGTCAGGCATTCATGAAGCTGGAGCTGGTTCTATACAGCTAATTTGGAGTCACTCACATCTTCAGATGGACTTGGGTCACTGTCGCCACCTGGGGAATGTTAATATTTTTTTCTGCCAAAGGAGAGCAATTATAAACATGTTTAGATCTTATTTAGATAAGGCATTAATGAATAATTAATATTTTGCTGATCACCTGTGTTTTAGGAGGAAAGGGGTGCTCTGCATGTGTGTGCATGCAACATAATAAACACAAACCCCCCCAAAATTACTGAATTTGCCAGATGACAAAATTCACTAACAGAGTGTTGGAAAAACTGGAAGCATCCATGTTATTGCATGCGGAAGGCACAGCTTTGCATTTAGAGAAGAAAAACAATTGAAATCTATGGATTTTCTATCATTTTCAGGTGCGAGTGGCAGAATAGATTGCTGATCCCTACAGTTATTTTGTTAGGATGTCTTGTCTGGTTTTTCTTAGGGACTGAATGAAGAGTGTAGATCTTTACTTTGGAATGATTGACAGAATGTGTAGTTAGACAAGTCTTTTTAGAGACAGGCAGAACCCAAACATGAGGGATCTTCATAAAAATCCTGACTTTGTCGTGGTATAAACCTCCCTTTCCCCTGAGCACCATCCTCTTACAGTCATTGCTGACAGAATAAAGAACTAGCGAAACAACAAGGTTCAAAATAAACCCCTGGAAATTCTTATGAAAGTTTTGCTCTTCAGAATTCTGCTCTGAGGAGAGTGCAATATGTGCACACTGAAAAGTTTGGTGGGCAAAAATAAAAGAAATCAACCCCCAGTATTAAAAAGAAGAAAGCTGTAAGAAAGATTTACTGTGCATCAAATTAATGGTGGTCTAATAAGCTCAGTGAACTCATTTCCAGTGGCAAATATAAACCCAAATGTTAATCAGGAGAGGGGTGTGAGGAGGGAAATGGCAGTGCATGAGGATGACTATGCATTATGGCATCACTCACAATGCTGAAGGCAACGGGACAGACAAAGCCTTGAAAGCAAATAGAGAATATTTACTAAACCAAATTTACATTTCATTAAATACTGAGTGTTCAGTGTTCTCCATGAGAACTTACTTAAGCCTTTTTCCTTCTTTTTTCTTTTCTTTTCTTTTCTTTTCTTTTCTTTTCTTTTCTTTTCTTTTCTTTTCTTTTCTTTTCTTTTCTTTTCTTTTCTTTTCTTTTCTTTTCTTTTCTTTTCTTCTTTCCTTTTCTTTTCTTTTCTCTTTTCTCTTTCAATTTAGCTGCAGTAGAAAACTAGAACACATATGACATTTTTGAGTATTTGGTACTATCAGTAAATACTTACTATTCTGTCATTCAATGACAATAGTAGACATGTAAGTGGGAACTGTACACATTCTGAATTCTCTCATTTATGTCTTGGAAAAAAAATGGAGGAAAATCAGTGGACCATCAGTAGTACCCAATACTGAAACTGCACCAAATTTGAAACAATGTCTGCATTTTACTGTATTATAAGGAAAAAAAATAAAGCTAAATTTGAGAAAATAAATTTAAATGAGCAATGTCCATTGCAAGCCCATGTTCAGCTTCATATCCCACATTTTCGTGGCTCCTCTGCTCCCTGGGTTCTTCAGTTGTCACTGAATGGCTCTTTGATTTGTCACAACCTTAGGATGAACTACACGAGTTTTGTTCTAATGTAAAGACAAACCCAACATTCCCAACGGATTCCAAATCCCAGCTGACACACACCTGACTTACCTGCAGGGGTTTTTCACTGAATATTGAGAATTTCTGTTCTCTGGGCAGAGCTTAAATTGCAATGCAGACATCAGGGAATAAATAAAATCAAACCTCCAAGTCTCCTCCCCCAACTTGTCTTCCTGTCCCAAAAAGATGGAGGAATACGCTGGAAAATAATGAAAATTTTTGAATTTTGAATAGTCTATAAATACCTGTAGGAATGATAAAAGACAGAGGATACCTGTTATTTATGGACATGCATATTCCCCCTATTTAATTCTTCATTACTATAAAAATTACAGGAGATTAATTTCTATATAAAACCTAATTCATACTGGCAGGGAGTAGAGAAGGAAACAGGGAAGGGATTCATCATTCTCAAATTCCATTTTCATATTTAGGTTATTAATGAATGATTTTTTTTTCCAGAATAGCATGTTGTTCAAGTAGCTTGAAAGCTTTTATAGTCTTTGAACTGTCTTGTGTTCTGCCAAATAAAAATAAATAACATGAAATAATTCATACAGCACAAAGTTTGTATAACCAAGTAGAAGTAAGAGTTTGTATTTCTGAAGTGTAATAATACCATTGTTAAAGAAAAGGCAGGACAGTGTTGCAGGTTTTTCTAATAATCTATTTTGAATTAATCACTGCTGCAAAAAATGGGTTTTTTTTCAATATAAATCAGATCATTTTGGCAATCAGCAGATACAATCACTGAGCCTGCTCAAAATAGAGACAATATTTATTTAAATAGATGATTACAAACAGTGTGAAATTCAGCTCTGCTTCAAATTTTCACTATGGATTTAAATTGATTTGAATGTCTCAAATATCCCCGTGTGTGGCATGTTGTGAAATCACTGATGGCTTTTAAAAAATGGGAACAAGGACTTAAGCATTGAGTTATGATTTGTAGTATTTCATTTTTTTGGCAGTTCCTCAGAGTTTCACAAAGCCAAGAATACTGAAGGATTAAATCTCCAGGTTCTTGGTCTGTGCATTTATTACACAGAATTCGCTCAGCACTGAGAAAATAGGTGAGAAAATAGTTGAAAAGTTCTGTCTCCATTTTCAACTGTCCTCTCAAGATAAATCCTCCTGTACAACTTCTGTGTGACAATCTGAACTCAGCTCCATCCTGACTGCAGCAGATGAGATGAGATATTTCAAAAACATCCTCAGTGGATCAGTTTTTAAGTTAATTCCACTCAGCAGTTGCCCTTCCTGAACTGCTTTCAAACAATTGCATTGCTTAAATTCAATTTCAGTAACTACTTTCTTGCTAAGCAGCAGATTTTCAGTGACATTCATGGCCCAAACTCCTCATTATTATCATCTGGAATGGCTTTCCATGGATTCCCTCCTTGCATGGCCTTAAAAGGTTTCCATGACAAGACACTGCTTGATTTCTGGATGAAAATCTGACATTTAGAGAGTGAGGCAAATGGGCTGTAAAGAGAAGGGGCCAAATAACCCCAGGGCTTTTTAAGCCCCTTCCTGTTTATTGGAACAGGATGTTGATTAGAGGGAGAGTTACAGTTTCAGTTATAATTTCCTCATGAGAAATAAGAAATTAAATGGGCACAGAGTGGCTGGAGAGCAGCCAGGCAGAAAGGGACCTGGGGGGACTGAGGGACAGGAAGCTCAAGAGGAGCCAAGAGTGTGCCCAGGTGGCCAAGAAGGCCAATGGGCTCCTGGCCTGGATCCAAAGTAGCGTGGCCAGCAGGCCCAGGGCAGTGAGCCTTCCCCTGGCCTCTGCCTTGGGGAGGCCACACCTTGAGTGTTGTGTTGAGTTGTGGGCCCCTGAGTTGAGGCAAGAGATTGAGGGGCTGGAGCGGGGCCAGAGAAGAGCAAGGAGGCTGGAGAAGGGAGTGGAGCACAAGTGCTGTGGGGAGAGGCTGAGGGAGCTGGGGGTGTTTGTGCTGGAGAAGAGGAGGCTGAGAGGTGACCTCAGCACTGTCTGGAAGTGCCTGAAGGGAAGTTGTGGCCAGGTGGGGGTTGGTCTCTTCTCCCAGGCACTCAGCAATAGGACAAGGGGGCACGGGGGGCTCAAGCTCTGCCAGGGGAAATTGAAGTTGGAGATGGGAAAAAACTTCTTTGCAGAGAGAGTGCTCAGGCATTGGAATGGGCTGCCCAGAGAGGGGGTGGATTCCCCATCCCTGGAGGTTTTTCAGCTGAGCTTGGCTGTGGCACTGAGTGCCATGATCTGGTAAAGGGACTGGAGTTGGCCCAAGGGTTGGACTTGATGATCTCGGAGGGCTTTTCCAACCCAATCCAGTCTAGGATTCTGTGATTCTAAATGGAAAAAGAACACAAAATGTGATGAATATTTTTAAGGTGTGCCAATTATCAGCTGATAGAGTTAATGACAAAGTACACATGAGGAGTTTATTTAAAGGAGGAAAAGTGTGAGGGATCAGGCAATTCTGATCCATGATAACACACAAACTAATGTTGTGTGCTGCTAACTATGCCATGATACATGAGCAATAATTACCTTAACTGCTTTGCATCATTTACCAGCTCTCTATAATTTATGGCTCCAGCTTTATGAGACTTCTGCAGTCTGAAAAAATGACAGTCTGAGACTGGAAGCACAGCAGATTTTTCCAATGGTTCCTTTGTTACACTATTTAATATGAGCACTCACTAATGTGTTTGCCAAGATGAGATGAAGTTCTTCCTTCCTCTGCAGTCCTGAATTTTATTTTGTTTTTCACATAACTCTAAGTGGCAGGAATTTAATTTGTAGGCTGGCAATTGGTTAATGAGTGCACATGCTTTATTTCCTTTTTTTCTTTATAGTGGTGTCACCAAAATGTCTTGCAAAGTTCTGGATAATAAACAAACCCAGTTGGGACAAGTCAGAAGGATGATCTATCTTTTAAATTACAGAGTAGAATAAAGATGTACAAGACTGGGCAAACACTTAAAGCATTTTGGACATGGCAACACACAGATTTACCCATGATATATCTTTCATTCCAAAGTGCATATGATTTAGGGTGTTTCCAGCTTGATCAACTGCTTGATTAATCTGCTTTGCACACTAAAATCACTTGCTGACACAGGGACCAGCAGCTCTCACAGTCACTCAGTAGTCAATGCTCACTAAGCATTAAAAACCCCCAATTTTCAGAGGTCATATTTCACAGCATTACAATATTCTTGCTGCTTCCAGTGCCATTAGTGTAGCATGCCATCCTTTTTTTTTTAACATGAAGCTTTAGATGATCCTTCTAAATTTTACCTGACACGCTTTCACTCATTTATATCATCATTATTTGCTATGCTATTCCTAATTTCCAGCTTTGTGCTCCTCATTCTGCAGCCAGAACTCTTATTCCATTTACTCAAAGGGCAGAGCTTCTGTTCCTCAGCACATTTACTACCCCCAGTAAGTTGCCAAATCTCTGTCTCCTAATTTTTTGCTCATAAGAACCCAAGAATCTTTGCAAACATAAAGACAAGACAACTGTGATTGTAAAGGTAATGCTGTTGTTTTCCTTCTGTGTTTTTAATGAGTCAGATATTTAATAGCAACCTGCTCAAAATGATGTTCTGAGAGAAAATTAATTCACCACTTAGCATGGACCACAAAAACACTACAAAGAATTATACCCTATTTCATATATGTTTCAGTTTCTCAAGAAGTTAAAAGGATAAATAGAAAAGGCACTTTTGGGAAAATGTGTCCTATCATAAAAATCAGTGCCCATTATTGAATATTAATATCTAATAAATACTGGAAGAACAACAGCAATGAAACATTTATAGTACTTAAAAAATCTCCTCATGCTTTCAAGAATGAAGTCATATTAAGAAACTAGCAGAACCCAACATTGTGATATTAAAACAATATAAAGATAAATGTTTCCAGATTAATTCCATAAACTGTATGGACATTCTGTTGTTATGGAAAACATGGTCAGAGCTGCATAAAAGAGAAGGTAATACAAGTGGAGCAAAGCTGGAAATATTTCGAGTGGATGGGATGTAAGCTGATTTTTTCAGCTAGAAGAATTAAACAAAGTCAGTAATTCCAAATAACTACTGTGCTTTGTTTCTCAGAAATGTTCATTAGAAATAATTTCCATGAGTTTATGGAATTCTGGAGCTCACAAAAATAACGCTGCAAAGGAAGAGGTGAAATGTTTGCTTTCCTGCTGTCACTCTGCCCCTGACACAGGGTGTAGTTTTGGCCAAAAATTTATGTTTCCTTGGGGTGGTCACTGGTTTTTGATGCCAATGGAAATGCCAGTTGTTCACTCCAGATAACCTGACTGGGGAAGGGATATGCACACTCAGGAAAATGGAAAAATGCTGTGATTTTTACATCTATCTTTACCTGTATCTCCTTATGCCACTTTGGTGATTTCACCTCTTTTATCTTTATTTTCTCCTACTATTACCTATTTTTTTTTTTTGCCATCCTCAAAAGCCTTGCAGGCATTACTAAAAGAACCAGCAGAGAAAGGAAGAGTCCAGGAAAACTTAGTGGTGATTGCTGCATGCAGGCAGAACTTTAGCAATTATCATTTAGAGAATGTGAGTTTATTGCCATTTCCCCCCTTGCTGGGGATCAGTGCAACCTGCTCTGGGTGTGCAGTTCTGGAAAAAGGAGGGATTTCCGTCCTACCTTTCTACCTTTCTATTAAAATTAACCAATATCAGCCAAATTTTCTCAGTCAATCCTTTTCAAACTGTCCAGCAGTTCAGTCTGGGGCACCTTCATTTTGCAGCACAGCCTGTCAGAAGGAAACTTAAGGGTGTAAAGCTGTATTTCATTTTATATTTCTCTATTCTATTAAAAGCCTGTGCTTGACATACTGATGGAATTAAATGTATGTGCACAGAACTTCCCTAATTAAGGTTAGGGAAAGTTTACCTTAAAAAGAACGTCTTCCAGACTCTGAGTTGCCAAACACGACACCTGCAGTAAATAGAAAGAGTTATTACATTTTTTCCTGTGGATTTGGGTCTCAGTTTGTCTCCTTCTCTTGCAGTTTTATTGCTGCCCTTTCTTCATTCTAAGATATTTTGTGTCACTGAGGAAAAATCTGGCACTTTTCCCCAAACAACTGCTCAAATTGGATGCCAATTTAACCTTCCAGCACTTTCAAACTTATTAGATGGTTTGTGATATTCCAATCTCTTTGGCATGAAAAGCAAAGATATGAAAGCAGGTCATGTCTTTACATACTCATCCATCTTGGAAAGCTGTTTAAATTATTTGGGGAACAGCAGAAAAATACACACCTTATTTAACTGAGCAGAGCTGTGAGCACACTGAGCTGAGCTGCCTTTCCCTGTCCTGGGTACAATATCACACTCTGGGGACATGCAAATTCTCTTTTCACAGCTGCTCAAATATTGCCTTGAAACATCACAATGATCTGTGCAATTAAGTTAGAAGGAAAAAAAATAAGTTACAAGGAAAAATAAGTTACATTCATTATAGATCTGTATCTCTTAATATTTGGAATTCTTGTGTCAGGTTAAATGTGAGAGGAATTCAGGGGTAAAAATCCAGGTTTTAAACAAGCATTTCAATAATTATTCTGATTTACAAATGGGCAAAAAAACAAACCAAAAATGTTTTCCTAAGAGAAAGAGCAGCAAAATTGGCAATCTGAGGAAAGCTCTCTTGGTTTTCATGTTACTTACTGGATTATTTATCTAAGTCACTTCTTTAAACACAGGCATCAATAAACAAATTATGTGGCAGAGGAAGAACTTATGAGCTGCAGTTCAGCTGAGCTGCACTCAGACAATGCTATTAAAGTCTAAGTGGTGGGACTAAGCCTGGTATGGATCAATAGAACACAATTCTCTGAACTTTCTTAATGCAAGAATTGTAGGTGTTTTCCAAGCAAAAATCCTGGATACTCACCAGCCCCCAGTAAATTAATTTTACCAGATGACCAAGCACAGTCTGACCAAGAGTTCCATGAATAAAACAATAAACAAACCAACTAGAAATCAGCTCTCAGATAACTCAGAGATAACACTGATTTCTCTATTTTACCTTTTCAGTGGAAGCAGCAAAATGCAGCTGCTCTGTCAATGCTCATAAAGAACAGAACTGCTGTACATGCAATGAAATAAGTAGTCTGGAATATTAAATCTCCAAATCAATAAGACTAAACACTGTATTTCTGAAGGGAAATATCAGTATTTTTTTCCCAGTAAATAAATTCTGCTCTTATTTGTCCTTAAACCCATAAATATTTACTACCCTGTGGTGCTTTAGCTTTTTGTTGCAATAACCTTTTATCAGTTTGCTGAGATATTCACAGCACTAAATCCCCCTTTCTGCTGCTGATGCCAACTGAGAAGGAAGGCCCTGACCACACATGGGTGCTGGTGGCACGAGTTGTCACCATTCCTGATGCAAAGCTGAGCACTCTCAGAGTCAAAAGGGCTCGTGCTCCAACTGCTTGAGATTGTTTGGGGTCTGCATGGAACTGAAAATAAAAAGAAAGAAAGAAGAGGAAAAAGACAGGATGCAAAAAGGAGCTTCTACTGATGGCAGTCTTGAGTTGTCATCCAAGAATCAGAGAATCACAGAATGGATTGGGTTGGAAAAGACCTGAGAGATCATCAAGTCCAACCCTTGGGCCAACTCCAGTCCCTTTACCAGATCATGGCACTCAGTGCCACGGCCAAGCTTACCTGAAAAACCTCCAGGGATGGGGAATCCACCCCCTCTCTGGGCAGCCCATTCCAATGCCTGAGCACTCTCTCTGCAAAGAAGTTTTTTCTCATCTCCAACTTAATTAATATCCAACAAGAGAGGAAGGAGCAGGAGCCTTCAAGCCATAAAAGCAAAAGAAAGGATAATGCAGATTTAAGTCAGTCCCTCAGCCTGAATTTATGGCATTTATAAGCTGCAGTTCACTTCTGAGAAATAAAATTGAGTTTTGAAGCAAAAGCAGTTTAAGAGACATTCACGCTATTCCTGTTTCTGTGGATTATTTCTGATCTTGGATTTTTTTCTGTAATTTGGGTGATGTAACTGTCATAAATTTCTGAGAAAGGCACTTTGAATGATTGATTGTGTCAGCAAACATTGACTGCTTCCTTAGAAAGTGCAGCCAAAATCTATATTTTATAGAGTTTCTGACATCTGCTTATGAAAGTGGAGTCTCTCTGATATTGGGGTTGAAAGAGGCCATTCTGGGTGGGATTTTGTTACACTGTTATAATTCCTGACTTCCATTGGGATTGCTTTAAATAAAATTTTGTATCATTTTAAATCTCACAGTTCTTAAAACCAAACAAAAAGTGCTCCACTTCTGATATAATTGCCATTAGTAATAACAAAGTCTATTAAGGGCCTGCAATATTCATTATAGGAGGAGGAATGTTTTGATAGATAATCAGATTGGATTTTTTCATGGGAAAAATAAAAGCAAAGCAAATCCTTTGGTGTTTCAGGATCTTGTAGGAGACACAGAGAAGTCACTCCAGGATTGATGTGGCAACATCTCATACTTTGATTATTTTGTGTCTCCTGAAATTCTCACACACATGTGAGGATCTCTGCTGGCATTTTTTAATTAAAAGAAAACGTTTCCATGTTTTAATTAAAATAAAATGTTTCACACATCTCTGTGAAAGCAAATACAGGGATTCACTACATTAAAATATCACTACATTAAAAAAAATAATTTATATTATACACAAAGCATAGGGGAAGGGAGACATGCCAGGACCTCTAAATATTTAAGGTTGAAGTACTGAATTATTCCATTTATTTGGAGCTTCCTCATGGTCCTGTGTCCTGCAGGGCTCAAGGATGATGGGGCTAAAATGCTGCAAGGGATGTCACCAGAGAAAAGTTGCAGAATTTATTCAAGGGAGTTTTCTTAGCATATCTATGACCTCTTTTGACTTCTCCTTAGTCACAAAAGAAGCTGCTAAATGAAGCTGGGATCAGAAAGGTCCTAAACTCTTCTTGCAAACAGCCAAAGTCGCGTGGTCAGTGGTGGCAAAAAAAAATTGGTCCTTGATTTTTATTTTTGTAAAATTTTTTTTCCCTGTCATTTTCACTTTAAGTATTTTTCTCCTTCAAAGAAGTCCCTCAGGATTTTTTTTTTCTCCTTTTCTCACTGCAGTGACCCAAGTGAGAAAAGGATGTAGCCTGAGGTTTAGCTGGTAGGTTTTGGGGGGAATTTTCTGGAAAGAAAAGAATATATAAAGTAAAATTGCTCAGTTTAGCATAGATTAGGCCTTCTGGTTCTTCCTGTGTATAGAGATGAATTATTAACCTTCAGGGAAAGGTAGCAGTGTGTTCACATTAACTACTTCTCAGAGTGTTGGAGGGTTTTTTTCCTAGTGCACATTGCCCATCAGGGAGCCATTAGGAGGATAATAATGAAGAGCTCACTAATTCCTGACTCCTTCCTTTATTTTCATAACCTTTGCAGTGCAAGTGCAGCACATCCCATTCCAGGGAACCACAATCACTGCAAACTGCTGCT
>VWZD01007931.1:78836-105836 GCA_013396695.1 Sakesphorus luctuosus | reverse complement strand
TCTCCCCTCATTCTCCTCTTCTCAAGGATGAGTAAGTCAAGTGACCTTAAATGTTCCTTGTATGGCTTCCCCTCTAAACCCTTCACCATCTTTGTTGCCCTCCCTCGGACACTCTCTAATAGCTTAATATTTTTCTTATATTGTGGTGCCCAAAATTGCACACAATATTCAAGGTGAGGCCACTCCAGTGTAGAGCAGAGTGGGACAATCCACTGCCTCGATCAACTGGCAGTGCTGTGCCTGATGCCCCTCAGGACACGGCTGGTCCTCCTGGCTGCCAGGGCACTGATGACTCATATGCAACTTGCCATTCACCAGGACTCTGAGGTCCCTTTCCACAGTGCTGCTCTTCACTGTCCCATTCCCCAGTGTGCACATATATCTCGGGTTTCCGCATCCCAGGTGTGGAATCTGTCACTTGTCTTTGTTAAACTTTGTATGGCTCATGATTTCCCAGCCCTCTAATATGGCAATCATAACTGAAAATTGTCTAGAATTTTTAGATACTAAATCTACATATTGTTTTCTCTTTCACGTTTTTCTCATAGGTCTAACAAAATGCGGAAATCTTCAGACATTACTTGTTACAAAATATTGGGGGGAGCTAGGAGGACAGAAGAAAACATTTGGAATACTCTCTGTGTTAAGTTTTCTTTGTTAATCCATTTTTAACTGGGAGATTTCAAACTACTTTATAGTACAGCCAAATTAATCAAATAGATTGCAGTTCTCACATTTAAATTTTGAATAAATAACTAGAGGTTTATATTATTTCTATTTTCTTAGAGGCAATTACTAAAAATGAATATTTTTTCATATTTCAAAATAAAAGAAGAAATAGGAAATAGTATGTCTTTTCCCTATTAAAATTAGAGGGTTCATTTTATTTTATTTCAGAGGTAAAATAATTCTTTGGCTAGACTAGTTTCTGATATGATTGCTTTTACAATATAAATTTCATTTGTTTTGAAGTCAAAGTTTGTGTTTTACTAGATAACAACGGGTAACCTTGCTCATCAATTTCTTTGAGATTAAACAGATACCATGTCATGTTTGTTAAACTGGATTTTACACAGATAGAATCCAGTGATCTCAAACAGTTAGTAATAACTGTTTATATTGCTCAGAAGTAACATTGAAAACCAAGGTCAATTATATTACATTTTTCTGCCTCTTAAAAGGAATGTATTTGTTGAAAAATCTGATCTACATTTTAGAGAGATTCTTAAGGCTGTGTTAGATAAAACAATTATTAGGGCTACAGCAAATAGCCCAAAGAAATTATGTGTACGTAAATGTGCTAATATGCAGCTTTATGGGGAGTTATTATAACAGTATTATCAATCTTATATTTCAATCACTTTAATTCCCTCAGCATAAATGGAATATTGGAAACATTCATTACATTATCCACTGACCAGCAGGGAAGTTACAATGGAGTGATTGTATAATTGCTTTAATTGATCCTTGTGAAGTAATATTGTCTGCCTCATAATTTATCCACAGTAGTGAGTTTTAGTACCACAGTCTGATATGAAATTATTCATGATTCTTACCAGAAAGATTTCAGATTAGTGCTTTATTTTAACTTTTTACCTGAAATCTCTCATTTGTAGCAATATAATCAAGAGGACTTTAACTTCTATGCCTCATTTAAAAGATTTTTTTTTCATTACTATTCTGCCTTCTGCCTATAGCAGGCAAACACGTTAATAATGCTTTCCCTCCCCCCAGCCCTCTCTCTCTGTCTCTCTCTCATCTCTCTCCCTCTCTCTCCTCTCTCTCTCTCTCAAAAAAAAAAAAAAAAAAAAAAGAAGGAATCATACATTGCCTTAGCTTGGAAAGGACATTTAAAGATCATCTGTGCAGAGGTACCCAAGAAGGTCCTGGATGACACCCACTAGACTAAGTTGCTCAGGGCTCCATCCAACCTGACCGCCACAACATATCTGGGCAACTTGTTCCAGTGCTTCACTGTCCTCTGAGTAAAGAATTTCTTCCTGACATTTATGTAAAATGTTCTTGCTGTTCTATTGTACATTTCACATGGCCTCAGTCAGCTAAGGCATGGTGGATGTGTCCCTTCTGTTTATTTTCAGGTTAGCGCTTCCAGTATTTTGTCAGCCATAAAGCTGCATTTCCATAGACCTGTTTTCTAGTGGCACTATTTTATTCTATTAGACTAGCCCTGTGCTTATGTTGTGGGATTGTGTCATCCATCTCAAACTCAGTCTTCAAGCCACACTGCCAACCAACACTCAATAGCAGAGTAAATCCTACTTGGTTATTCTGCAGTATCTTTATTTTACTAGGGAGGCAATTCAATTACTAGGGAGTTACAAGCTGAAGTTACAAGTTACAAGATTGGGAAATAATGTTTCCTGAAAGATTCTTCATCTCTTTTGAATCACAGTATGATTTCAGAAATGGGAACAAAATATGTGGGGCAATCAAGTTACATTCTTGGCATCCAGTAGTGATTAGCAGATGATCCTTGAAAGAAAAGTTAAAAAGTCTCATTAGTATAGAGAAAAAATATTCACAGAAATGAGGTATATATTAATACGTTAAACATGAATATATTAATAACATAGATGTTAGGCTGAGGGTAGATTAAAGCAAAAGCTATTTGTACTTGTCTGTGACTAGGAAAGTAACAAATTTTCAAATCTTATCTTTTGCATCTGGCTGAAGGAAATCCATTTGGCTTTGGTATAATTAGGGTATAATTTACATTTCATTATTAGACAGCTGCATACCTTCTGGAATCAAAGCCTTTAACTGATACGTAGAATAACTTTAACCGATATTTCTAACAATACTACCCTTCTTCAGCTTTCCTGAGAAATATCTACTACTTGTTTTCAGTTTTCCTGTTTCATTCCCTCTGATGCATTTTATTAATATACTTGATTATCACAGAGGGACTGCATTGGGATTTGCTCACTCTGAAGACAACTTAAAAACCTCCAAACATATTCTTGACTACTCTTTAAACACAACTCAGTAGATGAATTCACCATTTCAGGAAGGTAGAGTTCTAACCTGAGTATGGCTTAGTGCACCGAGTAGTCTGACTATTATATGGAGCATTACATGACACATAGAGGATTTGGCACTTTCCATTTTCCCACAACTCTTGGTTAGGTGGTTAGTCATCAGAGTTTCACTGTAGCTGCATAGTACCATTGTTTTTTGGTGCTTTTTTTTTTTTTGTAATTGGAAGACCTATAGAGGCCTCCTGCTACAGGTAGTTATTTTTGGCTTACCAGGAGGAAGGCACACAGATTTTCTCAGTTTTCTAAAGAATCACTTAATTAGAGAAGCAACATGTCAGTCTCACTTCAGTGCATGCTAAGATTATTCTGGGAAATACTGAATAACACCTGAAAGACAACTCAATCTTTGGCCACAACCAGCATGGCTGCGGAAGAGGAAATTCCTGCTTATCAAATCTGTTTTCCTTTTATGACAAGGTAACCCACCAAGTTGACCCAGGGAAGCCAGCTGATGTAATCTTTTTGAATTTCAGTAAAGCTTTAGATACTGTCTCTCACAAGATCCTTCTGGGCAAACTGTCATCACACAGTTGGATAAACACATCATGTGGTGGGCAAGCAACTGGCTCATGGGTTGAGCACAGAGGACAAGAGTGAATGTGGAAACATCAGACTGGTGACACGTCATTAGTCGGCTAAAACAGATCTGCATCCTGGTCCTGTGCTCTTCAACATCTTCATAAATTATTTGGATCCAGACTGAAAGAGATATTAAGTAAGTTTGCAGATGACACAAANAGACTGAAAGAGATATTAAGTAAGTTTGCAGATGACACAAAACTTGGAGGAGTTGTTGACTCCCTAAGAGGCAGAGAGGACCTGCAGAGAGACCTTGACAAATGAAAGGAATGGGTAATCATCAACAATACAAAGTTTAACAAAGATCCGTGACAGATTCTGCACCTGAGTTGGGGCAGTCCTGGATGTTTGTACAGAGTGGGGAATGAGATGCTGGAAAGCAGTGCCATGGAAAGGGACCTGGGGGTCCTGGTTGATGACAAGTTGCATATGAGTCAGCAGTTCCCTGGCAGCCAGGATGACCAGCTGTCTCTAGGGGGGCATCAGGAGCAGGGTCACCAGCCAGTTGAGGGAGGGGATTGTCCTGCTGCTCTGCTTTGCACTGAGGCAGCCTCACCTTGAATATTGTGTGCAGTTTTGGGCACCACGATACAAGATACTAGTCTTTGAGAAATGATACAAGTTGAGAAAAAATATATTATGAAATGGTAAGTTTCTCTCTGAGCTGTGGTTGTTAGAATTTCAAGACAAACAATTATGTTATATGCTAATTTCATACCATGTGATCATGAAAAATTCTGCTTCCTTGTTTCTAAAATTGTTTTTCTCACTGTGTATAAACAGGTCTTGAAATCTTTCTTCTTTAAGGGCTCCATCATGTTTAACCTCAGGAATAACAACAGCTGCATCTAAAAATACTATAATGGTCAAAGAAATCAGCAAAACAGAGCTGCAGAGAACCTTGAAACCACAACAAAAATAATTGCAGAGAACACTGAACTGCAGTAGCGAACAGGAAGACAGAGGCATCTTTTAAAATTGTCTTATAGCCTTGTGAAAATTCTTGGTTTAATACTTCACTAAATACAGAAACAACAACAACAACAAAAACCAAACAACACATTTTTTAAAGTATATAATGTCTACACTTCTATTCAGAATTCAGTCTGAATCTATTGGTCTTCAGGATAACCAAAAAGTGCCTCCCTGTTTGGACAGATTATGCAGTATTCTCTCATTACACAAATTTTTTCACCTTCCTAGACAATATGAGGGATGAAGTCTGATACAGAATACTGAACAAAGCAGATGAATGATACAGTCCAGTGTGACTGTCTCTCTGATATATACATAGCTGGAGTATTTTATCATACACTCACTCTACAGCATTGTATAAATCAAGTACAATTCACTAGTAGGAAAGAATCACTAAAGGAAACAGACTCAAATGGTCTTAAGGAAAGAAGATTTTAGGGGTCAGTGATTATCACCGGTGTTAACAATTACCATTCTTTGCTTCCTTGATGAAACAACTGTATTCCTTGATTCTAAATTTCACTCTTTAAAAAAACAAAACAAAACAAAAAATACAAACAAAAAACCAAACCCATGAACGTTACAGAAATTATGAAATAATTATCTAGTATCAACAAATTGGAATTGCCACTAATAGAGGTCAGGATTATTTTCACGCTAACGTAAGATTTTTTTTTCTTTTTTTCAGAAATAGTGCTTCTTTTAATCAATTACAGAGGACATCACTTTATTTCAGAACTCATAGAAATCTCAGTCTCAAATAAAACTGCAATATTCAGTCATTTTGTTCTCATAATATGACTTACTCACAAAAGATTGTTCTATAGTGAAAATTTGAAAATAAATCTGACTCTATAATTATACAGAATAACCTTATTATTTGTTTATATACCTTTAAAATGATTCAAGTTAATGACTTCTGGTTTGTCTCTGCTGAGAAACTGCTATTTCTGTTTCATCTTGTATTGTCATGGATCTTTTGTATATCTAACACACAATTCCATAGATAATTCCCCTAAACATAATAGGCAAAAATCACATCAGTGGTAAAAACAAAAAGCACAGTTTCACTGAAGTAAGAGAAGTGCTTAGTTTCCTAATCACTGACAGTAGCATACACTGCTCTCAGATGATTATGTAGCTGACAGGACCATTTTTCTCTTTGAATCAATGAAATTTTATTCTAGTACTTTTGTACTATTCACCTTCAAATCTCTTCTGATCTCACTGAATTAGAATATCTGGTGTGTTGACATAGTAGCCATTTCTGTAGTGAAACACAGAGGATAGGAAAAATACTGTAGACTTACAAATCAAAAAGCTTACATGGAAACAGTACTGTCTATATTTCATGAATATAACTTTTTAAAAAAACTATAGGATGTAGTTGATTTTCTTTATAAATATGTACACTGTAATAATATCTGAAGTTTCAGGAGTAAGGCAATTGTTAATTTTATAGTTATGTATTTTCATTTTCTATAGCTCTGATATAGAATAATAGGGTCAGATGTGGGAAAAATTAAATGAAGCTTTCAATTTATGTTCATCTACCCTCTACTTCTCACAGTATCATAAATTTTTGTTGCTAGGTTTTCTTCTCTTTTTTTACCTTTAACCTTACTTGATTAACTTGAAAGTTGGAAGCTAAAGAATAACAAAATCTGATTCAAACTATCCCCATTTTGGCTAATAGTATTTTATTGTGCTACCTTCCAACTAAAAGACTCAGAAAAAAAGTGTTACAATTTAACCTCAGTCAGCAACTAGGAATCACTCAGTCTCTCACTCACCACCTGCTGACATATGAGAACCCAAGCAGCAATTGGCTTCTCTGGCCAACTTCTCCCAGTTTATAAACTGGGCAAGGTGATCTATGGATTGGAATATCCCTTTGGCTAGTTCAGGTCAGCTGTCCTGGCCATACACTCTCCCAGCTCCTTGGCAGAGTATACGAACCTGAAAAATCCTTGATTCAGTGCAAATACTATTCAGCAACAGATGGAACATCAGTGTATTATCAACATAATTCTTATACTAAATACAAATCACAGCACTGTACCAACTACTAAGAAGAAAATTAACTCTATCCAAGCTGAAAACAGGTAAGTATGGCAGAACAGGGACAAAATGTGGTAACAGTAATGATCTTAGAGAAATTTTTAGCAATTTTTTGGTACATATCTGAACCTGTTGAGGTTTTTCCACTCCCTACCAACTTTAGCAAAATAGCCAAAAAACCCATCACAACAACAAAAAAGTCTTAATCATTTACTTGAGATAATTGTTATGCAACTACTGCTTTTGCTGTTGCAGTTCAAATAACATTGTTGTTCTCTTGCAGTTAATTACCATTGTTGTGTGATTAACATTGCTATGTGAAGAAAAAATATATATAATTGTTCTTTCTCCCTAAATGTTGTCTTACAGTCCACTTTTCCCCCTCAACCTGCTATTTCGAAGGTAAGATTGATTTAGAAAAAATGTGCAGCAAGGATAGTTCTTCTATGCATGTCATTGGTAATTTCATTACATGTTGTAACACACAGATATTACATTAATCATCCAAATTCCTGAAAGCTGACACCAGTATCAATGCTCATCGTACACTTTAGATCACTATTCCCACTGTTTAGCCACCAGGGTGGAGTTGTGTTCTCAGTCCTCTTCCATTTTTTCCTTTATTCCCAGGAAAATTGGGGTAGGAATAGGAAACTATTTTACCTGAACTAACTTGGTGGTCTCCTGAGAACAGATCACTAAAAGGGCACTGCTTTTCTCTTCCTCAGTCCGTATTAACAAAAGCAACAGATATTCTGAAGAAAGACCATCACACCACATTGTTCAGGGTGGGGTAGAAGAGGTAGGGGGGTTTCTTGGTCCAAATCATACAGTCTGAGTCGGGGAGGGAAGGTAGGAAGCAAAGATGTTATGGCTAAGGAACAGGTAGTGCTTCTGACCAGGGCAGAACTTGAAGGTCTATGACACTTCCCCCCTCCTCCATAGCAAACTGTGAAACATAGCTACCTGCAGGATATACAGCTACCTACACTATAGTCCTCAAAATCATTGTCAGGATAAGAAATCTTCCTGTTAGTTAGTTTAGTTTTATTCTATCTGAAAAATCTTTTTTTTTTTAATATTTTCTTTGAAACCCAATTTTAAAAAGTCAGTTTCCTTAACCATCCCTAGCTTAGAGAAACATACTCAAAGTTACCTCATTTCATAACAAGCTGCTCTTTGGCTGACCTTTACTATATATTTTACATTTTTTAACTGTAGAACACTTTACTCACAGAATACCTAGTTTAATATTTTAACAGATTTCAACCCTATCCTTCATTTGAGAAATTACAGTCGACTTCTCTTCCAGTGTGAATTGAATGCAGTTCAAAAAAACAGGACTAATTTTTTCTGTTGTCTATAGTAATTTCTATGCTGTTATTGGACTTTCTTTTCTTCTTCCTTTTAGGTTTGTAATAAGGCATATCAAAAGCATAACTAAAAATAGTGAGCTTTTTTCTTTCATGTAAATCTTAAGTTTTAAAGATGAAATCAGGAACATGTACGTACATGTGCTAACTAAATCTTCATGATTTCCGTTATGTCTCTTTAAAAGGGCAAGCTAGGTTCAATCTATGGCAGATTGCATTTTATTAGTATCTTGAATCCATTTTTTTAAAGGAACTTAAATCATACTATCTAATAATTTTTGTCACAAAAGTAGGTCACGATTTTTTTTAATCACTTCCTTTAGCAAAAATAAATGCTGCTGATGCTTTCTGTGCCTCATACTTCTAATTTCCCATATTATTCAACAAGGTTCCAGATGACATCTGTATCCAAACTGGAGAGACATGGATTTGAGGAGCGGGCTGTCTGTTGGATAAGAAAGTGGCTGGCTGAATGCAGCCAGAGAGCTGTGGTCAGTGGCTCTAGATCCTGGTGGAGGCAGCTGAAAGTGCTATCCCTCAGGCTCTATTTTGGGACCAGTGCTCTTGAATATGTTTATCAATGATATAACAAGGTCGAGTGCCCCCTCAGCAAGTTTGCAGGTGACACAAGGCTGAGCGGTGCAATTGACACAACAGAAGGCAGGGATGCCATCCAGAGCTCCAGAGCAACCTGGACAAGCTTGAGAAGTGGGCCCACAAGAACCACAGGTTTTCTTGTGTTTTTTGTTTTTTTTTTTCTGATCAGGGTTTTTTGATGTGTTTTGGTTTGGTTGGTTGATTGGTTGGTTTGTTTGTTGTTTGATTGATTGATTGTCTGTTTTTCTTTAAGTCATATGCCAATTATAATAAATCTAAATAATAAAAAGCATAAACATACTACACTAATCTTTTGCTTAAGTGCCATTTTTTATATATTTTCATTTTCAGTTACTTAAATTCTAATACCAGCTGTATTTGTAGTAATTAGATTGAATTTTGAAACGTTGCTACCTCCACAGTCAATTTTCACTACCCTTGCTCTATATATCAATTCACAAGGAGCACAGAGGGTAGCAGAAGAAAAGTCCTAGTTAGCTTCAAAAGAAGCCAATTAACAAATCTCATTTAGTGTTAATTGCAACAGCAGTTCTCATCATAGTTTAATCAACACCTTGCTAAAGCAAGCTAAAAGAAAGAAAAAGACAGACATTGATTTAATTCACAGCCAGAACTGTATTGACACATTTCAAACACTGAACATCTCACATTCCCAACAGGCTGGAGTGGTTACTGTCCATACAAATTGTTCTGCAAAGCTCAGAGGCTTCAGCCTTAAGAAAATAAGGATATATATCTGATATGCATTCCTTCAAGATAGTAAGGAACAAAGCTGTATGTTGTATTGAATTCCTTCCAATGGTATATTTTTAGAACATATTCTACTGTGCCAGATATAAATTTTGACCTCATGTACAGATTCATTATATCTCTCAAAGTAAAATCATGCAATCACATATTTTTTATGTATGGTAATATTAGACTATACAACAAGTAATCAAAAAAAAAAAAAAAGCTAAGCAGAAAGTTCACTATATGTGAGGGTATTCTTGTTTAAAAAGTTGGTATCTTGCATCCGTTGCTGACATTTAGATCCAGAGAAAAAAGTTGCAGTTCACAAGACATTTGTGTTACTTCAAGGCAAAAGTGTTCACATTTCACAAATGCATTGCACACTTTACTATGGTCCTATAAAGCTCTGAATCACTGCTCTGTGTGTTGGGCATAAAACTCTAAGACAAGTTTTTTGTGCCCTTAAAGGTTGGAAATGGACATTGAGTGGTACACAATTACACGTGACAACAATGACATGTACTAACAGTCTGTAATAAAAGCTGATACCATTTTTTCACCTGTTAAAACCCCTTTCTTCTGAGAAGCAAGAGGATGTTTTTTAACACCTCCATTAAAACATGAAGTTCTCTAGTAGGATACGTTTAACTGAATTTAATTTCCTGTCCCTCCGAAAGTCTTTGTGTGTTTGTGACCATTGAAAAAGTCAACAAAATTGAGGAACACCTTTTGTTATTTAGATATATAAATTTCCATTTCAAAAGTTTTCAAGTAGAACAGCTGCATTCAATCCTGTTCCACATTCAATCCAATTCATTTTAATTTTGATTGTGCTTTCAACAGGAAAATATAAAATCTCTCTTTAAAATTAATTTCATGATAGAAAAACTCACAATGTAAAGTAATGAAAAGTTCTATATAATGTTATGACATTTCCTTGAGTAAAATCAAGATAGAAAATGCAGGGTAGATCAAACCTAAAATCCAGTTTACCAAAGTTGTTTACAGCTTGTTTAGAACGTATTTATAACCCTTGAAATTTCCTTAATATTGATAAAATGTTATTAAAAATCCCTGTTGTTGGAAGAGTTATAAAGTTTTTTTGCTTCATCTCAATATGGTCTTTCTTAAAATTGTCTAATTTTTCCTAAACACTGCAATACAATAATTTTTCCACAGTTCAATGGTCATTCTTTAACATGCAAATTTGGTGAACTATCTTCCATGCTGATTTTAATCATAACTGAGAGAAGAGGGGGTTTTGGTTGTTGGTTCGTCTTGGTTTTTTTGTTTTGGTTTTGTTTTGTTTTGTTTTGTTTGCATTCTGGATGTTTTAAATGCATCTTTTTAGAACATTTATAACTTTGTTCTAGATCACTTAGTAGAATCCAGAAGATCAATACAGTTTCTTGTGGAAGAATAATTTACCAGAAGAGACAAATAAAAGTCTATTCTGTCATAGTTAACACAATATGGATCCAAATGATATGTGACAAAATAATCAAAAGGTATATTTGGTTAAAAACCCCAGTCATGTGGACACATAAATGTCACCTCAGTGTTTGAACTCCGTTTTTAATTCAACCCCACATGGCAGTGCTGTTCTGCTTCTTAGAATCCTAAACTACTGCAACATGCTGTCATCTGCCCCACCTGCTCAGTTCAGCAATCCTTTATTCCATACCAAGAATTGTTTCGGTTGTATGTTGTTCCCATCCCTCTTTTTTTCTGCTAAACCAAGAAGAGATAGTGGCCAGAACAGTAAACAGGTTGTTGTGGTTTTTTTTTTTTCCTAGGTTAAATAAGAGGCTAATTCATTCAAGATCATTTCACTCTCCCTGTCTCTGTTTTTCTTGCTTTGTCACTTCATTACATATTGAAGCTGGGCCCTAGAACTTGAAGGATAAAGGGAATGTATCTCCTCTTTCTGTTGTGGTAACCTCAGCCACATCCCAGAAAGTTCAGCACCACAAACAGCACACACCACAAGGCCACCCTGACCTTTGTGCTACAATACTTAGATAATAGCAAAAATCTAGAGGATAAAAATGTGAAAGATTTTTTTTTGTGAATCAATAATAAATTAGCATGTGTTCCTTGCTGATGTGAAATCTTTGAACAGATTTGTGTTTTAGCCAACACATGGAGCTTACTCCTGTACTTCTCTCTAGAATAGAATTAAATTTCTGAAACTTAGCAATAGTTCATGCTGATTAGCAACATTATTTCCTAGCAGGAAATTATTGAGGTACTTGAGTGGGTCCAGAGAAGAGCAACAAGGCTGGTGAAGGGACTGGAGCATAAGTCCTATGGGGAGAGGCTGAGGGAGCTGGAGTAATTTAGCCTGGAGAAGAAGAGACTTAGAGGTGACCTTATCACTGTCTATAACTTCCTGAAGGGAAGTTCTAGCCAGATGGGGGTATGTCTCCTCTCCCAGGCACTCAGCAATAGGACAAGGGGGCACAGGCTCAAGCTCTGCCAGGGGAAATTTAAGTTGGATATCAGAAAAAAATTCTTTCCAGAGAGAGTAATTAGGCATTGGAACGGGCTGCCCAGACAGGTGGTGGATTCACCATCCCAGGAGGTTTTAACTGAGATTGCACATGGCACTGAGTGCCGTGATCTAGTGAATGGACTGGAGTTGGACCAAGAGTTGGACTTGATGATCTTGGAGGTCTTTACCAACCCAATTGATTCTATGATTCTATGATTTCTGGCACTGGGGAAAGCAATGTGTCATGTCAGCACTTTTAAAGAAATGCTGAAGACCATTCCTGTTTATCAAATGGCATAATTAGCAATTTATGTCTATTGGTGCATCACTGCAAAGGAAATCTCAAATTACATGGAGATTCCACTGTGAAATTGGTATAAAAAGACTTCAGTAAGAGTATTTGTGGATTCTTTTAATTGAGGCAGTGTGGAACTGGGATACAAGTAATTAAGAAAAATATAAATATAGTGTTGTGCTAAAGTCTTTTCTGGTCATCTAATATTTGAAATTAAGTTCTTCATAAATTTCAGTCACAACAGAAACATTACCTTGAAGAAATTTTCTAAACTATCAGTCAATATTTCAAACATGAAACTGATAGCTTTATTTTAATACTACTCATTCAAGTCATGTTTTACAGTAAGCCATCCAGTAATACTAAAACTTAACAAGGTATTTATCCTGTAGCCCAAATGCAAAATTATGCTAATAGATATTGCAGATATTCAAACAGAGAAGCCAATGAAGCTTCAGATTACTAATTGAAATTTGTTAATAGCTTGGATCAATTTATATATATTTTCCTTGAACATAATTTGTAGGAGCAGAGATAATTGCATTTTTCAAGAGTTTTAGCTCTAATGATGCTTATGCCAGTATAATCTTAATCTAAGTCTCTTGCTGCGTTTAGGGTGAATTTTATGGCAGTTGTTTAAATCATTAAATGTCTTCCATGGGGCAATAACTACACTTCCTCTATGTGTGGCTCTTGCCTTGTAATAAAATTTGTAACTCATGAGCCCATTGCCCAGTTCTTCTGCTTCCTGTGATATTTTGTGGGATTCCCTTTAGGTCTTTTCCATATTGTCCCCATGCACATATTCTGAAACTGGCTTTTTCTTCTTGTTTTCCACTTTTTCAGACAAGTTTGCCTGTGACTTGCAGCACCATGTAAAGCCCAAATTCTGTCCCAATAATGCTGTTATCCTGTTGGGCTGTCTTTGGGTAAAGGGGCCACTCAGTTTGTCTCACAGGATTTGGCTCTTTTCATGGGACAGGATTTGTACCAGGGACTGCCTATTGGGCCTCTCTAGAGGGTGCCTTTGCCCTTCAAAACCTAAAGCCAAACAAAATTTGAATACTTGAAACACTCTTTAGTGGTGACCTTTTCCTTTATTTCTCTACCACGACTACCTACTGGAAGTTGGGAGTGTTTGGTTTGGTTTTGTGGATTTTTTCAGCTGTGAGCTATACAACTAAAGGTGAATGTATAACTGAACAAAAGCCATCAATTTAACAATTTTGTAAAATTACTTCAATAGCAAATAATTTGACAGAATTTGATGGCAATTTATAAGGTTGAGGGGAAATCTGTTATTAAGAAGCCATGGTGGTGGCAAGTTATCTGTATGTTTGAAGAAAGAGAAGGATAATTGTTCATCTATGTTATCAGTATTTTTTTCAGCTGAAGGTAATGCGATAGCATATAAAGTTAGAAGGGTCCTGATGATCCTTAATCTATGAAAAATAAATGCAAAATTTAAGAAAAATATATGCACTGTCAAACAAGTGGGACACAAACCCATTTTTCCTGCCCTTATATTAATAAAAAATAGAACTTACACAAATCTAGACATACTGATAAAAAAATTGCAAAATAGATATGAAATAGATTACTACCGTTTTAAGTTAAATGATGCTTATGAGAAGTGAACCACTCTGACTTGCTATGAAATATCTTTAAGTGCACACCAAGCAGATCAAGTTTCCCAATTAGAATTTTCAAATGCTAAATGATGGTTTAAAAAACCCTTTTGATCTACCTGTATGATGACACAGAACAGAATTCATAGACAATAGAGTTCTCAGAAATCCAAACCAGCCAGTTGCTGAAGTGTGGTACATATCATATATGGAACAACAAGGTTTGCCTGTGAAGCAATCTCTCTAAGCTACACTGCAGACTGATTTGTCCATGCTAATAGCTTTCACATTTTCCTAGAAACAATTTACACGAATGTGGGTCTTGGTTAGTTACTCTACATTTTCAAACTGAGCATATCAAAACTCAGACAGGGAGGCAGATAACCCATAATCCTTCCTTTTATGGCTCTATCACAGAAAGATATGACATCACCTGGAATGAATACCTTAGTTACTGAGGCACTCTGCAAGTGAAAGTTCTGTGATCATTTGCTCCCAAGATGAGAACATAAAACTCAAGCTTTTAAAACCCAGAGCAAGTGAGTTGTTTATAAGACTACTGCATAAAGATTTTCCATAGGGCCATAACAGCAAGTAGATGACATTATTTATGATCAGAGTTACTAAGTCATGAAATAGTTTAGGCAGTGCTGTCTGATGTTGGGATAGAATGTGAGAAGCAAGCCCATTTATCCAAGATATCTTATTACATGTGAGTATCTATGTTTGATGGAAAATTTGGGAGCTGGAACAAATGCAGATCAGTATATGGAGAAAAGTGAGTGATCTGGATTGTAGTCTGGAAAAAGTCTTTTTAGGAAGGATTTATGCAGAATGCATATGACCTTTTTTTAAAGAAAATAAATAACTACATTTTAGAAAAAAAAAAAATTGCAGAGAATTGCAAGTGCTGTAACTCTGTTTTAGGTTCCCAAGATTAAAAGTGCAGACTATTGCCTAAAAATGCATGCTGCATTGTAGCAGTAAAGAGGGGTTTTTTTGTAATATTGACCCTGACATATTGTTAAAATTATATGACACAAAAGTCTCTGTGATTGCAGTTGAATGTCTGGTCATATTCACCAGGGATATCAGACTTCAGGCATCTTAGACACTTGAACTAGTAGTGAACACTGAAAGCCACACATACAAAAGAAGTAATAAAAGAAAATCACTGGCATGAAAAAGCTTGTTTACAAAAATGTTAGTTTCATCAATACGTTTTTCAGAGTTAAAGTCAAAATATACAGGGACTTATGAAAAATAAACAAAATATATATATATGTTAAGTTTTGCATTTAGTGCTCTGTGTACACTGTGGCAAGTTTGGGAGTGGGGTCAGGGAGAACCAAGGCTTCTAAACACATGTGCTGTCTTAATCCAATTGCTGCTGCAATGATAATCCCTCTACAGCAAAAGTGGCATCGTTTTGTCCCTTATAGTTATGTGTCATACATCACTCCTACTTGAGCTCTTACATTTTGTCAGATTTTGCTTTGAAATCAAGTTTGGCTTTACACAAGCTACATCAGTTTCTGCTTTTCTTAACTGTTCATTTTGTACTTATATCTGAAAAAGTTTTATTTTAAGGGTGTGAAGAAAATTTTCTGGAGCCTTGATGCTGGCAAGATTTAGAAGTAAATAACAGGGTTCAACGATAAGGAGCATGGCAAAATTTCAGGAAATTTATTCCAAAAGAGTCAAATCCTACGGGGTACCCACATCTTTGATCTGCCTGTTACCTCAAAGATTTCAGATAAATAAAGTGAGAAATATACTGAGATACACTTTGAGAAGAAAAAGATCTGTTTTATGAAACATCACTGTAAACTTTCAGATTAAATCTTGACCTACTGCTGGTTTCCTCTATAAAGAAATGACAGCCTAAGGTAAGTAGTTGCTGGAGTATGTGTTTCCCATTTCTCTCTTCTATTTCCCATTGCAATTCCCATTTTCACAGTTCTTCAAAATAAGCACAGCATGTCATCCCTTCATAGATTAGAAGAGACATGCTGCATGTTTACTGCTGCTGTGCTTTACAAGTTCCCTTATGTCCTTCACTATCCTCCTCCCTGAAAAAACCCCAGCAAATAATAAGAGTCCTAAAACTATTACCAGTGAGGAAGCTAAAGGTTACCAATACTATCAGTGAGTTTTCAAAGCACTGGTGATTCTGACAACTTGACTGCTAATCTCTAAGTGGAAGTTGCCATAAGGAGATTCTGAATATATTCCAGCAACAGGAAATCTTTCCCTTACTTCAACAATGTATTTTTCAGTATAACAGATTTTCAACAACATTTTAAGAGAAAATTCTTAAATATTGTTAGTGGATCTACATTTAAAATATAGATATAATAATTCTAAGGTTTTTTCAACTCCTTCAAAAATATGAAAACAAACTAAAGAACTCTTGTAACATACATAATTTTGTTACAATTTAATTATCATGAATGAGACAAATTAATACAAAATTTGTGCAAGAACATATAGGATCTCTCAGAGTTCAAAGAAATTAAACTAGATTATTAGCATTTGATAACCTAACACTATGGCTTCTGGGGTTCATTTTATATCTCTAATTTAAGTATTAAAATATGTTATACTTTGAGTATTTTAGTGGGACAAATACAATTGAAGGCAAATGTGTACATTTTAGTTATATTACAGGTCCAATTAGGAACAAAAGAATTTTGTACTCAGGTATTGCCTGATAGACAAAAACCTGGACTGTATTTCTGCATTATGTGAAGCATCACTTATTTTCAATTTTTTTAAGAAAGAGGCCTTCATTGTATGGTAAATTCTGTCAGATTGTATCTATAAATTTTGAAGACAGGAAAAATCCCCCAACTTGCTCACTTTTTTTTTTTTTCAAATTAAGTTGTCCTTATTGAAATATCTTCACCATACCTTCCTGCAGCTTGGAAATTAGAAGGTGTCATGGTTTCAAGTTATGGCTTCTTTGGCCACCATGGTATCTAAGGAAATTACACAAGTATTCCACACTTGTTTTCCACGTGGTGGGGGAGGAGTTTCCGGGCTGGGTCCTTCTTCGGGGGAGCTGGTGGAGCAGGGAGTGAGCCTGGCTGGTTTCTCCTGTGGCTGTGGGTTCTCCTGGTCTGGGTGAGATTGTTTTTGTTTGTTCTCTTTTCCTGAAGTCTTTAATTGTATTTGGTTTAGGTTTAAGTTAGTTTTCTCCACATTTCGTTTTTTTTTTTTTCCCTTTCCCTTTTCCCTTCTTTTCCCCTGGGGGAAGTGGGGGCCCCCTACGTCCTGTACATACAGTGTGATTGTGAATATCAAATAATATAGTTTCTTATTTATTCAATTCGGTTTCTGTTGCATTTCGTTTCTTTCCAGTTTTTTTCCCTTTGCTGGGACGGCTTTGGGAGAAGGGAGGGAGCATACAGTCCAGGGCTGGCATACAGTTAAGCCAAACCTGTGACATTAGGACAGGGATAAATATAAGAAATTAAGTAAAAGTACTGAGCACACATCAGATAGCAAAGAGGCTCATAAGGACATGATTAGCAGAAAAAGGCGTGCTGGAAGGAATGGAGGAACAATAAAGAAGAAATTAGGGAAACTCTGTAAGAAAGATACAAATTTCAGAAAAGTGCAGAAAAATTAAAAAAAAACAGATAAAACCCTTTAAAAGTAGCATATCTTATGATGAAATGAAAAAGTGAAAAAGGAAAACAAAGTATTTTTAAGTAAATAGGTACCACAAAAAACATACATATTATAAAAATAGAGCACAAATGAAATAGGATATCAGAAGATCAAGAAGATGCAAAAATTAAGAGGCAAACTAGTGATATGGTAATGCTATAGAAAGTATATGATAACAACTTTCTATGCTGTAGGAGTTCAAAAAGAGAGAGTGGTGTCTTCACCCAGCATCTATGGGAGACTTTGGCATACACATTTAAAATTGAATTTCAAACCTGAGTTCTGAAATTGTAACCATGCAGATTTCCTGTGTGCTACAACAAAAAGGATAAATTCAATGCAGCATATGGTTTATGAAACGGAATTGCATGTTTTTGAAACTTCCCCTCCATCTCCAATCACATATTTTATTATACATTCAATAATATTTTTTACTAAAATGATTTTCAGTTGTTCAGGGCTGTAACTTTTCCCAATATGCTTTTTGTAACCCTTTCTTGGGTAAAAATAAAAAATAAATTGAGTGGAAATTGTAATTTTTCTATTTTTTTTCCTCTGCCATGCAGCATACATTTCCAAAACAAAGAGCTGACTTTCTTTTGGTGGAAAAATATGAAAATTCACAAGTCTAGTCTTCCAAGATAGATCCAGAAGCATCAAGCAAAAGCATATTCTTAGCATAAGTGTTCTCAACCTTATCACACATTTATGCTTTATTAAGGATTGCAATAGTCTCTGTCACCCCAGGGTAACTGGTACTGCAGTGGCTGCCATTACACCTTTTTAGCTTCTGGAGCCTTTTAGGACATAAAATCTCATTAACTTCTGCTTGAATTAAGTTGTTCTACCTGTACCATGGCCTGAGACTTGGGTTTAAATAGTCAATGCACCAGTAACATCAGCATTTGCTCTTTTTTTGTCAGTATTATAACACAATGAAGAAGGGGAGAAGTGTTGTAGAGGGAGGCTGAGATCAAGATACCTCAACTTCTGTATACCCAGGGCATTCAAAAGAGGATGGTCAACCAAGACAGAAGGTGCTAGAGCATACATGCAAAACTGTAATGGAGTAAATAGCAGATTGGGGATCAAAATGTGCTCAGACTTCCTCTAAAAAGGCTTTGCAAACATATCCAGTGCATAAAATTCCACTCTACTTCTGGATGGAATATTTGAGACATTTTACTGGTTTAGCCAGTTCAGTAGCTTTATTTTGCTCCTTAAAGAAACTGAATAAAAAACCCCAAACAAACAAATAAATAAACAAAAACACCAAAGCAAACCAAAACAATTTCTTATAGAAAATTACATAAATACACACACACAATCAATATGGTTACTTTTTATTCTCCATGGGAAAGCAGCAGGATTTTTTAAAACATTTTTCCTAACATTAATTCAAAATGCTGTTGTTTTTTGTTGAAATGTTGTGTACTAAATATTAAAACGGTAGAAATGCGCCGTTTGCTGATCTTGCTGACAAACTTGACAATAAATACCAACTGTGAAGGTTATGTGTTCAGACACCTGTCCACCCTCACCTGGGATAGACTGATAATTTGTTTATCCTAGGTCATCAAACCACCTTCAGGCAGCAGTAGATTTTGTTTGCAGTTAAGTTTAGTCTGTATGATAGAAGGAAGAAAGAAGAATACCCTTACAGTGAAAATGCATTACTGACATTGCCAATCAAAGAAGATACAAACACTTATTTTAGAGTCCTCATCTGTCAGTTTTATGAGAATGAATTACTTATCTTTATTTATATGACCTAGATTACATTTTGCATTTCAACACTTACCCAATTTTTTGCATTTCAGCTACCATAGTATGAGCATTTCCAGCTGGGCTCTGTCAGCCCCTGTTCCACCATAAATCATATCTGCCTTCTCATTAAAGGTGCTAACTGATGAGGCAGAAATAACACAATCTCAGCTGGCTTTGTGGCCTACTTACAGCACAGCTACAGCAGGAATGCAGATTGCCTCTCTGATCTTCTGGATAAAGCCATAAAAAAGTTACATCCCTTTCAACTTACTGTTTTGGAATTCCTCCAAGTCCTGTAACTATTCTTTTCACTCAGTGCAGAAGATAATGCTTACACTGCAAATGGTCAACAAGGTCTTAACAATTCTGGAAATTAATCCATTTCCATACTCATGAAGGACTAGCACACAGATTAAAAAGAATCCACTTTTCAAATGTTTGTTATTTGGTCAATACTGAAAAATAAGATAGCAAGTTCTGTGGTTCAACCTAATGGATCAATATTATACTTTAAAATTAAAACCAGGTTTTAGAATTGAAATTAATCCTGAAGGGGTGAAACCATAAAATCCTCTCTTTTAATTAAGAAGATAAATTAAAGGCAGGGAAGTTTCTTATGGTTTTTTTTTTTACTATTACTAAGCTTCAATTTTATATACATCTTACTTTTAGTCTCTTGCATTTTGAGCTAGTGAATATTAGTGTATTTCCTGTTGTCCTGCATTTCTCTTTTTCAGTCTAGTTTTTGAGGGAACGTATGTAAAAGGGAATTTCTTTTTTTTGTTTCTTGTGTGGAGAAAAAGATGCATTTTTAATATAAAATGAATGGTTAGAAGATGCAGATGAGTACAAACAGATATATACATTAACATATATAAAAATGCATAGTATACCATTCATATATATGCAATCATGAAGTTATAAACATGAAATATATATATATGACTTTTTAAACAACAAAAATCCTTTACATCCCACTGTTCATTTTTTGAGAAAAACTGACTCATGAAGTCTCCTTTTGTAAATATTTCTTGATGTCACTTACCATCACATGTACGTAGATTCATAACCGATAGGCTGTGAGTATATAAGGGGAAAAAAACCCCAAGCTTGTGAAGTAGTAGGACTGTTGGATTCTGCACTAATGAAGATTTTATATCAAGTAAATTATTTTTCTGAATTTTTTCTTGTCTTTAGTAACTCAAAACTTAAGTCATAATAGCACAATTTACAAAAGGGAAGTCTTGTATCTACTATGACTGATTAGATGACTGTTTGGTGTGATTATGGAAAAGAGATAAATGCCTGTCAGACATCCGAGCCATAAAAAATGTTCAATAAAGATAGTTATAACTATTATTGCTTAGGGACTTAGTAAGGCCTCATCTGGAACACTACATGCAGCTTTGATTGTTTCTGATAGGAAGATTAATGCAGACTTGAACAAATGTGGAGCAACGCTGATAACATGATCAGGTGTTGGAGAACACACAGGTTTTCAAGTAGGAGAGCCAAAAGCAGCTTCTCAAACACAGGCCTCACAGATAACAGTGGAATCTGCAAGATGACCTTGGGCTCATAGCAAAGTGACAGAAGAAATCTGCTAATTTCCGCAGAAAGATACATGTGAAGATCTCTATTAAAAATAAGATAGAAAAGGACTATTTAAATTCAACAATTTTATGAAATATATCTTAGTTCATAATTAGATATAGCAGTGTGTTGTGAGAAAAAGTTTTTGCAATGGTGTGTTAAAGTAGTTCTGTGTGTAACCATTCTTGTACTTTGTAAAATCCTTGCAGAAGGCAAGAACTAAGTGCCTTAATGTAAACATTGCATGCTTTTCTCTGCCATTCATCAATTCTGTTGTACCCCACTGATGATGAGGACTGGAAAATAAAACTTCTATTTTAGTTTGATGCAGCCAAATTGTCTTAATTAACAACTAGAGGTATTGAGCCTCATAAAAGGCCACTAAGAACTGTGTCTGTGTGAACTTGGACATTGTGACAATCAAGAGCATAGATAGCCTTCTGTGTGAGAGATGATGTTAAAACTTTGGATTGGTCAACCCAGAAAAATGAAAAATTTGGCAGAATATTACTGTTCATTATTAATAAAAATATTTGGAATAAATATCACACAGAGAAAAATCTCTTTGCTCTAAAAGACAATGCTGACACAAAATCAAGTGTCATAAATTATTTACTAATACATTTTCCCCCTGTTTCATTCCTGTTACTTTATCCATTTTATCACTCTGGGTTTCCTGCCAAGCTTTCCAGAGAGGGAAAAGCAAGACTTTTGACACTCCAGTCATGTGTGATGATCTTGCTTGTCATGCTCTTTTCAGAGCATGAAAATTAGTATTTGGGACATTAATTTGCTAAGCTGGGCCACATCGAAAACTCATAATTCCTGTTTCTGTTTTGAAAAGCTTCTCATGATACCTGCATAAGAGTAAAACAAAAAATTTTGCGTACTATTGTGCTGCTCTACTATCAGTGAACCTCTGAACTTACTAGTTACAGTGAAAAAACTGCGGATAATAAGTGTATACCATTGAAAATATAGTAGAGTTTTCCCTGATTTCTCAGTATAACTTTTCTACTGATTGCTTTTCTATTATTTTGTAATCCATTATTCCTAACAGCAATGTGAAAAATACCACATTGTCTATTTTAATGAATGGAAGTACTTTTATTTTTAATAGAAATCCTAACCAGCAAGTTATATACAATATTGAAATACAAAAGAAAAGGATGTGTACGGTAGTGAAGTTTCTTATTCTCCACAGAGTTCCTCTTATGTTTTCTTTTGATTTGGAAGGCTACCTCAGATGATGACTTAAATATGATTGTAGATGTAATATTATTTTTCCCATCTTAAATAAAACTCCAGTAATGCATTTACACATATTACTGGGCCTGACTGGGGTGGAGATAATTGTCTTCATAGCATGGTCCTGAGTTTTGGATTTGTGGCTAAAACAAGGCAACTGTATTTTGGCTGTTACTGAACTCGGCTTTCACAGCATCTTAGCTTTGTCTCCACCCTTCCCCTCCCAGCAAGTAACTAGGCTGGGGGTGCAAGAGAAGGTGGGAGGGAACTCAGCCAGGAAAGTTGACCCCAACTAATGAGAGGGATATTCCATACCATATGGCATCTTCTTTAGCAATAAAAGGGAAAGAGGAGGAAGAGGACACATTTGCAGTTTGTGTTTGTGTTCCCAAGTAACTATTTCATGCACTGAGCTCCTGCTGTCCAGAATTGGCTAAACACCTGTCTGCTGATGGGAAGTTGTGAGTAACTCACATTTTGCTTTGCTTCTGTGCACAGTTTTAGCCTCACTTATTTAACTACTTTTATCTTAATTCATGAGACTTTTCAGCTGCTTTCTACTATCACACCACTCTGTGGCAGGAGGAAAAGAGCTGTGTGAGGGTCAGTGTTTGTGTTCAGGTCTTGGCCATGGTCAGCTACCTTTTATAAGATAGTAGGACAAATTTCATCCTAAGTGGCAGGATGTTGCTTCAAAGAACAGTAGGGAAAGGAAGAGAACTGAATGAAGAAATTGCAAACTACTGAATGTGCCTATGAAAGACAACAAGGCAGGCTTCTTTAAACTCCTCCATTTTTAATAAAATGTACAAGAAATTTCCTTGCTTACATTTCTAAAACATTTAGGTTACAATACTGCTCCCAAAGTTGCTAGTGAGTGACAGTGACAATCATTTTGAGATTCACTTTGTGGATGAAATTATACCAAGACAATAACAGCCATTTAAGAAAAGGAAACACAGCAATGCACAAAACTCTGGGTATCGTAAAAAGGAAAAAAAACCTCAAGAAACTTCCATGAAAAAGTATCTTTCCACACTGTAACAGATAGTTCTTGGTCCTTTTGGCAGTAATTATATATGTCCTTGATTACATCCTATTTTAATTTGCTTTTAGGTGTTCTCTGGAATAAACATTCGGGACTTTTGTACTAAGATTGCAACTAACAATATCAACAAATAAGAGACATATTTGATAAAATTTTCTATAGAAAAATATTGTGTGTGTGTGTGTGTGTATACATACACACAAAAACATAGGAAGTCCATCTATGGTCCAATAAAATGTTGTACTTCTAATAAATTATTGAAGAGAATGAATAAACAATGTGTTAAGCCACCTTTTGTTGTAAAGAGCAAGGCAAAAGTATAGAAAAAGGGAAACGTCATTGTGTAACCTGAAAAAAAAATTACCAAAACAGATACTAACGTCATTCAACTGAAACTTGCATGCACAATGAATCTGTGCAAAACAAAAGGATATTGTCCAGGGAAACAACAGTGATCCCATTTATAATGCCCAGCAAAATAAGACAGTCTATTCAATGACCATATGAAAAAATATCTGAAGAACTTTATAATAGCTTCCCAGAATTTTTTTTTTTCAGATAATAAATAAATAGAAAATGCAGACATTTTAATTCTCATAGAAATGTTACTTTAATTTAAATTGCTGTCTCTTGTATTTAGTATCTTAAGTATCATTGCTTATCTAATTGCACTGTAGAAAGAAATAAGTATATTTATGATAATTTGTCACAACATATATGTTATTTCAAGGGGAAAAAAAAGAAGTAATTGGCCTAATACTTTACAGAATCACATGGCAATGATAAGGAAAGAATACAGGGACTTCTATGCTAAATAGTTTTTGACTCAGTCAGAAAATGGTTCCATGAAGTCAAGAGAAGAAGAAAATTAGCCACCTGAATACATGGAAGTATATCAGAGATTTAGTAAAAAGCGTCATCTATTTTACATAGGTACAAACAACACAGAAAACCACAGTTCACACACAATACTGAAACCTCTGCTGCTAGGAATAATCTAACAGCTAAGTATCCTGCACAATCAACTGGATTCATCCATTATTTTTTTTTTTTTTTTTTTTTTTTTTTTTTNATCCATTTTTTTTTTTTTTTTTTTTTTTTAGTTTACTAAAGCTTACACTTTGCAGTGTTTCCTTTGCTAGGTTGCATAGATATACAAAATAGACCTATAATATTATCATACACTACAATATGAAGAACACCATGGAAGTAAGATTTGCTTCATTACTACAACTGACAAATGAGACACAGCATCTTTTTTAAAGTATGCTATAATATGAATGAGCTAATGAACAAAACGCAAATGATATAGCTTAAATAATTCAGCTAGTCTGGGTGATTTTAGCTGAAATTAAATCAGGAGCAATTTTCTGAGTAGCTCTACTCTCTTCTGTAGAAAGATCACTTTCTGCAAATGTATACCCTGGCATATATTTTAGTCATAACTACAAAATCACCCTTCAGCGTTTTTTAGTGTGTTGGGTGGTGGTTTGGCTTTTTGGTGGGGTGGGTTTGTTGTTATTTTACATTTGCTCTACCTAGAGCAAGTTTGCTTAACCCTAGGACTTGCCTTTTTGACTTATTGGGTATTTTTGTTCAAGAGTTGAGCTCTCAAATTTTGTGTGGCATATGTGTAGATCATACTAAACCTGAAAGTGGTTAGTTTAGTAAGTAGAAACACATGAATATTTGCCAACCTGGAACACATGCATTGGAAAATTAAATGAACATAAAATGTTCCTTCAATTTTACATATCCAGGCAAATTTTAATGTTATGATAGTGGAGTTCTTCCACTCCTTTCCCTTTTCTGTTAAGCCTCCATCCCACAAAAGAATGGATGACTACAGAGATTAAGAACTCACTGCCTTGTTAAGTTTTGTCACAGTCTGAACCTGTGTGTACCCAAATGCTCCTCTGGTTCTAGCTTTTTCATGTCCTCAAATATTATATGAGGTCTGTATGAAATTGTCCTCTAATCTATTTCAGTCAAAAAGAAATGGGCTAGCTTAAATAATTTAGACAGTAGCTACTCTGACTGACTCAGACTGAAATGAATTCAGAAGTAATTGCATTAGTAGCCCTACTGTAAAATCCATGTAAGTGCTAATCTGCAACCCAGGGCTACAGATACAGCATTAGTTTTTCTCTGTCATGCCTAGAACAAGAAGCAGCACAACTAATGCCCCCTTTACCGGGTAGTGAAATAACCCAATTTCTGGAAAAAAAAAAAAATAAAATACCCACACACAGCCAAAATGGTGTCCCCTAGCTTTGTTCATGAGTATAAGTCTGGTTGTTTCTGTGATCAGTGACTTTCATTCAGTTCACAGCAAACAGAAAATTGTGATCTTTCAGTAAAATGACACTAGGGAAAGTCTATTTCAAGGTGAAAACCTCCTCTGGGTGGATTGCTGTCTTTTGTGTTCATTTGTGATCTGCAGGTGCTTGACAGGAAATGAGCATGGTTGGGGCAGGACTACTTCTCTTTGAAAAATGTCACAAGCGTTACTGATGGAAAATTTAAAAAGCGAGGATTACATCTGAGCTGCAGTATAGTACTCAGCTTACAGTATCTCCTTCTGTCTATCAAGCTTGAGAACAGAACACTATTTTCATTTCTTCTGTATGCTCTCACGATAGATTTAAACTTGCTTCAGCATAAAGGTGGGGAACAAAAAAAACAAACAACCAAGAAACAAAACAGTCAATATTTTACCTGCAAATATGTTAGCAAAAATTAAATTACGATAAAATTCTCTCATGTTTGCATCTGTTCACTTCTACTGAACAAATCTATTAAAATGTTTTTACATTGTTACTGTTTAATGTTGAAATTGATTTCTGGAGATAATTTAATATTTGAGAGAAAATCAGTTCTCAAGTCTATGCAATAGTACACAAAATATTGTGAGAACCAATCCAAAACTATTTGTAACTACAATGCAATTAAATTTACAGTGTCATCTTTCTGTTGGCCTGTAAAGTATCAGTGATGGTACAGTTTATAAAATTAAATTCAGAAGTTAGAAGGCGGTGTTGATATCTAGAAAATGCTTAAGAATATTAGATGTTTTATTAGTGACCATAATAGAATTTCAGTTGATTTTTTAATGTATTCAAGGAAAGAAGAGCAGTTCTGAAACTACCTGTCACAACTAGAGTTTAATTTTTTAAATTTTATTTTATTTTGAGTTTATTTTATTTTATTTTAAAGTACTGCATGCACAAACACTTCAGAGACAAAACTTACATTAAATGAGAGACTTCTATGCTGTTGGGATGTCCTTTTTATCAGCAGCACTCACTGAAGGGTCTTCTCTCAGCCACAAAAAAAAAAAAGGGCCAAATTTTTTCTTTTACATTTTTAATCCTTATCTACTGCCACTAAAACTATTTTAATAAATGTTCCAAACTGAAATCTACAGAAAAAAGCAGTATAGGTTGTGACAATATGCAAACGGATACACGAAATGGACTCAATGTCTGTGTATATAGAACACAAAAACAAATTAGATATGGAATAAGACAAATGCTATAAAGTTACATTTATTAAGTACAAAAATTCTTCAAATAATGTTTGCCAATAAATTTCTGCTGTAATAGTGTATTGTTTTGGTGAGTTATTCTTTTATTCTGACTAACATAAATAAGCAGCATTGATATTTTCATATTAAGAGACTTAACAAGAAAAATCAAGTCAATCCAAAAAAGCAGTTGTTCAAAGTATTAAAATAGCAACCCAAGTTCACACATGAAAGGTTAATGTTTTGAGTATGACGATCAAAGCAATTTTTTTTTACACAAAAATTCATGATCTTACAAATATAAATTGTGAGCAACACTGACTTATTGA
>VWZD01007931.1:64592-76901 GCA_013396695.1 Sakesphorus luctuosus | reverse complement strand
GTAAGATGAAAACCCCAAGTATGTTTCAGCGAGCTTGTACAAGTGTTAATTTTTGGTATGTTATGTTTTGGTTTTGTTACTTCCAGTAGGGGCATGATTGCTTTGAAACCCCTGGAGAGAACCAGATGACAGTTTCAAAAAAGCTAAAAACCTTTCTAAACAAACACACTCCCTGCAGAGAGAATCAGAGCTGTTGATCTTCTCAGCAAAAACACTACCTAAATGTAGCCACAGTTAATTACATGCTATTGACAAGAGGCACCTAAAACACCGCACATTTTAGGATCATGGAATAGCATACAAATGACAAGTTTTGACAAGTATCTATTTGTTGTTTTCAGAATTTGCATTGAATATGACAAGTGTACTTTAAGCTATTATGCCTCAGTGCTATTTAGTCAATCATCCCTTACTTTTGATTTTATTCTAGTTCAGATAAACATGCCCAGATCTGCAGCTTCTATGATATCAATAGAGGCTTCAGGTGTTAGGCAGAACATTAACACAATGGTTGTGCCCAAAGCTATCAAGCAGTAGATTAATGCTTTTACATCCACGAGAACAATAGAAATGGAAAATTTTGGTTTCACGCTATAAATTCATTCATTAGAGGAAAATTATATCATTGCTTCTATTTGGCTATTTTTGCTCTCTCCATTAGTTCTTCATGCTGTTGTTTGCCATTTGAAGCATTTATGATCTTGTGTGCTTTACACTCTGGCATGCATTTCAAAACAACGTTTTTATTATGATTATACAAATATGACTTCCAGCTCAGAGGCCTGCTTCTGAAGAGAAGGAAAAAAAAAATAAAGGGAGTTCAAACACAGGTCCTGCTTTCCAGAACCAAGTTCTATTTTAAGAGGAATGAAAATATGGGTCTATGGATCAAAATACAATGAAGCAGTGTATTTAACCAATGAGAGTCAGACAAGAACAGGAAAAGTGATTCCAGGTAATTTAACTTTTTAGCCTAAAGAATACAGAAGCATTCTTTCAAAAGAGCAACAGAGCAAGTTAACACTGGAAACAAGCACATGGAGGAAAGAAGACAAATGAATATATGAACATGGTAAAGTCAATTTCCCGAACATTGTGGTCAACCTAGAACATTATTTTTGTGTTCCTTCTGGATATGGATATTAAAATCTGGAGTATACAGACAAACTGATCTTAAGAACACAGGATTATTTCTGAAAGAAAACAGAATATATCCAACTTTTTTTTTTTTTTTCCAGAGAGTTCTAGGCACTTTGGGGGTTTGCCCTCAAAAACCGTTTTGGGAAGAATTTATTAAAAANAAAACCGTTTTGGGAAGTATTTACTAAAAATGCCATTTCTAAGATTTTCTGACATTTCCTTCCATGCAGGTTTTTTTTTTCTTTTCTCTTTATTCTAATGATAGCAGAAACTGATATTGGTGACATAGATGACTAAATGATCAAATGACCAGTTTGAGACCAGAAAACTCAGGCTTACTTCTTTTTGNTTTCAGGCCCAAATCTGAATTCCCAGGCCCAAACTTAGGCCCATCAGCCAAACCCATGACACTATGCAACTAGTAATTTTTAGCAATAGGGAAGCCATTGTAAACAAAGATAAAACCAAAACCTACACATGGAAAATATAGTATGGACAAATGTATTTCTAAAAAAAAATGAAATGGATCCAGCATGATAAAAGTCACATAGTGACAACTTAAGCGTAGGCACAGAAGTCAGAGCAAAAGCTCTCCCTGTTTCCTTTTATTGACAGCCCAAGCAATTCTATCTGGAATGTAAACATATTGTACAAAATATCTAGTTCATGTTTTTGGATTTGTATATTTTAACTCAACCTTTTGTTGTTTCTTTCACAAGTTTTCCAGTACTATCTAAAAGTAAACAATGTGATTTTGCAGGTACCAAAAAAAAAACATAGGAAACAGAAAGTTTTCAGTTAGGAAACTAGCTATCTGGTAGCTTAAAATCTTAAATGCAGAGTGGATTTTGTTTTGAGCTGTGCACTCATCACAACAGTTATGTAGCAGCAACTTATGCTGTGTGTAAATAACAGTACTTATCAGAGTTTGCACCTGCCACTAACACAGCTTAAATGAAAAAGGCTGTCCTGCGCTGCCAAGCACTGCCCTCGAGATTCCAATCTTCTTTGCTATAGAACACCAGGTGATGCTCCTTTATATCCTTCCAATAAAATCATCTTAAATGAGAGGTTTAAAAAATGGGTATCTCTCAACTTATACTTGGCACATACGCATTTACAATACCAAATCAGTTTCCACGAGTANGTAAAAGGATAAAAGAGCAGTCACATATGCTTTTTGGTTTTTTTGCACAGCCTCATATACCTCTTACACTAACATTTCTTTTAATGCAGGATCTTCTACTGCATAACCTCTTTCAACCAGCAGCCCCTCTAAAGCATTAAAGTCCTGTCACTTCCTAGGGAACATTATAGGATGCAAAGGAAATTGATAGATTAAACTGACTTACTATGTGTCTTGGGTTGAGCTGGCAAAATGCCAACTGCCCAAGTACAGAGAAAAAGAGTCCTCCTCCCCCCAACCAGCCAAAGGGAGAAAGAAGAGGGAGAGGANGAAGTCAGAGCAAAAGCTCTCCCTGTTTCCTTTTATTGACAGCCCAAGCAATTCTATCTGGAATGTAAACATATTGTACAAAATATCTAGTTCATGTTTTTGGATTTGTATATTTTAACTCAACCTTTTGTTGTTTCTTTCACAAGTTTTCCAGTACTATCTAAAAGTAAACAATGTGATTTTGCGGGTACCAAAAAAAAAAAACATAGGAAACACAGAAAGTTTTCAGTTAGGAAGCTAGCTATCTGGTAGCTTAAAATCTTAAATGCAGAGTGGATTTTGTTTTGAGCTGTGCACTCATCACAACAGTTATGTAGCAGCAACTTATGCTGTGTGTAAATAACAGTACTTATCAGAGTTTGCACCTGCCACTAACACAGCTTAAATGAAAAAGGCTGTCCTGCGCTGCCAAGCACTGCCCTCGAGATTCCAATCTTCTTTGCTATAGAACACCAGGTGATGCTCCTTTATATCCTTCCAATAAAATCATCTTAAATGAGAGGTTTAAAAAATGGGTATCTCTCAACTTATACTTGGCACATACGCATTTACAATACCAAATCAGTTTCCACGAGCATTAGCATTCAACTTCCTCGTGTTTTATTTTAGAAGCATATTTATGTTTTAGCGGAACATGGTTTAGTTCTGATCAGGACTAAAACTACTGTGAAAAATAATCTTGTTCCAGTATTTCTGATGGGGATCAAACCCAAAAATGTTAATACATTTCATTCTTGCAAGCTGTCCAGCCACAGCTGTTGAATCAAATTTCAGATATGTTTCAGTTAAGCACACATATTTCAATAACAGAACTGAAAGGCATGGATCATTCTCCAATCACATCAGTCTCAAGTGAAAGAAACACCTCTAAGTTTTTAAAGAACATATTTTAAGGATCTGATTTCTTCTACTGAAAAAGAATAGGGTTGGATTTTTTTTTATGTTTTTTTAATTGTCACACTCTTTCTAGTATAAATACAATTGAAATATTAGCATGTCAGAACACTAGCTTTCGAATGCCCAAGGGCAAACCTTCTACAGTGCCAATTGTATTGCTCAAACAGCAGCTGAATGTGACAGAGAGATTGGCTTTGGCTGTTTTCCCATCCACTTCTTTTTCTCTATTTTTTAATAATACAATTGTATTTTAGAAACATATAAGCAAACACGGCAAAAACAGACACCAAAGACCTCTGTTATGCATACTATAACAATGATAGGCATATGTTATCATACAGTTGTAGTTTGCTAAGTATTTCAATTCTTGTTCCTTAGGACACAGATTCTGTGGAAACAGAATAAGCAGCAGCTTTCAAATTCAATATTTTTAATCTCTTACCTGGTTTTTGCTTGCCCAGTATCTGTTTCCAAGGAAACACAAGGAGAAGCCGGAACCAGTAGCGAAGCATTGATAAAAGCAAACTCACCAGCTTTCCGTTGCTGGCTTTTCCCTGTTTTTTCTAGCTCCTGAAATCACAGATAACAAGGCCACTGATAGTTTAGAACTACACAAAAAAATGAATATAGATTTATTCAATGCCTATTTGCATATAAACAAAAGGGAGTTGGCAAGACAGGTGGTTTTCAAGATGGAGATTTTTAGCTGGTCATGGACTAGGGGATGGAGTTTGAAGCAGGAGAACATATGGACCCAAGAGATAATACTGTACTGTGTAGTGTAGTGTGTCAGAGTAAAGTATGGTAAAACAGTGTTAAATACTCTTCCATGAAGTATAGAACAGAGAAATAAGAATAGAATTGCAGACTTAATTATTTCTTGCTTCTTATGTGTGGTCTACTCTTGAGATGTCTCTGAGTTAATCAGGAAGATGTCTCATTTCCTCATGTTTAGTTCACTCACCATCTAAGATGAAATACAGGAATTCCTGGAAAGTTGACCAGTACAGAGTCTTCTGAATTTTCAAAGGAAATACAAGCTTAAGAATTATATTGTAGATGAGCTGCATGGTGTGTACAGAATAACATGGTCAACAGTTACTCCTACAACACCATTGCTTTCAGAATGCACACTGAATATTAGTAGAACTGTTTAGACATTTTACTAAAGAAATGCTTTTTATTTCAGCAAATGACAATTTATTAAGGAAAAAAAGGACAATTAGTTTTATACAGAATAGCTATATATATAGTTATATATAGCTATATATATAGCTATATACAGAAATTGTTATTCCTCTCACTATTTTTTGTTAAGGAAATTTACCTTGTGTTATGTGTTACACTGCACAACCGTACAAAATTAAGGAAAAGATAAAACAAAGTAGGTAATAATTAGAATATTTCCAGCTTGGAGAGTTCCATGGTAGTCAATGTAAATACATATGATACCTAAATACATTTATGGATATAAACGAATATATAAACAACATCTTTAACCTCAAACTAAAACCCGAGATGCCTGTTTGTTCCCAATTTGGACTTGAAATTTTGATCTTCAGTGATTATTATTGAGTTAGATTTTTTCCTGGCTTCTGAAGGCTGAATTCTGCTTGACATAAGAAAGTTTCAAAGATGAGACTACTCACGCACAAAATGGAATGCAAGATAACAGCGTGATCTCAACTGCAGTATACTAGCAATGTCAGAAATAGATAGAAAGGCACCAAAAGTGCATAAAAAGGTTATCTGAAACCCCACACAGAAATAGTGCATATATCATAATCAGACCTCTTCTGCAAAAATAAAAATTGCTGGAGCTTCATGAAGATTCCGGTCTCGTTACCCAAGAACTGTTGTTTTCCCAAGTATCCTTTCAAGGGAAATATAGATTTGCAAGCAGATAATAAGCGTGATTCACCCAATTGAGTTTCAGATTTTTGTATCGCATCATCTGTTATTAATAGAAATAATTACACTAATTAGCTGTGCTTTTCCAATTTATTGTATACCTTCAGTATTTCAAAATATTCAACAAGCATTTCTCTTAAACTCTTGTTTCCATTCTTTTTTTTATTGTCTGAAAATTTTGTAAAGGTATGGTTCTATCATAGTCACTGGTTTGTAATGGATTCTGGAACATTTCAGCAGTTTGTCCACATCAAAGAGTTTTCTAATTTAGTTTTATTACATATCATATAGCTTCATGTCAAGTCCAAAAGACATTAACTTGTTCCTGTTAGCAGTTCCTAAGATCAGTAGCAAGTTTGCTGGGGAAACAGCAAACACATAGATAAATTTCAGAATGGCAGCAATTTGTCCTTAGGTGTTTAGAGATACTGACAGTATTTTTAATTTTCAACAAATTGATTTGCTTCTTCCTTGGCAGCGTTCAAGAAATATATGTTTTACATGAACTGAGAGCCTAAAACCTTTTATAAATTTGCTAATATTTATCAGACTATGTTAACTTAGGGAAATTTGGTTTAATTTCCCAAGTGCTGGTAGTGGAGGTCTACAGGATGGTCTCTGTGAGTAGAGGCCAGGGCTGCCCCATAATGGACAAAGATTCTTCCAGACAGCTTACAGGGTACAGCTGAGCACTTCAGCCAAACTGGTAACACCTCTGGGAAAAATATTTAAACAATGCTGACAGAAAGAACAAATAGAATGAGAAACAAAGAAGGGAACAACAAAATCATAGTAGAATAAAGTGCTCCAGGCACTGGGGAAGACTATGGAGAAGACTACAGTGGAGCAGGTTGTCCCCATGCAGCTCAAGGTGCACCATGACAATGCAGATACCTACACTGCAATCTATGGAGAATGCCATAGCAGTGTAGGTGAGTAGATATTCTTGAAAGAACTGGGACCCACAGAAAGCCCATGCCAGAGCAGGGGAAAAGTGTGAGGTAATGTGCTGGTTTTGCATGGGGTAGGATTAGTTTTACTCACGGTAGCTAGTATGGGACTGTGTTTTGGATTTGCACTGAAAACAAATATAGAAATATTCTTGGGTTTGGTGATGAATGTTTGCACAACATCAGACCTTTTCAAACTCTCATCCGACTTCACCATAAGGAGACTGGGAGTGCATAACAAGTTGAGAGATGACATAGACGGGACAGCTGACCCAATCTGACCCATGTGATATCCCACACCATATGACATCATGCTCAATGTATAAAGCTGGGGAAAGAGATAAGAGGAAGGAGGTAGATATTCAGAAATATAGCATTTTTCTTCCCAAGTCCTGAAGATGGCTGAAAACCTGCCTGCTGATGGAAAGTGCGGAATGAATTTCTTGTTTTGCTTGTTTGCATGAACAGCTTTTGCTTTACCTATTAAAATGTCTTTATCTCAACACAAAAGTTTTCTCACTTTCATCTTTCTGATTCTCCTCCATCCCACCAGCTAGAAGACTGAGCAAGCAGCTGCTTGGGGGTTAGTTATCTGGGTTTAAACCACAACAGGTAAGAAGAAACAAAAAGAAACTACTGTATGCTAATTGTAACCCCTAGTCCCCACTGCACCTCTGGGTGAAGGCATAGTCGTGTGGAATAGAGGAGCAAAGTTGATTCTGGAAGAGGTGGGAAGAAAGTTGAAAGGTTGTTGTTCATCTTTCTTTCTCATTATAAAAATCAGTACTAAATTAAATTATTTTTCTTCAAGTCAAATATACTTTGCCCACAGTAATAATTTTTAAGCTATCTTCCTATCTTTAGCTTAATGTGTGAGTTTTCTCATCTTTTCTCTCCTCTCCTTCTCCCACTGAGGAGGAAGAATGAGTGAGCATCAGGGTAGGTGTTTGGCTGTTGGCCAAACCTAACTTACCACAGGGGGGAAAAAAACAAACAGAAATGCTACTAACAAAAAAAGAGAAGATAATATTTGAAAAATATCTATTTTTAAATAGTGGTTTGACTCTACCCATAAAGACAGGGACTCACTAAATGTCATTCAATCTACTTTCACTGACTTCCATAACCCCACACAATTTCAGAACACTCATATGAGGAACTTTTACAAATTCTGAATAACAATACTTCAAAAGTGGAAAACAGAACAAAAAAGAAAGTGTTGGAGAAGAAGGGTTAAAATAGTGAATACAGAGTAAACTAGCACAGGTTAGCATCACACTGCCCATTTCTGATTCCAGTGGAAACCTATCCTCAGCATGATGTGGTTGTCATAGGCTAGAAAACCTGTAAAGACAGTAAATTAATATGTGCTGAAATTTCAGCTGTCTTTATTAAATTGGAGTTGGGACACAATCCACATAATTTGCAGTCTACTCAACTATACATATATATATATTTATGAGTACATATACATGTATATATATACACACACAAAATAAAAGTCCTTCTTTGTATCCCAAATATTTATTATTGCTAAACACCATGTGAATTAGGTTGAGTTCAATGAGTTCATTGCAATTATCTTTAGAAGATACATCAAAACTGTTTAGTAGATACTTTATGTGATACTTTAAGGTCTAAACCATCTTTGATTAAATGATTTAAAACTTATTTTTCTTATGATTTAACTTACGGATACCCTGTCATTCAGATGAAAGCATGTGTTTTAAAATTTCAGTGCTTATACATTTTAAGCAAAGCTGGTTTGACACAATTTCTTACCCTTTTTTCCACTTCAGTAAATTCATTTCTATGTATTACTATGGAATAAGTATATTCTGTGAAAGGTAAGAGACCTTTAGGCATCCCTAAAGCTAAACTCATTGCAAAGCAGGCAGATCTACAAATGTGCAATGATTTATTTTATAGTCCTCTTGCTAAAAATCGGTGTTGACTTGCTTTTCCCCCATCAGAGTATATACCTCAAAAATTTATTGATTAGAATAAATTGACATCACAGTCCAGTGTCTCTTGCTTTGTATTGCTTTCTTTGAAGGAAACAAGCCATTTTGTAGTGACTAATGAGTTAGAACTGCAATCAACAATCCATAGAATCTCAGCTCTCAAAGACCCTTTTAGCATAAGAGTTCACTGTCACATATTCTATATGCGACTCCTTTACTTTCATGAAATGAAATTAAAAAGTGGATATTATTTCAAAGCCAGTAAAAGAAGTCATCCAAACATCCTCATACAGAGATTAATCAAGCTGCAAGAAAATAATCCAGACAGATAATGTGAATACCTATAGGACAGGAAAGACTGAAGGCTGTTGTTGTAGCTGTGGTAGCAGCTACAGCAATATCAAGCAATGAACAGGCCCTTGTGATGTAAGTGGAAATTACCTAAATACACAGTGAACCAGAGTTAGTAATATGAGCTTAAATATATGAATTTTTTTAAGTTCTTTTTATGTTTGGAAATTTCTTTTTAGTTTCAAAATATTACTAAGGACTATTTGATGATTTGTAAGTGGTTCTGTAGGACATTTATCTCTTCACCTTACACTACTTCCACTTTCTACAGAGATGCTCACCTCATTCAGACAAATAGGTAGTCAGCTATCATACCTAAAATTTAATGTTAAAAATAATTTTCTGCTTTTCACAAATAAGAAAGCACATTATAACATTGCTTAGACTTAGCACACTAGTAGGTTAATATATTCTCCAGGTGTTTTTCAATCATCGAAACCTTAAGTTGCTACCCACAGTGTTATAATTATCCTCTCGATTCCTCAGAGGAAGCATCACCTGAGGTACATTACATGTTTACAGAGAAACAGTTGTCCATCATCAACATCTACTGCCATTCGGGATGTTAGAGATTACTTTAGGCACTCCTGTTGAACTGTCACCAGACAGTTGCCTTTATGGAAGCTTGGGTATCTACTTTGGAGCAACTGAATTGAGCTCATTTGAAAACTGTAGGTTAGAGCCCTAAATCATGATTGTTTTTTCTTGGTGTTCCATTTGAGAAATATTGTGGTTTTGAGGTTTACAAGGAAAATTGGAAAAAGAAAAAAAATAAGAAACTTGATTCTATATCTTCTCCAGAAATAAGGAGCTTTACATTCTCTTTCCTGCCACTGTCTTTAGAGGTTAGATCAATTCCAGATTCAGTTGTCTACAATAAAGAACTGGGATTCAGCTCAGTAATAAAGACATGTAAGTGTGGGTATCTACCAATAAAGTGGTGTCTAAGCTCATACTAATATCAGCATGGAGTAGTTGGAGAAGTTATCAGAGCTATTCAAGAACCAGAAAACCCCAAACCTATCTGAACTGAAAGGGTCCATGAACACCCCGGGCTCAGAACACAGACTGCCATATCCTTGGGCTGGAAGTGTGGACTACCACCATCTCCTCTGAATATACCTGGGGACATCTATGTCAGGGCACTCTGAGGGACTGCTGCCCTCAAGGGCAGTGCACCCAGGGCAGCTATGGTAGATCCTCATTCCTCGGCACCTATCCCACAGCATCTAGCAAGGAAACAGGACTGGAACTGGGCTGGGGGTGTTGGCCAGGGCCAGTCCATAGTCCATAGATTTCTTGGCAAGACCGTGGTGACAGAGCAGTGCCAATGTTCAGGCAAGCAGTCATGTGGATTGGAACCAAGATCAACAGGACCATAACTAGAGCTATGTATGTAGCTATAACAGAGCTCATATGGATATTAAGCATAACTGACTCAAGTTAGAATCTTGTCCAAATCAAAATGAGTGAAATATATAGTTCTGAAAGGGAAGCCCCCACTGGAATGTCTTTCATGTCTTTCCTCGGAATGGCTTTTATCAACTCTCTGTATCTGGGATTAAAAGACACCCCAGATAACTGGGATACACTCTCCTTCATTCCTGTTGTTCAGACAACATGTAGATAGGAATGTAAAAGTCACAGGAGCAAGGGAGTGCAGTCTTACAAAATTCTAAATATTACCTAGGGATGGCATTATGGCATTCTGATTTAAATATATGTTATGTATTTTACATTAAGAAAATGTTATGCTTCTATCCACAATAGATAGAAACATCTAATTTTCTCTCCAAGCGGGACAGAAAGCAGAGAGAGAAAATACACACTCAAACATGCATATATAACTTTTTTGGTTGCCTAGGATTCGGGCTTCTTTCCCTTTACTAGAGAGAAGCTTAGGCATTTATCTGAGCTGGCATGGATTTTCTCGCTGAGAAAAATTACCATATTTTAAATGATGTTACTCCTTTATCCATACCTTACCAGAACTACATTCTCAAAGAAAAAAAGGAAAAAAAAACACCAACAAACATGTAGCATATTTTCATGTTTACTTGTAAGTATTTGCCTCAAAACCCTTTTAAATAGCAAGCAATGAGAGATAACAAGTATTGGTTTGTATTTTATCTGAACTCTATCTCCTTTTCATTTTCTACATCTTTGTGAACTCTCTTTCTTTGATTTGGGAGTAATGTAAAGTGACAAGATAGCCACCAGCCATGCCAAGCTAAGCTAGCAGTTTCAAATGATAAAGTATTTTGCAAAACATGTTTAAAAATGCATGCAAAGATTCAGACAAAATGTGCCACCTTTTACTGCTTGCAATCAAACTGCAGTGAGCAAAGCTGGCCTTATATCCCCATATGACACACTGCCATATTCCTTGCTACAGTTCTTCATACATCTATGTATAAGGCAGGAATGTCTTGTTCCCAAGCCATCAATAAGTAGAAGATTGCCATTTCAAGTTTTTATCTTCAAAATCTCCATAATTTATGAACTGATTTTTTTTTTTAACCCAGTAATTGATATGGATCTCATCTGGTGCTGTGGTCACAGATGGCCTTGACAGCAGCATGAATGCAATATGTGGTGGTTGAAGACAGCACTGCGGGTGTCCAGCACAGACACAGGATTTTGTCTTCTCAACATAACAGTCAGTCAATCCTTTTGTTGTTTTGAGACAAAGATTAGGGTTCTCCTATTAATTTCTTCTATTCCTCAAATACAGGAAAAGTTAGTACAGATGTATAATGTCACTGATATCCGACAACACTGAAGTTCTCCATTCTGAGTCAGTATAAGAACATTGTGTGATCAGTATCTCACAAAAGTGTTTAACAACCACCTTTTCCATTAGTTCTACCTAATGGAACTTGTGCTTAGTTAGGGATTTAACTCCAAAATCTATGAAGTATTCCTAGGTTTACATATATATATTATATTCAATATCTATTTACAATCAAACTTACTTGAATATGTCCATACGGCAAAAAGTCCTCTAGCTTCTCTGTTGATAACAATGTAATAAAACTACTGATATCTCCCTAAGAAAAGAATTGGCTTTAAACAAAAACAAACAAATGAAAAAACCCAACAGCAATAACAACAACAACAACAAAAAAAACCACAAAACAAAAAAAACCCCACAGACCAACACAGTTCAATATTTGATGTTGCTGTACTTTTTCTTGATTGAAAACTCACTGACATTAGGTAGGAGAATTCCATTCTTTCTTGAAACAAACCTTTTTAATTAAAAATATTTCACTGTTTATGGTATTAAGTTAAAAATCAAACAGATGCACAAACTGGACTGATCTGGCTAATCAGACTGTAACTCATTTCATCAGACTAAAACAATTGAAGGCAACTAGTAATAGAGTTCTGGTACACATTTACTTTCAAATAAGGAAAAAAATATTTTTGTGGTAGAAAAGACAATATTTCTTCACTACTCTGTGTGAGTTTATTTTTAATTTGGATAGTTAAAAGTTCAACAGGAAAATCCTTGTGCGACCAAATCAGTCACACTCCATCATCAGCATAATCGCAAATTCTTTTATTCCACGACATACTGACACATTGCTCACTGAAATGCATTTAGTCAACGTTACAAATGATTCCTCATAGAATA